>OX235273.1:24170286-24373010 GCA_944472155.2 Trichobilharzia szidati
AAGAACTAAGACCCAACCTTCTTCAAAGATAAACATTTGAAGAGAAAGATCAATGCTTCGAGAAATCTTGATCTTCTGAAGAAACAACTGTGTGTCTGAAAAACTTATTTGTAATACAATTAGTGAAGTCTCCTAAAGTCATATTCTCATTTTGGATATTATTTAGCCAGTTGCAATTTACAGATTCCCTCTGGAAACTCAAATTATTAAGATCATAATATGCAATCTGTTTGACACTACCACAAATGCACCACATTATGTAATACTCATTGGCTGGTATCCGTCCGTTCACACCGATCAGTCATTGGTGTATGACGTGATGCATTTATCTCCCCGAAACCGTCTGTTGAGAGCAGTGTGAAGAATCCTTTTTTCTTGTATTTCTATATCTCACCTCCTCTGAATATGTTCATGTTCACTAAAACATCCAAGACAAGATCCCACTGTTGCCAATTACAATGTGTATTTACCAGTTTAATCGCTCCTGTGGATGTTATCTAGACGTCTACATGAGCACTTACCAGCATGGCTAACAAAAGATGAACATAGGACAGTGAACAGCTCATTTCTGGAGCACATTACTTATTTTCATGCAATATCAGTAAAGACTTCATTCAAAGTCATATATATACATATATAAAGTAAAGAAAAGTCAATCAAAAGCGTTTCACCTGCATCTTCATGCGTCCAAATCACTTTCTATCCATAAAGAAAATTCTGAACGAATTATTTATTAACTGGTAAAATAACGAAATGGAAAGATCTTAGAGAAATAATGGGTCTGTTGAAATTTCATGATGTTCATGTGAGTGACAACTACAGAAGATCATTATTACGTGGTCAGTTAATGTAACAGACGAAGTGCTTCGTATCACCTTGACTGACGTAATATAAATGGATATCCGGATTACTCTATAACTGACGGTATAAAGACCAGGAGAGGCCAAGGTAAGAAATACAAGAAATTTAATCATAAGACTTTTTAATAAATCAGCTTTTAGAAAGTGTAATTCATGGCTGGTGTTGTCACAGTGACTGTCATCCAGTCTTATGAAGAACATTCTCAGGTAGGTTTCAGGAAATAGAGAATTTCCCTTCTCAGTGTTTTGATAAATCCAACTGCTTTTATGAAGGTAGTTATGTGGGACATACAATCAAGTAGATACACTGTCAGAAGCGTAAAATTGTTCTAATCATTTTGGTATTAGGAATAACTGAGTTACAACATAAAACTCCTCAGAGAAGTGTGGTTGTTCAACTTGCCACAGTCTATGTAGCACACAAAGGTGGAGAAAAAAACAGCAAAAAGATATTCAAGAGAACTATAATGTACAGAAATCCGTCGGAGAGGGAATAGTAACCTGGAAAAAAATAAGGACTTATTGGGTCTGGGAGACTACAAAGAGTAAATTCATCTGTATTATTGAGAATGGCTCTGAGCTATTAGTTCCTAACATCTCGAGGACTCCAAACAAGCAGTCTTTACCTTCCTATTTGACTGATGCTAACACTCGAAGACTTCAATATAGATATTTTATTTTGATAAATCACACAGTGTTGTTATACAGTAATATTAACTGATTGCAACATTTCGAGCACAAACTATTGCCTCTCATAATCATATCAAGTCACTCACTCACACACAACTTTCTACCTTCGTTTATATACATGAGTGGAATTGATGATTAGACATTTGAATAAAAATCAACCAATATAGGATAAAGTACATTCAGAAATAATAATAATAACATGAGTGTTATTGATCAAATACAATCAGATGGGAAATAAGACGAGTGTTTTTTTGTGTTCAAAATAAATAAGTAACTTGTCAGAATGTTATGATGTACTTGTCTAATCAATTCCACTCATGTATATAAATGAAGCGAGATAGTTGTGTGAGTGAGTGACTTGATATGATTATGAGTGGCAATAGTTTGTGCTCGAAACGTGGTCATCAGTTAATATTACTGTATAACAACACTGTGTGATTTATCAAAATAAAATCTTATCTACAATGGAGTTATACTCTACCACAGTGCCTAAGTTTTATACTTATACTCGAAGACTTCATAGTTTGATGACAAGTTTTCGTTTAATCACTCTTAACCCTTTTCGAGGAAAGCCATAGCTCAACTTGCATAAGACGTGTCTTAACCATCTCAGTCGATTCATTTTCACAGCCTCATCAGTTGATTTATCCTCATTACTTAACAATTAACGCCTAACCAAGATATTACTCACTACATGATACCATCTAACACTGGAGGTAGAACGTAAACATCTGTCGACAGCCTTTCCATATCTTCCTCTTTTAATGACCATGTCGCACAGATAAAGGAGGACTGGCGCACGTACAAATATCCTTCGATCGATAGGCAGAGATGAGGTAAGTTGTCAAATTCCACACATGCCTTTTGTATCCATGATGAGATTCAGTCAGCAATTAGTCCCAAATAAATGAAGTGGTCGACGCGGTCTACCATATCACCCTGTATCTCTAAGCTGGTGTAGTTCACTCTTGCAGCATTATCTTAAATGTGACAAGGGCGAATCTAATGATATTGCCTATGGTGTCACTCAGAAGATAAATATATCCTACATATTATGCTTGCCTCTTCTTGTTCAATAGATATTTACTCATTTCTGTGTTTTTCTACGTTTGCCTGTTTAACTCACTGGATTAGCCAACTTTCCATCCATCGAAGTGTATCTTATTTACTCTGTTCCATTATGTTGGTCTAATTATCCGAGTACATCCTTGAATCGTATTGCTATGCTCAAACATATTTTCAAATCCGTTTTCAACCTACTTTTGTGGATTTTTTGAATGAAAAACCTTTCAGGTTAGTTAAGGGTGTTTTGGATAGAATACCAATAGCTTCAAATGAGACATATTCCTGATTATCAATTCACTTGACGTTTCTGTACAGTGAGTAGGCACTTCCAAGTGTTATTTTCTGGGGATATGAACGATTTCAAATTTGATTATAAATTAATATCATCTAGAGAACTATTGGAAAGGAGTCGTGAGTGCTGAACACACCTCTTTCACCCTAGCACGAAACACTTCATCAGTACTACCCACTCATAACTCTACCTCTAAAAATCAAACCCAGGACCGTCAGGTTATGTGACGACGAGTGAGTATTTGTCCTCACACCCTCACACCTGGTCACACCTTCTTACTAGAACTTTGGTTAACTTCGTTCTGTAGTAAATACGAAGCAATAGAATAAGGTTATTATTGTGAAGATTGGGATTTAACCACTTAAGAAACCCTTCATTCATTTCGCTAGTTATTACGTAATATGTCAGATAATAATCTGTTTCACATTAGTACGACTACTAATTCCAACAATGACTAGTTACTTTAATAATTATTCTGCATTTTGATATTAAGAGATTATCTTGATAACTTAATCGAATTGTATGTTCGACTGTTAATTTTACTTTCAGATGTGAACAAGACTTGTTTGGACTATTCCGATCCCGTGGTTCTTGTGATATTGATAGAAATTTGGTAGGAAGTAATTTGAAAATTATCCAAACTTGGTATAATTTTCTCCTCCAGTCTTTTTGGTCGTCTCATTATCTTGTTAATTTCTAGAAAAATTTTTCGTTCAACTTCCTTACTAAATGAGGAAGTTGAGACCTTCTGACATAACTCAAACTCATTTCTCACAGTTTATAAACTCATGTATTCTACTCATTCTTCTTTATAGTTCCCACATTGTTCTTCTCAAAGCTTCTCAGAAAAGACTATGTCATACTGCGTAGGACTTTGAAGGCATTAGGGAGGCTTAGTGGTGTTCTTTTGACCCAATTAACTGATAATGTTGTTGATAGGCATTCTAATTCTTCCAGACAATTGGCTAAAGTTGTCTTGTTGGATACTGAACATTCCTGTTTAATCTCAGCTTAGGGTCTTTATCTCTTCTGGGTAGAACCAGCAGAAGTTTCACAGGAATTTAGGCTGATATGGCTACTAATTATAAAAATTCAGCCTTGTCATACCTAGTGTGGGTGTTGTGTGAAGAGAAAAGCGCTTTTAAGTAAGTAAATAGCAACTTCCTACAACTTTACTAGTTCACTATTTTACTAGACGGTTTCAAAACCCGGAAGAAGAGAGAAGATTGGACGTGAGCTAGGGACCCTACCCCCTGGGAAATCAACCCAGTCGCTACAGAAACTTTCATGCACAGAAAACAATGTGAAAAATAAACTTATTCTTCACTGAAATCAGGGAGATGAAATGTCGAGTGTTAGTGAAGACTTTGGGAAGCCATCCAACCGATGTGTCTACTATAGGTAGAGGCAAAAATAAGCATGGGCACATAGAATTTTCGCTCGATATTCGAAGCTACTAAGTCTGCTCAGATTGCAAGAGAAATGAGAAGCTGCTGTATGGAAACGCTGGGAATCTGTGAAGCAGTGGGAATGGGAGCTCACTCTCTAAATTGTCAATTAGAGAGTTAGTAATCTACTCCGGTCAACCAAATGGAAACCACGAGCACACTGAGGGAGTAACTATCATGATGTCACCAACAGTAGCCAAAGGTCTTACACAGTCGGAGCCAATCTCCTCCAGGATAATAACAACAAGGTTCAATTCAACAGGTGGGAAAGTTAAAACCATCCAACTCTACGCTAGTACAAAGAAACGGTGATAATGAGAAGAAAAAATCCTACAAACAAATGCAAACAGTAGGCAACAAGACTCCGAATAGCGACATCAAAGTCCTAATGGGCGAAATGAATGAAAGTCAGACTGGGGGCAGACAATACAAGAAAAGAACTTATCATGGGTCTGGAGGCTCTCGACAAAATGAATGAGAACGACTAACTCTTCGTAGACTTCTACACCTTAAGTGATTTGGTGATTGGAGGCAGCGTGGACAAGCACATGGTCATTCACAAGGCGACATGGATTTCACTAGATGGACACATCTAAAACCAGATAGACTTCATATCAGTCTCAAAAGCGTCAAAACGCAGCCTAATGGACAAAAACTCGAGAAGGGGAGCAGATGTGGGCTCAGTCCATTATCTAGTGCAAGGAAACTTCATGGTCAAGTTGAAGCCTTCGAAAAAGCTGGAGATTGACAACATTTCCAGTTCAACATTCAGAAAATGAAGGACAAAACTACAAAGCCAGAAACATTATGTAGTATCAGCATGGAAACCTGTGGGGAGGAACATTGGAACTCTCTGAAAGTAATGTTGAAGGAAACCAGTATAAAACTGTCTTAGGAAGAAAGAAGAGGCAAGACAAGGAATGAAAATCTACGGATACTTGGAAGCTAATCGAGAAGACGGGGACGGTGAAACATTAGATAGACCAGTGCAAAGATGGACAACGAAAGGAGTAGCTGATTTTAATCTACAATACACGCAATAAAGAAGTGAAGAAGAGTGTGAGGAAAGACAAAAGACAAATCTACGACACACTGGACACTGAAGTAGTACAAGCCACAGGAAAGAAAGACCTTGGAACACTTCACGAGATAACCGAGTCCCTATCCTGGAAGAGATAAGCAAAGGTGAAACTAATGAAAGATAATGAGGGGTATCTAATTATCAAAGAGGGGAAACAAAGGGATGATCACTTCGGAGAACTCCTGGACCGACCATCACCTGCAACTGGTACAGGAATACCAAATACAGCCACAGAACCGCCAGTGGACAACAATCCTCCGAAGAAGAAGTGGTCTTGAATACCATAAGGCTACTGACAACCAGGAAGACAGAAGAACTAGACGGAATTCCTCCGGAAACACTGGAAATGGATCCAGAGACCTCGGTGGATATCCTGACGTTACTATTTCAAAAAATTTGGAAGCAAAGGTACCTACTGATTGAAAGAAAGGCTACCTTGTCAGAAAAACCAAAAAAGGAGACTTAAGCGTTTGCAAGAACTGCCACACAATCATTCTCCCGTCACCGACAAGTAACCTATTAAGCCACATCATCCTGTAGAGGCTAAAAGATGCTGTAGGTGCAAAACTCAGCCCAGAACAAGCTGGATTCACGTGTAGATCAAGTCGCAAAGCTACGCATCATCATCAAAGAAAACTTCTTCACCACTACAAAGTGATGTAAACTTGTATCAACCTAATTCAACGGCGATAAAACGATGCCATATGTCAAGTGATTCAGAACGAAAAGCTCACTGAAACATCTGAAGTAAAGACGGGAGTAGGAACACAACTGCCTACTATTATCGATGACATTCCTAATTGTGGTTGACTGGATTATAAATCAGACCATAGGAAGGTGACAGAACAGGAATACGTTGGGCGGATAAGAAGAATTCAGAAGATCGGGACTTCTCGGACGACTTCTGTCTGATGTTTCACAAACTCGAAGATCTACAAGCGGAAACCAACAAGTTGACAGAAGAGGTAGCCAAGACAGAAATTCTTGGTGACATAGAAAAGACAGAGCTGATGAAGATACCTAAATAAAAGCAACAACAACAGCAACAACAATCACCAATCACTAAAAACAGCTGGAATTTGAAGGAGTTCAACTCTTCCACTCATCCAGGCAGTATCATTTCAACTTCAGGAATCTGAAAGGCAAGACAGACATTCATTAATCTGAAATCAATGTGGAAATCTCTTGCACACACACACACATCACGGAAAAGCATTTCCAACAGCCTGCTGTAGACTTTCGTCAACAACAGCCTGGCTGTGTACTAAAGATCAGATGGCCGATGGGAAAGGATTAGCTAATGAGGAACTCTCCGAATGAACCAACCAACAATGTTTAGCCAAACAAATATGCTGAAAAAAGTGGAGATGGATCAGACACACTCTGAGGAGACCATTCAGTGACATTGTGCGCCAGGCCAGATGAAGATGACTTCAGAGAACACGATAAAATCATTTCACTCGGAATTTGAAGAAATAATAATGTCACCAGCATCATTATTCTATTAACTTCAGTTTTTGCAGTTCTATTATACTAACCATTTATTTATAAAAGGAGAGAAATCGTTACAATATGTACAAAGCTGAAAATTCCACTGTGTATAAAAACTATTATATGGAATAAGGTGATAAGTGGTTTCAGGATTTTATCATGAACTGACATTGGTTAGAGAGAACCATTGGAAAACCAGCAGGGAGTACTTGACAGCTGTTTCGTCCCACTAGTTTGGGGCTTTTCATCAGTACATACCCACCGTCAAGGCTCTAACCCAGGACCTTCTGGCTACAAGGTGAGCTCGTAGACCATCAAGCCACTGGAATTCCACCCAGTGGCCAGTCCATGAATTCCAACTTCTGCCAATTCATGATATGGCGCTATCACTAGCGAGTATTTGTCCTCACACCCCACCCCGACCTGCTGTACTCCACTGGTCACGACTTCCCACTAGAACCCAGGTAACTGCCTATATGAATAAGGCCAGTCAATAGTGAGCATCGGATTGATATCGAGGTGTTGGTATGCAGGGATATGACTGGTCACAGGGTTTCATCATAAGCTGACATCGGTTAGACAACCGTTGTAAAACCCAGGAGTACTGGGCAGCTGCTCCTTCCTATCTCCTGATTAATAAGGGTAAGGGAGTTTCACCAGAAGGTCCTGGGTTCGAACCCTGGCAGTGGGTGCGTACTGATGAAGAGTCACAAACTAGGACGAAATGACTGTCTAGTACTCCCAGGTTTTCGAATGGTTCTCTAACCCGATGTCCCTGCAAACCAACACTTGGAAAGTGATAATTCATAATAAAATCTATAAACTGTTGTAGAATCACAGACTACAACTACTTTGAAACGGAATCTATAGCATGTCTTCTAAGTGTCAGGATTACAGATAAGTCAGTTGGCATCAATTGTTATTTTTTAGACTATTCCAACACGATAATTTTGGGTTCAGTGATAATGGGAATGGCAACGTCGTCCGTACCAGATGAGTCCTACTTGCTACAACACATCAGTAGTGGAAGCTTAAAAAATGAATTGGAGTTGAGATGTTGTTGATACTTCTCTGCTCTACACATAAGGATATAAATGAAAGATGCACACCTTAAATCTTATGGAAATCACCTGTTTTATTTATTCTGACCACCCATGAAATACCACAATCACCAAGGTCTAGGAACAATTTACTTCGTCCTAATACAAGTCTAATCATGTTGTGATGAATTATTCTTTTTCCAAATATCAACAATCCAAAATAGTTTTTTCATACAAGTTTGTCCAAGAAAAAGATATTTCAGATTGGTTATGGCGTTATCACATTTAGCCTTAGGATCAAACTTAGATTAGACCAGGATATCAACTTTAACGAAAGAGGAAGGCTTATTCATAACCAATCACTGTTCATGCCACCTACTCTCAGGATAGTCCTCATTAATAAATTCCTTTGTATTCATCTTCAATCTCAAAAAAGCCCCAATTTAGGAAAATCACTGGTGAAGCTGAGCGTCGGTGGCACAGCAGTAGAATGCTGGCCAACCACGCCATATGTGGTCCGCAGTCAATGAAATCTACAACAGTTAGTCTAAGCCACGTAGGAAGGTGTAGACTTCCTGGTTGGGGTCCTCGGGACGGTAAAATCCAATGGTTGGAAACAATTGGTGACATGGCTCAAAATCGTTCTCAATGGCTGGCACAGATGTATCCACTCCTTGTGACTTATGATTTCCAATGAAACTGTTTTGTTCTTCGTTATTACTATTCCTTTGTCTCTCACCTCTGTTTACTGTCTCCAATATGCATTTCTCCTACTTTCTTCTCTTCCTTTGTGTGCTACATGGAGTGTGGCGACTTGAACTGCCGCACATCGGTGCAAAGTTCTATGTCGAAAACAGACAGACAGACAGATATGTGGTCCGGCCTCCGATCCCTTGTCGATGCACCTCCTTAACTAGCTAAGCCATTAATAAGACTGGTAAAGAGAGAAGGTTAGGCATGAGGCTAGCAACCCTATCCCGTAAAATTAAACACCACTGCTACCGCAACTTCAAGCGTCTAGCTTGAAGCCCTATGTTCCACTGGGAACGCAAGGGAATACAACTTTTTAGCTGGTGAACCTAAGTAAGTAAGTAAGTTCTTTGGATTGAAATCCTAATTTAGTGCAATATTATTACTTTAGATTCCAAGTGGAACATAAGACCTAACAACAGCACATCTCCATTCCGTCCTGTTTTCTGCAGTCGTCTTTAGCTAGCTCCACGTCACCTTCGGACCAATGCCAAACTCGTCACTTCCCATTCGGGAAGGTGGGGGGGGGCTGGCGTGCAGTGTCACTCAACAGTTTCCTCAGTATCTATCCGATCCATCTCCATTCCCTTCAGTACATTTGTTGGTTGGTTCGTCCGTTCGCGGAGTTTCTTGTCACTAATAACTTCCTGGCCGGTCATCTGATCTTCAGTGAGCAGTCCAGTCAGCGAAGGCAGTTAGTTATTGATGAAAGTCTAAATCCTGTTCAACATGCTTTTACTGAACCTCCGTGACATTAGTGCTAGAAATCCGAATCTTATTCTTTAATGCTTATTATTAACTGCACAATACGCCTTTATGACTAGTGTTGCTACCTAACATTCTACAACTACTACTTTCATTCGTTTGAGTTCCAAATGGAAGCAGATAAAGCTTCAAGCCTCAAACTTCAAAATAGTTCCAAGTTTCGGTATAGTCTAATTGCTAGCCTCACACTCCCAACCTTCCCCTTTTATCAAACTTACACCACCGGCTAAGCAAGACTGCACGACAGCCGGGAATCGAACTCTGGATCACCACTGAACCGTATTGTTGTATATTATTATGCATTACCACCTTTCAATACTTTGCAGGCGACAACACACAGCACAGTTTACCAGTCATCTTCGATTCTGTTAACCACACCTTGCGAAAAACGGAACATTAAATCAAGGTGAGTTGTATTATTGTAAGAAGTCCAATAGTCAATAAACTGAGTATAAAGGCATGTTGATTGTATTTTTTTCAAATATTCTATTTATATTCATAGAATACTCGGTAGACAAACAACACAGTGGAAGGACAGAGATTGGGGGACAGAGAGAAAGGGAGAGAAAAAGAAGGAGAACCATATATTAAATTACATATTGAATAGTATACAAACAAATAAAGGCAGGACCATATTAGTTAGAAAAAAATATACAAAGTGTTTCTCCTACATAGACACACGCACAAACACACATATTAAATCACCTCTAAGGAAAAGTGTATTTATTGTCCATTGATGTATATTGACGATGAAAAATAGACTTTGTTATTTCTCTTTTGTTTTGTTATTGTTGTTGTTGCTGCTGCTGTTGTTGTTGTCGAAAAACAATAATTAGCGGGGGAAGTTAAAATCCACGCAGAAGAAAAAAAAACACAAACGAGGAGTGGTGTATTTATATGTTCGCGTGATGTGATGTAATGTGACATAATGTCAGAAAGAAATGGTGGAGGTTGTGGTCGTGGTTGTGGGTGGGGGTGGGGGTTGGGAGTCGGATGAAAAAATAATCTTTCTTTTTTGGTAAAGTTAAATTCTTTTTTTTTATTTTTAAGACGTTCAAGTTAATGGATGCATATAATTTGATGAGGTAATAGTTCTAGGATCTTTATCAGATTTCTTGAAATTTTTCAATATAGGATAGATATTGTTGAAGGCTTCGTAAATTTCTTCACGAACTTTTGCACCTATAGAAACAGGTAGAGAAAAAGAATAATTATTAATAATAATACTAATAATAACAATGGCTTTATTTCCAACAGTACATTTGATGCAGTGTGAAATTCACGACAGGTAGTATAATATTCGGCGAAAGTAACCAAACAGACACCAAAGTCAAATGACCTTGAATCTAACAATATGGATATTTAATTCAATTTTTAAATTTTCCCGTCGATTGATTGGACCGAAGTGCTCGGTCTCAAGTTGACATGTCGGCTTCTTGTGCAGATGCTTCGATGATATCTGGGCATGTAATTAAAGATTAATTGGTGGGTGGTGACTAGCAGTGGAATCCAGGACAACGCGCATTTCGTTCTATTTGGGACTCGTCAGCCAGTGGATTTACCTGCATTCTGCAGTGAGTGACAATGTCCCCACCGAGGCTCGAACCCAGTGCCCAGTGCAGTGCAATCGCTGAGCTTTTTTCTAAATTATCTTCTCGGGGTCAACCATTCTAACCTTAGCTAAATTCTAATGTTCCGACAATCTGACTACCCCTGACCTACTAGTTTGACCTATGTAGCTGACCTCACAGTCATTGCAAGGTATTTTATAAATTATATTGTTTTGTTTAATTGGATCCACAGGGTCTTTTAGCCTACAGAGCTTGTCTCTGAGTGAGTTTGTAGGTTTGAATGCCACCCTAATTCCTGCTTTATTGAGAATCCTACGTAGGGCCTCAGATGTCCCCTCCTTATATGGTATAACTGTAGATAGATGCCCAATATTCCATCTAATTTCCTCTTTACTTTGTACACTGAAGGGGAAAATGATTACCAGGACATTTTCAATCAATAACAATGTGAATAAAAATAGAAAAATGTTAAATCAAAATTTAGAAATGTGTATTCCTTTTCAATTAGTTCCTCATCATCTACTGGTTACTCTACACCAATACATAGTTTTTTACATCAAAATTTTTTACCAATCATGGTTCTTCAGTCCACATCAATTTTATGTATACGAGGGTGGTGGGAGATGGGTAAAATTAAAAGGTTAAAAGTCATCAAAACATGTTACTTCATACATTATAAAAATGAAAATATTGCAGCAATAGTCAACAGGAGATTGAGGACGTCACTAACCAGAGCCTATCCTGCAGCTAGCTAAGTTGGTTCCCGTCTATCGAACAACATGCAATCAAAAGTCGACAGATACCCTTCTCGTGTTAACTCCAATTGTGTATACAAATTTACGTGAATCTGTGGGAGCAGTTCCATTGGGAGAACAGAAAGAAGAAGGGCACACCTCCGATTTTCTGAACATGTACTGAAGAGCCTACGTCTCAAGGGAACAAACGCTTACAATAGTACCATTACCAGGCATCGCCTTGATACGGGTCATGAGGTGGAAATCGTAAAATCCTTTAAAATTATCAATTCTCCTTAAGTTTGCCGAAGTAATCTCTGCCAAACGCCGGAAACCCGATTGATGTATGTGTGTGTGTGTTCAGAAAGAAGCAATTATCAGTCTTTCCTTGCCACCCTGGTAACTGAGTAAGACCAGATTGTCTTAACTTCCTAACATAGAAGGTTAAAAGAAATATCTTTCTACAAATTAACATGATGTAGGAAGACCAGGAAAGATCAGAGGAAAGACAAAATCCAAAGTATTTTAACATTTGACTTCGTTCCAACTCCAGTGAGTTCTGTGACACAAGAATCATGGGAACAAAGCAATCTGTATTAATCACCTCTGTATGAAATGATTTAAACAACCATTATTTATTTTTTCAGATAAATTTGTATTTCTCGGTGACGGATTGATTATGTTGGACCAACATGTCAGCTACTAGTTCGAACGCTTCGACACTGTTGTTCCCAATGGAACTCGGACTCTGCAAACAAAAAGCGTTATCCATTACGTCATTGGGCTACATCAGCCCTTCTTATCGAAGCGTCCGTACTAGGAAAGCAAAATGTCAACAGAGACCGAGCATTACGGTATATTTTATTTTATTCCTTCGTATTCCAAAAGGAAAATAGGGCTTCAAGCTTCAGCTTTGAAGTCCCAGCAGCAGTGCTGTTTTCTACGGGATGTGGTTGCTAGCTTCAAACACCTAACCCTTCCACTTTACCGAACTTATTACCGGCTAGGTGAGGTCTAGGAGTACGTTAACCAGGAATCGAACCCAGGACCACTTGGCATGGTAGGCGAGTGTTCTACCACTGAACCACCAACGGTCTAACATAATCAATCGACTGGAAATGATCTTCGTTGCCATCAAAGGATGTCAGATACCCTTCATATGCTAGTTTCAATTGCCTGAGGTAGCAATCACATTGGGAGAACAGAAAGAAGGACACACCTTCGATTTTCTGACCATGTATTAAACAGTCTATATTTCAAGACAACAAACGCACTTAAAAGTTCAATTGCCAAGCATTTCATTGATTGGGGTCATGAGGTGGACACAATATAATCCTTTAAAGTTATCAGCATACAGCATAGTTCAATTCGCCTGACGTTAACCTAAGCAATTGCTACCAAACGCTTAAATCCCGATTTATGACTTCAGATAGAGGCAGACATCAGCCTTTCATTACCCTCGTAACTCAATGTCTCTATACTGTGTTGACTTTAACCTCACAACCTCTCGTTACCATTTCATTTTGCTTATCTGCTTCTGTTTTTATGGTTTGAATTGAATTCACCAAAGTGTTATGCAACTTCTTAGTTATTTATCATATTATCCATCTATTGTCTTTATTAGGCAATGCCTTTTCTATAAGTGTAGAACTTGGGCACTCAGTTAGAATATAACTCCATATTACATCAGTTTATTTCAAATATCACACAGTGATGATGCTGCATTAACGCCTAGATGGTAAGGTTTCGAGCATTAATTATTGCCACTCATAATCATATCAATTTTAGTCACACGGCTTCATAATTCGCCTTATATATTATATTTTCTCAATCTCCGTCGCTCCAATTTCTCTTTGTTGTTTGTTGCCACTTTTCAAATCTCCGGTATAGGCGTTGAGTTGCATCATTTTGATTGCACGTGTGCGGTGTTGAATCGATAAACAAAGCTTCAGTGATTAACCTCTATATCTCTCTCCACCTAACTATATTACTTTTTAACACTCTCACCCTATCACTTTGTGACTATATGCAAGTGAATGCAGTGCGACAGCCGAGCTTTTTTCTAGGTTATCTAACTTACCAGGGTCAATCATCAATCAAGGTCTAGCTAAATTTGTTATGATTATCAGCAATAATTTATGCTCGAAACGTCATTAAGTTGTTATTACTACATCACTGTGCAAAATATTTAAAATAAATTTAACTAATATGGAATTGCATTCTACCACAGTGGCCAAGTTCTACACATACATTATAGAATCTACAAGTTTGATCTATGCAACTGACCTTCCTTACAGTCATTTCATGGTATTGTGTAAATTGTATTGTGGTGAGAGATGGTTGCTAGCCAAATTGGTTGACAGTAATTGAGATCAATGTTTATGTATCAAATATTAGTCATGTTGTGGTGAGAGATGGTTGCTAGCCAAATTGGTTGACAGTAATTGAGGTCAATGTTAGTCATGTGAAAACAAGGTCAAGATGGACAGGTGGATACAGTTAACATATAGATGAACTGACACAGCCACAAAAGATGCAAGGTTAACTTTGTGTGAGAAACAACCAATCAACAGACTGTATTTTCTTCTAACATTAACCTACAATAATGTACATAAAAATCTATAAATATGTGATGATTTTCCATAATAAACGTTCTGTTGCCTGGCCCTTGTCTTCTGTTATTACAGTATTACTTTCTAAATTGGATCTACTGCGTTCTTAAGCCGACAAAGTTTATTCATTGTAGATAAGATTTTATTTTGATAAATCACACAGTGTTGTTATACAGTAAGTAATATTAACTGATGACGTCCACGTTTCCAGCACAAACTATTGCCAATCATAATCATATCAAGTCACTCACTCACTCACACGACTTTCTCGCTTCATTTATATACGTGAGTGGAATTGGTGATTAGACATTTGAATAAAAATCAACCAATAGAGGATAATGTACATTCAGAAATAATAATAATAATATGAGTGTCATTGATCAATTACAATCAGATGGGAAATAAGACGAGTGTTTTTATAGTCAAAATAAATAAGTAACTTGTTGGAATGTTATGATGTGGGTGAATTGAAATAAAATTTTGAGATTATTTATTATACTCCTCTGATTTGACTGACTGACTAGTGGTAATAATATCTTCCATATCTCTGGTATTCGCATTGAGTCAGACAACACAAATGACTATAAAACACTCGTCTTATTTCCCATCTGATTGTATTTGATCAATGACACTCACATTATTATTTCTGAATGTACATTATCCCATATTGGTGGTTTTTATTCAAATGTCTAATCATCAATTCCACTCATGTATATAAATGAAGCGGGAAAGTTGTGTGAGTGAGTACCTTGATATGATTATGAGTGGCATTAGTTTGTGCTCGAAGCGTGGTCATCAGTTAATATTACTACTGTATAACAACACTGTGTGGTTTATCAAAATAAAATCTTATCTATAGTGGAGTTATACTCTACCACAATGCCCAAGTTCTATACTCATATCGACAAGGTTTATCTCAGAGAGTTGATTGGCTGGTTTAAATGTCACCCTAATCCTAACGTCATTGAGAATCCTACGTAAGGCCTCTGCTGTTCCTTCTTTATAAGGCAGTACTATAGAGACTTTGAATTCTATATTATTTTCGCTATTTTCCTCATTTTTATTACTAATCTTATTTTTTTCTCTGGTTCCTCATATATTTCTGAATAAATTCTGGTTAGTAGTTATCCAATAGTAATATTTCCTTTATTTGTTTGATTTCAATTACTTAAATCTTCTGGCTTACTAGTTTCAGGCTGTTGGCCAGATTATACAGATATTTAACTAAAACTATGTTTACTGATTCTCGATGTGTTGAATTAAAGTCTAAGTAATTATTAGAGTGTGTGTAGGTTTCCTATAAATGCTAGTATCTAACCTCCCACTATCTTGTTTTCGTTTTATTCTACAGTCTAGCATGGTCAACTCACTCTGTTCGTTTTCTAACTCAGAAGTGAATTGGATTCCGCCCACTATTGAGTTTATATATGTGTGAGAAATTGAGCGATATGTTCAGATTTCAATACGGTGAATGTGTCATCCACACATACCTCCACCATAACCTAACAGCAGGATCAAATGTTCTGAGAGTTTTATGTTCCCAACTAACCATTAATATGTCTGCTACTATTGAAGATATTTGGTGATACTATTGCCACTCCATTCGTTTGTTTATACAGTTTATTTTGAAATTTGAATACAGTGGAGGTTAGACATAACTGAACAACTTATCTTATTTCATCACCTATGAGGTTGGAATTATGGCGGCATTTGAACCAACCAACCAACCAACAAGTCTCTCAGAGATAAACTTTGTCGGCCTAAGGACCTAATAGATCCAATTAAGAGAAATAATAGAATCCATCATATATCATGTAGTGCTGACTATGAGGTCAATTACATAAATCAAACTAGTAGATCGGGGTCAACTAGATTATTATTAGAGCATAAAAATTTAGCTAGACCTAGATTAATTGAAATTGACAAGTTAAATAACCTAGAAAAAAGCTCGGCCATCACACTGCATTCACTTGCATGTAATTACTTAGCGATAAGGTGGATCAGGGTGAAAGTATTAAAAATTATATAATTAAGTGGAGGGGTAGAGAGGTTAATCACTAACTCTGAACGCGATTTTTTATCAGTTTCCAGAGTTTCGTTCCACTGATCCGAAAGCGAAACCTAGTACGTACACTATTCTCAAGGATTAGGAAAATCTGTTCGGAAGACATGATAAAAAAAGAATTAAATTCATTACGTGAAACCCTACTAGAGCACGGGTATGAACAAAGATTCATCGACACAAACATGAAAGAGAAGCTTCCATCGCCAAAAATCCCGACTGTTCCTAAGAAAACTTTCTTCGTGAACCTGGAATTCACAGGTGACATCGGAGCAGAAATTCTTAGAAACCGCCCTCCTAAATGTCTGAAGAAGACATTTCAAGCAGCCACCTTACCCATCACGTTCTCCACCAGACAATTAATCCAGTCTAACAGTAAGGATGATATATCACTATTGACCACCTCAATGTGCATTTATCAGTTTACCTGCCCCTTGTGGAGCACGATTTGTTTAATATTTATTTAAGTAGCTTAAAAATCCCCATTGAGTCATATGAAAAAGAGAAGACATTCAGCGAAGAGACTCTTTTCGGCGAATTTATTCACATAGCTGTACAATCGCACTTATATATAATTGTTTGTGTGTGTGTGTGTGCGTACATGAGGTTTGTCAAGTTTAGATAACTAATCAGGTAATTCAAAAAGAATGATCTAATATAGAAACAAGGTTAATTAGACAGCAACTAAAGTAAGATTGTGTCGGTAAGTTAGATGACGTAATATAATTGACTAAAATATTTCAACTTAGGTTGGGACAGCAAAAGAAGTAATTACAGGTAGAGACTGAGTAAAAGTGGGGTAGAGAGTAATGCCATTTAAATTGGGACTAAAGTTGAGCAAATAAGTTAGATGACGTAACATAAATGACGAGGTATTGAGCGTTGGTCAAGTCAGTAACAGTGATAATGAAGTGTAGAAATTAAATCGGGTGGGGGTGGAGAACTGGAACGTTGAAAATGTAAAATATTACAATTGTAAAGACAAAATAATAGTAATGAAGAGACAGAAAGAAATAGAATTTACCTGTCGGGTATTAAGACAGATTACGTCCATTGCAAGTGTAGTGATTGAACGAGTTTCTTCTGTATGCAGAGTTCAGGGCTAAGCAAGTGAATCGCCATTGCTTCTGCAATTTGAAGAATTTTGACTCGTACAGTTTTAGGGAGACTGCTTCGTATTCTGTAGATGACTTTGAAGTTTGTTTTGAGGTGTAGCTTGGTGTCCGGAATCCATCAGATGTTCTAAGATAGAGCTGCGGGGGCATAGTTACGTTTCGATAGCGAAGCCTGGGTACAGCTGACATTTGGCTACACACGAGCAGGTGAATTGGTAGATGCATATTGATGAGACCAGCATTGGTAGCTTATGCTTCACGTTCATAAGAATCATAGGTTTCGTGGAGAAGGTTAATCGTAGTTCCGCTGCGAAGAAAGTTTTCTTAAGTGAGTGGGACAGTCGACTTTTCAGTGTTTCCACAAATGAATCTCCATTTAATTGAAGGTTGGCGTAGAGAAGTTTTTTCGGGATGCTAAGCGTGGGCGGCTTTTGCGGTCTAGGATTCATGGATTTCCCAATAAATCACTCTGGATAACAGTTCTCGACGAGGATTCTCTTCAGATTGTCCAGTTCGTCTTCTATGGCATCCGGGATGCAGATCTTGAGAACTCTGTAGGTGAGTGAACGGATCAGGTTTCGTTTGGTGAATAGGGGTTCCCAACTGTGAAAGTTAGTAAGCTGTCCGTTCCACGTCAACTTTCTGTAAATAAATCTTTGCAGTGTTCCGTCTTGTTCTCGTTTGTTAGTTGAATGTCAAGAAAGGATATTTTGGAGTTAGACTCTTTCTCTAACATGAACCGGATCACGGAGTGGCAGTTGTTAAAGAAATTTAAGATCTTGTCTATATTTTATTCATTGTTGACGATGATAAAGTATCGTCAACGTACCTCTTGGAGAATTCGAAGGTGTGGACCATTTTCTTCAGGCACGTGTTTTCAAGTTTTGCCATGGTAATTCACTTGCTTAGCCCTGAACTCTGCATACAGAAGAAACTCGTTCAATCACTACACTTGCAATGGACGTAATCTGTCTTAATACCCGACAGGTAAATTCTATTTCTTTCTGTCTCTTCATTACTATTATTTTGTCTTTACAATTGTAATATTTTACATTTTCAACGTTCCAGTTCTCCACCCCCACCCGATTTAATTTCTACACTTCATTATCACTGTTACTGACTTGACCAACGCTCAATACCTCGTCATTTATGTTACGTCATCTAACTTATTTGCTCAACTTTAGTCCCAATTTAAATGGCATTACTCTCTACCCCACCTTTACTCAGTCTCTACCTGTAATTACTTCTTTTGCTGTCCCAACCTAAGTTGAAATATTTTAGTCAATTATATTACGTCATCTAACTTACCGACACAATCTTACTTTAGTTGCTGTCTAATTAAACTTGTTTCTATATTAGATCATGCTTGTATTACGTGATTAAGTATCATGAACGCACACATACACATACAAATAATTATATATAAATGTGATTGTACAGCTATGTGAATAAATTCGCCGAAAAGAGTCTCTTCGCTGAATGTCTTCTCTTTTTCATATGACTCAATGGGGATTTTTAAGCTAATTAAATAAATAAATATAAGACAAATCGTGAAGCCGTGTGACTAAAATTGCTATGATTATGAGTGGCAATAATTATTGCTGGAAACCTTGCCATCCCGTTGTTAATACAGCATTATCACTGGGTGATGTTTAAAGCAAATTTATTGATATGATTATGAGCAATAAATTGTGCTCGAAACGTCATCAGTAAATATTAGTGTATAACACTGTGAGACTCTATCAAAATAAAATTTACCCATAATGAAATTTAAAAAACTTCTAATATGGAATACCTTTTCTATTTTATCCAAACATTTATTATTTGTTGTTTATTTTTCGTCTAAACTTGAACTTTCTGTGTATAAATTATACAAGTGTAATTTCTGAGAATTGTTGATTAATTTTGGTCATCCTCAGCTGATGAGAAGTTGATGAAATAAACGACGGTGCCATCTTATATTCTGAACAAATCGTGTTATTTCTGGTTTATTCAAATGCAAACAAATAATACCTGGTACCCGTTACACAAAAGTGGCTCTCGCAGTCTAAGGGATAATTCTTTGGCGTTCGAAATGATTGGTGCAGGATCCCATTGACTGGAATTTAAACTACACTCTACCTATCTGCATCAACGAATGCTAATCTTACACAGATATCCTACATCTAAAGGCGCCACATCACCATAAACTGACTCTACCTTGCAGATTTTTTTTCAGTTCCGTGGCTAGTAAACAGCCGGTGGTATAAGAGCCACTGCGGTGATATTCGCAGCACATGCCCAAGCCACCAAAGCCGGTGCCTTAAGATTACCTTCACAATGTCCGAACACGTTACTGAGACTCAGATTTACTTACAAGCAGCAAATAATTCTATGGAGACGGTGATGGTCAAATATTCAGAGTCGCTGTACATCCTCCGCGATAATTTACTGAATACCAAGTATTCCCACTGATATCCCCGTATGGGGAGTATATTATGACTAACAGCAGTTTGACACTAGTCAACTCACCACTATTAAGTAACTCAATCGTACACTGTACTCAAAAAGCTGACAGATCTAAATGTTTCTCTATAATATTAGGAAGGTGATCTGATAGGAAGAAGCTGAAATCAGCTAAAGCCAACTTAGACCGGCTTAAATCAGCCTGAGCAAATTAAAACACCGGGCTAAAGTAGAATATCCATATTGTGATGTGATTGGACAAACTTGAAGCGAGCACTTATCCAACCGATTAAGTTAATTTAAAGTACGTTTGGTCACGATCCAGCTGATAGGAACCCAGCATAAAGTAGTATATCATCCTTTAGCACGAATTGTGTGATTTATCTTGTGATGGAGTTACTATGTGGATCTATCATTTCTCACGCATATTGTGATTTAGTGTGTGAGATCAATTCATCGTCTTTTGTTTCACCTTGACCTTTATCGGATCACCAACCAATCAGAAGAGACAATTCCAGCCAATAAGAACAGTCCATTCCCACTGTTGTGAGCCGACTGTATTGTGATAAATTAAATATATAAATATGTTTTATTTCCTAATAGATGTATAATACAATATCTAGCAGTCACAGGCCAGCCTTTGTCTTGTGATATTTGCATGGCTCAGTGAATCGGAAGGTACAGCGGACAAATAGACGTATTAGGGTACCAGTCAAGTTCATTACCGTGATAGTAATTAACAGGCGCATACATAACATGGCAAAGTAGCAACGGATTTATTCAGTTCAGTTCACTTATAACATCAACATCAGTTAGAGACCCGACCGATAGCTGCTACCTTGACATGGTGGTCGGGCTTGCATATCTCAATGACCGAACAAGCTACACTGGCTGGAACTGATGTTCCTGCAGGTCCTACCATGCCAGGAAGATAGTTAGGATAGCGATTAGACTAAAAGCAGTTGCCGGCGTAGTGTGAGATTTTTTAATATTATGCTGGGGAACACGGATGTAACAGCAGTAATGTGTTTCCCTCAGACGACCAGCATGTCAGCTATGCTGTACCTCCACTATGGAGACAGCGGGTTAGAAAAGGTCGACCGCAAAAACTGTACATCCCGACTTACCCTACGGTGGTCCGTAGCCGGTGGTAAGTTACTAATACGGAACCAATCGAAAAAGCTAGTTCAAACAGACTGTGTGTGACGGGCCTCAAGCAGTTGTCGGCTGGGCTCAGCAGTCACGCAACACTAAATTCTCTTTCTGCTTCAGGTACTCCAAGATTAAATCAACTTCCACGATGTGTGGGCAGCTGGGAAGTAAAAACCGCCCAAACATTTCTAAAAGCACACAAAGCCCTCCTGATCATATCAGTTAGAGAACCAATGAAAACAAGGGAGCACTAGACAGCCGTTTCGTCCCACTTTGCGATTCTTCAACGATGTGTACCCACGACCCCACTAGGGATTGATCTCATAACGAAATCTATTTTGAATTAATTGATCCAACTATTGGATGGATGTCCTGAATTTGTGACCGGTAGGGTTCACACTACGCCAAGGTCAAGTGGATGTCTCATGGATAGTACTGACAGGTTGGCAGTACCGCTATATCACGAATTGACAGAGGTTAGAATTCACACATTCTCGAATGAATGAATGAGAACAACTAAAACAATATCCGACAAGCAACATAATAAACTTATAAGTACATGAAAGTAAATGTCCAATAGAAACAAGGAATTTAAATACATTACCTGTTAAGACAATCTTTCCAGAGACAAAGACAAGTAGGACAATTTTCGGTTTAGTCATCCGATAAATTAGACCAGGGAATAGTTCTGGTTCATAGCTAAACACCAAGAAGAAAAAATTAATTAAGTGCACAATAATCTTCTGAATAGCCAGTCTTCATTACACATTTTAAAGCTAAATACAAAATTAATAAACTAATTAATGAGTACCAAATAAAAAGGGGTTGTATAAATGGGATAAGTATAACCACTTAAGAAGTAAGTTAGAGAGGGAGAGAGAGAAACACGAAGTGATATCAGCTATTTCAGCAACTGTTCCATCCCACGCAACCATTACTTTGCCTTCAAGGATCGAACCTAGGAACAATATTTGTAAGTCCGAGGTCAAATTTTGATCACAGTCCATACAATTTTTGTTTATTATACATGTTGATACCTGTGTTCATGACTCATGATTGGACAAAGTTTTTAAAAACAATAGATATTCCTTTTATGTATAAACTTCTGCTATGTTAATTTCGATTAATTTCCCTGAAGAAATTCGGACCAGATTGACGAACGAAACGTTGGAATTACTCATTTCAATCTCTCTGAGATTGTACAAATATAATTTTTACAAATGTTTACTAGTGTGGTGAGAGATGGTTGCTAGCCAAATTGGTTGACAGTAATTGAGGTCAATGTTAGTCAGGTGAGAACAGGGTCAAGATGGACAGGCGGATACAGTTAACATATAGATGAAGTGACACAGCCACAAGAGATGAAAGGTTAACTTTGTGTGAGAAACAACCAATCAACAGACTGTATTTTCTACTAACATTAACCTACAATTATGTACATCAAAATCTATAAATATGTGTTGATTCTCTGTAATAAACGTTCTGTTGCCTGACCCTTGTCTTCTGTTGTTACACTAGGACCTTTAGGTTACGAAGCAAGTCCGTGGACTATTCATTCAACCACTGGGGAAAGAATCGTATAGTCATCAATCAGAGAACCAATGAAAATCAAGGAGTAATAGGTAGAGAGCTGTATCATCTTCTTATTTTAAGATTTTCCATCAGTACCCAGCCATTATTGATATAAGCATAGAACTTGAGCACTGTGGTAGAGTATAACTCTATTATGGATAAGATTTTATTTTGATAAATCACACACTGTTGTTATACAGTATTATTATAGTCTGGCTGGTCCTATTCAGGTAGGTAGTTACCTGGTGTTCTTGTGGGAAGTCGTGACCAGTAGGGTGCAATAGGTCGGGTGAGAGGACAAATACTCGCCGAAGACATTGGCTAGCGGATGCGCTATATCGCAAATTGGTAGAAGTTGGAATTCATGCACTGGCCATTGGATAGGGTCCCAGTGGCTTAATGGTCTACAAGCTCCCCTTGTAACCAGAAGGTCCTGGGTTTAAAACCCAGTGAGTGCGTACTGATGAAGAGTCCCAAACTAGGACGAAATAGCCATAACCAGTAAAATTAACTGATTACCACATTTCGAGCACAAACTATTGCTGCTCATAGTCACATCAAGTCACTAACTCACACAACCATTTTCCTTCATTTATTATATTTTTTATAGTCATTTATGTTGCTTGACTGAATGCAAATACCACAGATATGCATGGAAGATGTTATTACCACCAATCAGTCAGTCAGATCATAGGAAGATAATAAATAATCTCAAAATTCTATTTCAATTCACCCACATCATAACATTCTAACAAGTTACTTACCTATTTTGACTATAAAAACACTCGTCTTATTTCCCATCTGATTGTATTTAATCGATCACAGTCATATTATTATTTCTGAATGTACATTATCCTATATTGGTTGATTTTTATTCAAATGTCTAATCATCAATTCCACTCATGTATATAAATGAAGCAAGAAAGTTGTGTGAGTGGCTTGATATGATTGTGAGCAGGAATATTTTGTGCTCGAAATGTTGTCATCAGTTAATATAACTGTATCTATAATGGAGTTACCCAGCCATTACTCTACCGCCATGAACCAAACCAAACACCTTCAAGTAATAAAGGGTGGACCGCCTGTTGACCATTCACCCACTGAGATAGAATCCAATGGCCTATGCAAATTGGTGATATATATATATATATATATATGTATATATATATATAAGTCCACCACCAGCCAATGTCAAAGACGCGTATTTAGCCTTGATGAAACTTCTCACTAGAACCACAGATAACTTCAGCTTGTAGTCAGTCCCTAGGGAACACTGGATTAATTTCCAAGTGTTGGTTTCAACAAATTTGATTGGTTTTCAGTTAGATCCCAACATAACATTGATTAGAAAACCACTAAAATCCATGGAGCACTTACTGAACAGCTGTTTTGTCCTAATTTGGGACCGATGTATAGCGAGCGCTACATCCATCCAAAGTGATCGGAGGGTATTTATCATTATACCCGACTTGGTGAACCCAAAAAAAAATATCAAAATAAGACGAAATACCAGTTCACTAGTAGCTGATTATTAATGGTTCCCTATCTGATGTCAGTTCGTGATACAACTTGAAACAAGTCAAATGCTTCCAAACTAACACCTCTTAACGATAAATATTCCCTAATTTACGAATATTTATTATTTTAACAATCAGTTCAATGTTACTCTTTTAGTCAAGAACATCGAGGTTATAGCAAAGCATACTTTATCCGCACATTACGGGCGTCGGTGGCACAGCAGTAGAATGCTCGCCGACCATGTATGTGATCTAGTGTTCGATCCTCGGTAAAGAGGGAAGGTTGCGCATGAGACTAGCATTTCCATCCCGTATAAAAAATAAACATCACTGCTACCGAAACTTCAGGCCTCTAGCTTGAAGCCCTATGTTCCACTGGGAACGTAAAGGAATGGAAAAATAAGTTGAATCATAGGAATTATTAAAAGACGGTTGCAGCAAAGAAAATTTTCTTTCCGAAGTCATCGACTAGGCTGTACATTCGTGCGTTTATAGTAAATGTGAGAGAAAGTTCTAGAAACATTTCAGGTCAAAGGTCAAATCGATAAGGTTACAAAGTGTAATAATCAGGAAGATCGGGTAGAAAAGAAATAATAAAACCATAATTACTGAAAAACTTGATTGTTTGTACAATTATCGATTAAGGATGTGGTAATAACAGGACAGTTAGGAAGTTCGGACATATATAAAAATAAAAAACAGCAACCGAATCTAGTAATGCAGATAGGAATTAAAAACGTAACAGTGACAGAAATAAATAGGAAGGATGGACAAGAAAGGTAATTGGATAATCATTATTGGTGGGACTGAATTTTCATGATGGCCATGGTGGGGACAACGGTTGGAAGTATATCTTCGAACACATAGTGTGGGCATGAGTTTTTGGATCGCCAGCGCCTCAACTATTCCTGGATGCCTTGATTTTACTCCCTTTAGTAGGTTTGATCGAATATTGTATATGACTGTGAAGGACTTTTCAAATGGAGTTAAATGTCCAGAATTCACCAGACGAGCTCTGTTACCGTACTACATACTCCTTTGCTTTCTCTTTCCGCCAACCATGTTGCATAGTGTTCCCGAGCACGTTTTACAATCGGACACATGGTACGGCTAATGTACTCGGCTCCACATGAGCAAGTTAACTAGTATATATGCATGTTGGAGTGGCCTAATGAGGTAGCTTGTCTTTTAAGTGCTGGTTAAATATTTTCCCACAAGAAAATGTTACTCATAACATGGCCGCGAAGTATGTTTTACTGAGAGTCTTTGAAAGCTATCTACGGAGAAGTTCTGCTTCGGTATCATCTTTGAATTCGAGGTTAAGTATCAACATCTTCGGGGGGGGGAGGAATTGAACCTTCTCAGACGTTTTCTTTGGTTTTAGATTCTTATCTATGAATCTGAGTGGAAAGCCATTTTCTATCAAGGTCCCTCGGAGATTTAGCAATTCTTCGTCAATTGATTCCTCAGTGCAAATTTTCTGGATCCTCGAGGAAAGAGAGAATATTAGGTTTCTCTTTCTGCTTAGAAACACATAACTTTGAAAGTTGATAAACTGCCCGTTCCATGTGGGTTTTTTTGTAGATAGATCTTCTCAGTGAGTTGTCAGCATTCCTTCGCAGTTGAACATCGAAGAAATGAAACATGGAGTCAGACTAAACTTCCAGAGTGAAGTCGATGTTTGGGTACTTTACTTTACTTTACTTGGGCTATCTCCTACGAGAGGATGAGCCGGCTTCATGAACATCTCGAATCATCGCTGCCCAGACGCGGCGATCTGATGCAAGGTTTTGCGACAGGGTTATCCAATTCTTCTTCCACAGACGGAGTCCGTAGACGGTTTGTAGCCCCAGGCACTCCATATCAGCCTTGACTGTATCAAGCCATGTTTTCAGCTGTCCACCCCTGCGACATCGCCAAGATGGTAATGGCGATGGATTTAGAACTGATTTGAGCAGGTCATCATCTGGTCGGCGCAGAACATGGCCAAACCACCGAAGGCGACGTTGTTGGACCAGTACTGGAATTTGGTTGGTGTTGTAGCAACGACGACACACTTCTTCGTTGGAGAGTTTGTCCTGCCAACGAACATGCAGAATGTACCTGAGGCACCAATGGTCTACTACCTCAAGTCTGCGTACATCTTCCGCGCGAAGAGGCCAGGTTTCACAGCCATACAGGAGAACGGATCGTATGGAGGCTTGGTAAACCCGAATTTTAGTCCTGAGACTGATTTCCCTCTTGCTCCATAGAACGCTTCTCAGCTGAAGAAACGCATTCCGGGCGTTGGAGATCCGCGCATTCACTTCGTTTTTCGCTTGACCGTTGGGAAGCATTATGGATCCCAGATATCTGAAGGATGGTACAATTTCAATAGGTGCTCCATTCAGGTATAAGATTTCATCATTGCTGGTGGGTGTGTTCGAAAACATTTTGGTTTTGGAAGTGTTGATTTCCAAACCGATGGTAGACGCGAGGTGGTTTATCTGATCGAACGCCTGTTGCATATCGGGGAATTTTTCAGCTAGTAACACGACGTCGTCGGCAAATTCGAGGTCGGTTATGTGAATATCGGGCGAAAGTTGGACGCCATGGTGCTCGGTTAGGGCGTGCCGCAAAATCCAATCAATTGTGAAATTGAACAGAATGGGGGATGCTGGACAACCTTGCCGGACACCGCTGGTTACCTCAAAAGTGCGAGACTCTTCACCGTTCACTCGGACTCGAGCTGTGGTGTTGGAGTAGTATGACCTGAGCAGGTTGATTAGCTTGGTCGGAACTCCGTCGAGCTCCATTAGATACCAGAGTGCTCCTCGATCAACTGAGTCGAATGCAGCTCGGAAGTCGATGAAACAAGCAACCGTCGGCTGTTGATATTTGTCCCTGTGTTCCAAAATTCTTCGTAGTGTGAATAATTGATCAATACAGCCTCTTCCAGGTCGAAATCCGGCTTGATTTGGCCTTGTTCGCACGTGGCGTTCGGCAGCGAAGCGGTTCAGGAGAATGGAAACAAAAACCTTAGCAGCGATATCAATCAGACTTATGCCTCGGTAGTTCTCACATATTGACCTGTCTCCCTTTTTGTGGAACGGTAGCAAAACTGAGGTGCTCCAATCGGAAGGAATGGTTTCGGAATCCCGAATTGAGCAGAACAGCGAGTGCAGCGAATCGATTAGCGCTGGAGTGCAGGCCTTGTATATTTCTGGAGGTAGACCATCTTCACCCGGAGCTTTCTTGTTCCTGAGTCTGTTAATTGTTTTAGCTATTTCGGTTGGAGTGGGTGGATCGCAGTCAACTACGTAGGGTGTTGGTAAGTGTTGTATCGGTCGATGAGGCGGTTGACCAGAGTTGCGATTGAGTAGCTGCTTGAAATGTTCGGCCCATCGTTCCATCTTACCATTGGTGTCCGAAATAATTTCTCCTGATTCTGTGCGTAACACAGCATGGCTGTTAAGGCGTTTGCCAGATGATAGGCGTATAAGGCGATAAAGTTTTCCGAAATCGCCTACATCTGATGCTCCTTCCATGTTAGTCGCCACATTAGACCAATAGCGATTTCTATCATTCCTAGCAGACTGTGTAGCTTTGCGCCTGAGGGAGCGATAAACTGGAGACTTTGCTAGGCGAGCGTCTCTGGCTTGCGAGGATAGTTGCATAGTGTGCTCTGAAATCCAGTCTTTCTGTTTGTTGGATGTGGTACCCAAATGCGACATTGACGCTTTAGAGACTACTTCTTTGAAATGATTCCATCGTGTCTCAGGTGTATTAAAAGATGTGGATGTTGGCTCATCTGCGGCGCTTAGTTCGGCCTGGATTTGTTTGGACAAGGCTTGTCGCTTTATCGAACATTGAAGCGGGGCAACATTGATACGCTTCGGAGGTCGCACCTTCTGGCGTGTTGTTAAACGAAGTTTGAATTTCGCCCTAACTAGAGTATGGTCTGATCCCCCTTTGTTTCCGGCCTCTGCGCCACGATAGGATCGGCAGTCCTCCACAGAGGAGATCCAGCGTGAGCGCACTAGGATGTAGTCAATCTGATGTGCAGTGCGACCGTCGTTCGAATACCAGGTGAGATGTTTTCTAGGGTGTTGAAATCGAGTGTTGGTGATATATAATCGATTGTAGTCAGAAAAAGCTAAAAGTCTATCACCATTACGGCATTGCTGATGGAGACCGTGTTTGCCTAGTATATGTTTCGTCGCGTCGTCTGAAGGGCCAGTGCGGGCGTTCCAATCGCCGGCTACTATGAGAACGTCACGCTTTGGGATTTTGTTGATTGCCTCTTGAAGATTGTCATAGAATTCGTCTTTGATACTTTCATCAGAGTCGAGGGTTGGGGCATAGACAGCGAGAACAGAAATGTCGAGTGGGGAACCCTTGAACCTAGCGATTGCAACTCTGGAGTTGACCGGTTCGAACGATATTAGGGCATTATTGGCTTTGTTACTGAGTGCAAATGCTACCCCATGTTGTCCCGAATTATTCTGGGGTCCACTATGAAGCAACCAGAATGAAGAATCTGTTCCAGGTACGGCTATTTGGCGGGAGCCATGATCGGGCAACCTCACTTCAGATAGACACGCTATGTCCACCTTGTAGTCATATAAAGAACTCATGGTGATAGACTGGCTACCAGGGTCCAACAGCGTCCTAACATTCCAGCAGCCAACAAATAGTTGGTTCCTAAGTGTTAATTTCCCAGCTGGCTTACTTTTCACACTGGCCACCGGGTGAGCACAGGGCGCGTCGCTTACCGGGAACGCCGTAGCTTGGTGAGAGTCGTTTGTAAGAGAGTTCATGAAGTTTCGTGGGAATTTGGTACGAGTGAAGTCCCCAGAATCGCTCGGCCTTTTGTTCGAGAGTGCAGCTCTAGCCTTTACACAACCAAGTGTGACCTACAAGGCAGTAGGAGTGGAGTAGGGAGTCCACTATCCATTGGGAGCCGGTGACCGTAGTTCGGTTCATACGCCTTTTTGAATGGGGCCAGACATCCAGGACATCCAACAAGCCCTTTGTCCATACGTCTGCCGGTGAGCTCCAGTGAGTTTCATACGCCAGTCGTTGGAGGTTTGGAATCAGGGTTTAGCCATCTCCCCTAGACTGTCATCCAATGGACAGTCAACCCGGTGAAGAGCGCCGGGCATCCGCTTTCGCCCTCTCACTTTGGTAAGAAACACCTCCGCCACGTGAAGGCAGTGAGTAGGACTTCCCCAGGAGAGGCTATGTGAGACGCCTGGTCATATGGGAGCATTTCAAGAGGTGTGCGGAGGGGTGGCCAACCCGCAGCGCAAGGCACCCACCCCCGACCCTCCTGAGGCTTTTGGAGGCTAAGCGTGTGTCGGAGGTGGGTGGGTGGGCGTTATTGAAGGTTTGGAATAGGTTTTTTAGATAAAAATCCTCACTGCATATAATGGCGGTATCGCCAATGTATCTCTTGTAAGGGTTAAACTCGTCGATAGTTGGTGATAAGTTGTTTTCTATACTAGCCATAAAGCAGTCGGTCAAGAGAGGTCCTAGAGGAGAACCCATTGCTACTCCATCTGTTTGCCTGTATATTTCGTTGTTGGAACTAAAGTACACGTTGAAGGTGTATCGTAGTAACAGTTCTTTTAGATAATGGATTGGTATACTAATGCCGATGCTACTGGATTGAATGAAGTCACAAAGGAAGCATATAGTTTTTGTCAGTGGAACCTTGGTGAAGAGAGACACGATATCCAAGGAAACCATTTTCTTATCTGCCAGGCTGACATTCTTAATTGAATCAACAAAATCGAATGTGTCCCGGAGGTTGTGTCTTGACAGCTTTTCTTTCACCGGCCGAGAATCTCTACCAACCATTTCGCGATTGAGTGATATGGAGAATCTATCACATCTAGTATTGGGTGGAGTGGGTCGTCTTGTTTGTGTACTTTAGGTAAGCCATATATACGTGGCGTTGTAGAACCTTATGGACGCAGTTCTGTACTAACAATGGATTCGTCTTTCATTTTCTTCAATATCTTTGTCAGCTGGAGCTCCGTTCGTCCAGTAGGATCTTTCTAGGGAGACTGCTTTTGAAATTTCTTGTCATCAGATAGTGTCACCGAGAGTTTGCTTAGGTAGTCTGATTTGTTCATCAGGACGATTCCGGAACCTTCATCTGGCCATATCATGACCAAGTTTTCATTATCCTCCAATTCTTTCAGCTGCTTTCGATGTTCTTCAGGAATCATACTACAAAAGCTGGATGTTTGTCAATGTAATCGAGGCAGCAATTCAAAATGGTTGGTTTGAAATGTTCTATATTGTAGTATGAGACTGGGGTCAAATCATTCGTTTGGTTGATTACGTTCTCGAATTGAACTTCCGTGTTCAGCTCGTCCATTTTTGACGTTATATCACATAACTCCGGTCAAAGTTCTGAGATTAGCATTTGAATTGGCTGTAGTGAAATATTGGAATAATTGAACACGTATTTTTTATTTCGTCTGAGATGCCTCCAGAATGCTTTGGGATATCCATGCTTATCCAGACAATTCTTCCAGAAGAAAATCTCTGCATTCGCCTGCCTCAGGAAGCTTGACAAACAACCGTAGAGAATTGTTCAATCTCTATGTCATCGAACGGTGATTGCTTTTCTTCAAATCACGGAATATACACATTCGATCATACGAATTATTAAAAATCGTATTCACTGTAACCGTCTTTTAATAATTCCTAAACTTTATCTCTTAAAAGTGGTGCGGGGGCATGTGCTACTGACAAGATTTATCAGTAGTATATGTATCCAGATGGATAGGAAGGCAGCCAAAACTCAAATCAACAGTTTAAATCAATTTGAAGTCAATTGGTTGATGGTGACTAACAGTGGAATACAGGATGTGCATTCATCCATGTGACGAGTCCCAAAAAGGACGAAACGCCAGCACTGTATTCCGCTGCTAGTCACCATCAACCAATTGACTTCAGTTTACATGACCAAACATAGTCAAAGTATCTGCACAAGCAGCAGACATGTCAACCTGAGACCAAGCACTTCAGCCCAATCAATCGACAGGAAAATCGAAGTTGAGTTTTTATTTTATTTTGATAACTTAATTTTGTTTCTTTGCCTGTTCCTTAGTTGCTTATAATTCTTGTATTCACTTAGATCTCTTACATAGTTTCGTATTATCTACTTTGTTTCTATGTGCATCCTGAGTAAAACTCACTCATCACCTTTGTTACTACCCTAGTTTCACTAAAACTTAATTTTCTTGACCTGTATTACCAACCTTCACTTGTTTAGTTAAAATTAACCTTAACCGATTGTAACTTTGTTTGACAAACTTAATGTACACATACATACAAAACAATGCATATATATTTGCGATTGTACAGCTAAGAAGATGAATTCGCCGAAAAGAGACTCTTCGCTGATCTACGTGTTTTGTTTTCATTAATGCCTGGATGGGGATTATCCATGAAAATCGAAGTTGAATTAAATGGTTTAAATCAACAGCTGCTGAGGTAGAAGTGGTTATTTTTCAAATCTGAATTTAGTTTCCGTTGCGGGCATAAAAATAATCTCATTGGACAACTCCTTTCATTGTTCATCCTTGGGCCAATGGCTAAATATAATTGCGTATTACATCAGTGTATTTCAAATATGTGATGATGCTGTATTAACGCCTGGATGATAAGGTTTCGAGCATTAATTATTGCCACTCATAATCATTTCAATTTTAGTCACACGGTTTCACAATTCGTCTTACATATTATATTTTCTCTCTTTCTGTCTCTCTGCCACTTTCTAAATCTCCGGTATAGGCGTTACGTTGCGTCATTTTGATTGCACATGTGCGGTGCTGAATCGATAAACAAAGCTTCAATGATTAACCTCTCTCTCTCTCTCCACCTAACTATATTACTTTTTAACACTCTCACCCTATCACTGTGTGACTATATGCAAGTGAATGCAGTGCGACAGCCGAGCTGTTTTCTAGGTTATTTAACTTAACAAGGTCAATTATTCTAGGTATAGCTTAAGTTTTATGTTCCAATCATCTAGTTGACCCCGATCTACTAGTTTGACCTATGCACTTGACCTCACAGTCAGCATTACATGGTATTTGATAAATTATATTATTTTCTCTTAATTGGGTCTATCGGGCGAGTCATTAGGCCGACAAAGTTTATCTCTGAGAGAGTTGGTTGGTCGGTTTGTTCAAATGCTACCGTAATTCCAGCATCATTGAAAATCCTACGTAAGGCCTCTATTGTTTCTTCTTTATATGGCAGTACTAGAGAGGCTTCGAATTCCATATTATTAGTGTTATTTAATCACTGAAGCTTTGTTTATCGATTCAACACCGCACACGTGCAATCGAAATGATGCAACGCAACGACTATGCCGGAGATATGCAAAGTGGCGACAAACAACAAAGGGAAGTTGGAGAGAGAGACAGAAACAGAGAAAATATAATATGTAAGACGAATTGTGAAACCGTGTGACTAAAATTCATATGATTATGAGTGGCAATAATTTATGCTCGAAAGCTTGTCACCCAGTTGTTAATACTGAATCACCTTCCCATAATGTCAATGTGCAGATCTTCAACCCACAAACTTGCAAAGTGGTTAGTAGAGATATTAGAGCCTACTAAAAGAAGCTTGTGTAAGTTTGCATTGAAAGATACTTTTGAGTTAATAGAGTGCCTTCATAAGATTGATATAAAGGACAAAACCATGTTTTCCCTAGACATTGATTCTTTATTTACAAATGTACCTCTGTTACAGACAGTTGACATTTTATGTGACTACATCTCCAACAACAATTTCTAATTACCAGTGTTCACAGCTTATTTGAAAGAATTACTGTTTTTATGTACTAACAATGTAAAGTTTACATTTAAGGGCGAGCATTTCTGCCGGATCTATGATGTTGCTATGCGAAGCCCCTTTATGTCCATTCTTAGTTGATACATACATGTTGCATGTTGAGAACCTAGCTGAGGACGCAATTGAAAAAGTTTATTTTTACAAGAGATGCGTGGATGACATGAGAGTCATTTGTGGCAAACCGATAGATGCCATAGAAATCCTTAACTAGATCAATAAAGTACAAAACAGCATATCGCTAACATACGTAAAAGAGAATAATGATTGCTTGCCATTTTTAGATGAACTCATAACCAGCCGACAAGATGGATTAATGAAACCATCTGTCTACAGAAAGTCCACATGGACGGGACAGTCTCTAAATTGACATAGTTTCTGTCCACTACAGTATAAAAAGGAGTTGGTTAATTGTTCGTTTAGACGCATTCAGCATACGCGTACAGCCGACACCATTGAAGAAGAAATACTGCGAGATAACAACTATCCGTTGAAATTTATTAGGCGTTACGGAAGTGTCAAACAAAGAGCTCTACCGATCCAGTCAGCTCCCAAAAAGGATATTGATATATCCTCGCCGTTCAGGTGTGATCAACAAAGTCTGATCACTAAACAAAGACTCAAGGCGGCGATTAATAGAACTTGCTATGCAGCCAAACTTATCTTTATAGAGAAAACTAGATCTATGTTGTCCTGTAAACCCTGACAGCATTTGAATGATAGCGTCACATCCCATTATGTTTACTAATTTACATGTATGTGTGGACACACGTACATAGGGAGGACCCATCGGTCTCTGCAGGTTAGGGCTACAGAACATACTCCAAAATGGCTGCAACAATATCACCGGATACAATTGACTCCGGAAATAGATGTCCAACATCATCTACAGCCAAGCACATTATAGAGACGGGTCACAAGGTTGATTTCAATAATGTCTTTAAATCCATATATAAATGCAATACTTAAATCGTTGAAGCCTTGGCCATAAAAAGGCTTAAACCTGACTTATGTGTCCAAAAGTTACTAGTTATTACTTTACACCTGCTTTGGTAATTCAGTTTAGAATCACGGTCCAATTTATTTATTGATACTATCACCCTCTCCCCTTTTTTTCCTTTTCTTACCCACATCCTTACGCCATCTTCCTACCCCTATTTGTGACCTTGACCTGTACACAATATGACCTGTATTGTAATAATTTATGCTATCTTGCCTTCTATATCAATGTGTATGATAAGAACGTGTGTGATCAGGATGTCCGAAAAGTGTCGCGCAAATACATGACACGTTTTGGACAAACTACGTCTTCTTATCAGCAGTAGTCTTCAGCATTTAGTTCTTCGCATCCTAGGCAACCCAACTAAACAAGTCTACACCTCCCTGTGTGGCTGGTTCAAACCATCCATCAAAGAATTCATGGATTGATTCGACGTCTTCGTTCCCGTTCCAGCTAACACTGCTCGTCAAAGATGGAGATGGGTTAGCATGTGTAACACGTAGCCTTACATGTACCTTTACAAAACTCATCGATTGACTTACCCTCCTTACCTAACACTCTCTACCTAACCTCAACATTACTCACCATATTAAATGACTTAGTACGAGAGAGATATAACACAGCTGGAACCTGATCCAATGGTCGGCCCATGAATTCTAACTTCTGCCAATTCACGACATAGCGCAACCACTAGCCAATGTCTTCTTCGATGAGTTACTGCCTCACCTTCAACCCGCTGCACCCTACTGTTCACGACTTCCAACTAGAATCCCAGGTCACTGCTTGATTAGGGGCAGTCGCTAGTGAGCATCAGATCAATTTTTCAAGTATTGGTGTTTGTAGAGATTTTGCTTCACTAGCAAATTTATTAAATATCTTAATGCTAAACTGAAAGATAAATACAATTTTATAAATTAAACTAAAGCACCTCAATATTGTGTTTTGTTATAGCTTGCACTTTTCAGTATATATATATATATATATATATATATATATATATATATACGCACCTTCAATACTTTTTGATACCATTCTAACCCTAAATTAATTTAAGCACTTTAACTGTTAGTTAGGTGGTCAGCGGTGAAGCCAAGCAGAGGCAATTTGTTTTGCTCTAGGTGGATGTAAATCTGTTTTCATATTTTGGAATGGTGCTGATTAAGATTTGAACCGTCGACTCATTGACTGAAACGCCTCAATATCAACCTAGATCATCAGATAATCTCTCCAGAGACGCTTGAGCAGTTCGAGACCTGGCCATTGAAAGTGGATGACACGAAAAGCCTGGTTAGCTGTCTTTGATCATAGGTATCTGCGTTTTATCTACATCCCGTCTTAGGTGGTATACTGAGGTCAGCAATATTGAGGTTAGGCGTCGATCTACTGCTAGGTTAGGAGGGGATATCAATCGAAGAGATTGTGAAGTTACATCGATTGAAATGGTTAGGACATGTGTTACGCCTGCATCCCTTGCCTGGCCATCGCCTTCCTCGACGGGCAGGGTAATGTTAGCTGACATAGGATAAATGAGGCTGGAAAAGAGCCAGTGGTGGTCAAACCGAAACATGTCTTCATCAGTCAGTGAAATCCACAACAGTTAGTTTAAGCCACGTAGGAAGGTGTAGACTTCCTGGTCGGGTTCCTCGAGAAGGTAAACGCCAATGAATGCTGGAGACAATTGGTGATATGCCTCAAAATCGTTCTCAATGGCTGATGCAGATGCATCCGCCCCTTGTGACTTATCATACCCAATAAAACTATATTGTTCTCCGATATTACTATTGTGTTTGTCTCATATCTCTGTTTACTGTCTCTGTTTTGCGTTTCTTTTTACTTTCTTGTCTGGCTTTGTGTGCTGTGTGAAGTGAGGCCACTCGAACTGCTGCACATGGGTGCAAAGTTATGCATTGAAAGCAGTCAGTCAGTCTTCAGCAGTTTTAAAAGAAAGACTCCTATCGGTCCAATGACCTGATAGATCCAACTAGGGGAAATAATGTGATTTATCAAATACCATGTAATGACTTACATAGGTTATATTAGTAGACTGGGGTGAGTTAAGTTCTCGAAACATAGGAATTTACCTAAATCTAGAATGATGAACCCTGTCAGGTCAAATATTCTGGAAAAAAAGTTCAGCCGTTGAAATGCATTCACTAGGGTGGTATAGGATAAACGCATTTAAAAGTAATATAGTTACGAGTTAAGAGAAGTTAATCCCAGAATCAGCACTAAACACTTCCGATCGAAATGATGCGACACCAATCTTGGATATATGAAAAGTTCGAATAAAAAGACAGCAGGGAGTAAGGCAATATAAAGCAAGTTATGAAGTCGTCTGATGAGCACTGATGTGCTGACGAGCAATAAATTGTGCTCCAAAATGTCATCCACCTTATCACTATTTGTTACATCAAATAGACTAGTGGAACATGAAAATGCGTCGGTAGTTCAGCAGCAGGATACTTGCCAAACCCACCCCGGCAACGCACTTCTTTACCTCCATTTAACTGGTAATAAGCCCAATGTAGAGGGAAGTTTATGCGTGGGACTACTAACCCCCCCCCTCCATGTGTAAGAACAGCACTATACCACTGCTAGTGAAACTTCAAAGCCCAAGCTGGAAGTCCTATATTCCACTCGGAATGCAAAATAATGAGAAAAAATCCAATATAGAATTCTGTTCCACTCCAATGCCCGAAATTCTACTCTTACTTTTGATAGATATGCTGGTTTGTATGATATACTTTGATATTTCTGCACATCTCATCAATGATATAACACCTTTGTACAGAATGAAGCAAACAAACAAACGCGGTCTAATAGAGTGCTTGGTCCACGGGGCAAGAGCAATCTGCTCTGATGAATGTCTTCATGGAGGAAGAGCTTAATATTATTAAACAATTGCTGAGTGAGAAAAACTCATCGATAAGAAAATGAATCAAAAATCAAGACAGGCCGAAGTACTAACAGTTCCGAAAAAGGAAGGCCTTACTTATTCCTACAACTTCAGTTCCTCGGGGATAACATTAGTGAGATATATTAACACAATGCCACCTTAGGAATGCGGTAAAAAGAGCATTCAGTGCTGCTGAACTATGCTGTGTCTAAAAAACCACCAACTGACTAATTTCGCCTCTTCTATGTGTGCGTATCTACCAATTCGACTGCTCATGTGGAGTGAGCCACTTACATAGGCCGTAAAATTAGGTGTGTTTATCGTCGGATTTCCAAACATCATCCTGCTTGGTTAAGTAGAGCACAAACAAAATCCATTCAGAGCGATATTCTACCTCATCTTGTGGATACAGAACACAAGACTAATGTTAACAAAGTCATCTACCACATACTAACAAATCTTAGCTTCACCTTAAGAGTTCTTCTACTAAATATTGCTGAGGCCGTTGAGATCTACATTAAGAAACTTAACTTATGTATGCAAAAGAAGTTGGTTGGCTCAGACACTGTCCTTACCTTGGCCAACAAGGTTTTAATGATCCTCAATTTTTTGTTGTAGAGATTTCCTTGATTTTATTTGAGATTATATTTGCTATTACATTTTTATGCTTATTATAATTTACGCATCTTTCGTGAACTGTGGTAATTCCATCGATCTCAAAAAATCGATAGTATTTAAAATAACACCAATATTGTTAATGATGACTATTCTGGAATATTATGTGTATATAAAAATACATAAAGTTGTTTACAGGATTTCATCACAAGCTCACATTAGTTAGAGAACCATTGGAAAACCTGAAAGTACTGGAAAGCTGTTTCATTCCAGTTTGGGGACTCTTCTGTAGTACCCACCCACCGCCAGCATTCGAACTCGGGACCTTCTGGTTATAAGGTGAGCTAGTAGACCATTAAGCCACTGGGACCCAATCAAATGGCCCATGAATTCCAACTTCTGCCAATTCACGACATAGCTCAACTAGTCCTATTCAAGTAGGTTCTGGTGGGAAGTCATGAACAGTAGGGTACAGCGGAAGGTAGGGCATGAGGACAAACACTCGCCAAAGACATAGGCTAACGGTAGCATAATGTCGTGAATTGGTAGAAGTTAGGATTCATGGGCTGGGTATTAGACCGGGTCCCAGTGGCTTAATGGTCTACGAACTCGCTGGCCTTATTACCGGAAGGTTCTGGCTTCGAACTCTGAGGAGTCTCGAACTGGGACGAAACAACTATCCAGAAAAAAATCTCAGAGTAGAACTAATTTGAACAGCTCTAGCTCACACATCAAATATGACTGACCTACTCCATGTAAAAAAATCGTGTAAAAGTAATGCGGGGTATTTAGTAACTATATTAAAAAACAAATATGTACAAATATTGGGTATAAAAAAGAAAAACTCACGTTGCAAACTGTCCTTGTGATAATACTAAACCTTCAAGACGAATATGAAAGCGTACATCACATGAACCAACCATATTTTGAATTTTAAATTCTTTGAAATGAGCCTATGAAAATAAAATTGTTCATTCACTTAATAGCCTGTAATATTATTAATGCATAAGGATAAATTAATCCAAATGTTATGAGTTACGGAGTGATACTGGGCTGTCAATTCACCTAACTTGACTAGAATGACACAAAAGTCAGACTGGGGAAAACAGCGACAGGAACAACATTTATTACACAAATACATAGTATATTTTATATACAAACCTTCAGCAATTTAAGTCGTGAATAAAACAAATGTGATTGGTTGTCAGACCTCCGAGCATTAAGCCGTGAGAATAAACGAATCAAAACTATCCAATCAAGTTATCATTTCAGTGCACGCATAAATCATGACTTCACGGCTAAAAAAGAAGGTTGCCTGTCCTACCACACAACATAACATGAAATAATCAAGAAAAAAGAGATTTGTAGCTTTATCAAACAGGTTCCTTATGGTAAACAACTTGAATAAGCCTCTCCTTTCATTGGAGTGGAGTGTTACTCAACGACCAATTGCAATTCCATGCAGTTGGCAGTGTATGTGATACCACTTACTACCTGGGGCTGGTCAAACCTCGGTAGAAGAATTGGGGTTCGAACCAATGATCCCTTAGTTGGAAGTCAGGCGCCGAGACCAATCAGCCACAGCTCCACTTCTCCTCCTTTCATTCTCCTATGAGAAGCATGATATGTAATAATTATAAGCTAAGTCGGAGTAATAAAATATTCAGAAGTGTGAAGACGGCAATAAATGAGTACTTCTGAGCAGTTGTGAATAACTTTGAGCTACTAATTCTTCGCATCTTGAAGAGTCTAGTCACGCTGTGTTGAGAGCCGGCTGCTAGCCAAATTGGTAGACAGTAATTTACGTCAATGTTTACGCCCCCAATATTGGTCGTGAGAAAAAAACAAGAACAAAGACTGATTCAACAACCAATCACAGCAGACTTTGCGTAGGTGGATACATTTTGCAGATAGATAATCTGAACTTCAATAAACGGCCACAAAAAGATGAAAGATTAACGTTCAGCGAGAAACCACCGATCAGAAGACTGTCTTTGTTTGCTTACAATAATCTATAATAATGTACATGAAAATCTATAAATACTTGTTGATTTCCTGAATAAACGATCTGTTGCCTGGCCCTTATCTTCTGTCGTTACAACGCAACTTACACCTTCTAACGTGACCCACCACTCAGTGACTTCAAGGATCGGTGGTGGTGGATTGTTTCGGTATGCCCCCCAACCGTCGATCATTGACGAAGGCAAACGGCATGGACACCCAGACATCTTAGTCGATGGAACCTTAGAAACTTAACAACCGTTTCATCTTCCTTATCTAACACTATGCGTCTAGTTTCTATATTACTTTCTAATTAGTTTCGACTGGACTGGTATAGTTACTACCTTGACGATGATTTGATGAAGTCTTCTGAATAGAGAAGGTTTATTTCTGGAGGTTGGATAAATAAACATTAAGACTAAGAACAACTGCTATCATGTCGTAAATAGCTTCAACGAGTGTGTCGACTGAAGGTGAAGCTATATATCTGCAGGAAAAAGGCGTGATGTCAGCAAGGCATCTCCCTAGAACAACCAGTGGGTCAGATTTTCTGCCTTCCTAATCTGGAAAGGAGTGAGTAAAGACTGAATATTTCGGGTTAACCTACATTGATTCCATAAAGTCGTTTGTACAAGCAAAGCCTAAATAGACTGCATGTGACTGGTCTCACTCAAAAATATTTTATAGTGTCAGCAGTCAGTAAGGAGCGATTCCATTGGCATACCTCAACACATCAAATACACTGTGGGAGTTTGATACAGACAATGTGTTCCAACGGAATATTATTTTCACATATTCCCACAGTTCAATACTGCATTATATTATTATTACTATTATTTCCTTGGGTTCCGAGTGGAACATAGGGCTTCAACAACACATCTCCACTTTGTCCTATCTTCTGCCATCCTCTTCAGCTAGGTCCAGGATTGCCCAAACTCTCTCATCTCTTCCTCACACGATCCCCTCCATATCACACTGGCGCCGACCACCCACTCGTCGCTTCCCAACGGGATTCCACTCGAGCAATGGCCTGGCGTGCGATGTCATTCGGCGGCCTCCTCAATGTATACCTGATCCATCTCCACTTCCTCCTACATATTTGTTGCGCGATCGACTCTTGGTTTATTTGTTCCCAGCCAGAGTTTCTTGTTACTAATTCTTTCTGGCCATTTGATCTTCAGCATGAAACGAATGCAGCTGTTGACGGAAGTCTGCCACCTGTTGGAAATCCTTTTCGTGACACACTGGCCAAGTTTCTGACACGTATAGAAGGACCGACTTGAAATTGGTGTTGAACAATACTGCATTAGCAACAGAATACTATGTATCTATCTGAACATTCTTTTGTGATGATATTAGGTGGTTGGAGGCAATCGGCAGGAAGCCTTGGACCTAGGTTTCGTGCTAGTTGGCACTCGTCAGCAAGGCGTATCTGCAACCTTGAAGGAACTCATGTCCCTTCTGAGATTCGAACCCGCGTCACCCAGTGCTGCAGTCAGAGACGTTACCACTGAGCTATTCGGGCTCGCGATTGACCTCCTGTAGGACTGTAGTAGATATTTTGATTTGACACTATGAACTAGTGTTATGCGTCTAGTCCTCTCTTTGGTGAAGACTGAATTCTATCAGTCAGGTTGTAATGTGGCCACCATTCTAGGTAGCTCAGTGGTAACGTCTCTGACTGCAGCACTGGGTGACGCGGGTTCGAATCTCAGAAGGGACATGAGTTCCTTCAAGGTTGCAGATACGCCTTGCTGACGAGTGCCAACTAGCACGAAACCTAGGTCCAAGGCTTCCTGCCGATTGCCTCCAACCACCTAATATCATCACAAACTATGTACACCGTGATGGCGAGCTACCTAGAATGGTGGCCACATTACAACCTGACTGATAGAATTCAGTCTTCACCAAAGAGAGGACTAGAAGCATCACACTAGTTACTAGTGTCAAATCAAAATATCCACCACAGTCCTACAGGAGGTCAATCGCGAGCCCGAATAGCTCAGTGGTAACGTCTGTGACTGCAGCACTGGGTGACGCGGGTTCGAATCTCAGAAGGGACATGAGTTCCTTCAAGGTTGCAGATACGCCTTGCTGACGAGTGCCAACTAGCACGAAACCTAGGTCCAAGGCTTCCTGCCGATTGCCTCCAACCACCTAATATCATCACAAACTATGTACACCGTGATGGCGAGCTACCTAGAATGGTGGCCACATTACAACCTGACTGATAGAATTCAGTCTTCACCAAAGAGAGGACTAGACGCATAACACTAGTTCATAGTGTCAAATCAAAATATGAACATTCTTTTTCATGTTGTTTAATGTAAACCAAAATCACAAGCTCAGTGACTGGTTAAAGAATATAAACTGTATGTATATAAAAAGCAGTCTGATCAATGGAAAATATACTTTTACCTCCGTGTCTTGCCTTCTGCTGTTACAACATGAATGCAAATAATCAAAAATACCTCATATCTGTAGGTTACTCTATAAGGGTTGATAATCTAATCCCATTGGAATATAAAAAACTAGATGATATGTATAGAAGAACTATAGTTTTACCCTCTCGGTTCAACTGTGGTGAGAGATGGTTGCTAGCCAAATTGGTTGACAGTAATTGAGGTCAAAGGTCAAGATGGACAGGCGGATGCAGTTAACATATAGGTGAACTGACACAGCCACAAGAGATGCAAGGTTAACTTTGTGTGAGAAACAACCAATCAACAGACCGTATTTCCTACCAACATTAACCTACAATTATGTACATCAAAATCTATAAATACGTGTTGATTTTCCGTAATAAACGTTCTGTTGCCTGGCCCTTGTCTTCTGTTGTTACACAACCAACACAAAAGTTACAAAATAGGGACACACATGAAGAAACAAAACCAGTAAAGTGTAAGAGACTCATAAACACAAAGTTGAGGAGAAAAGAAAAGAAAACTACCTCGAATCCAAGTCTTTGAATAATACGAGCATATTTTCTAGCTGCCAGCCTTGCTTGTTCTTCACTTTTTGCTCCTGTACAAACCATTTTACCAGAGGAGAAAATCAGAGCAGTTGTTCGTGGCTCACGAATACGCATTATAACAGCAGCAAAACGCTTTGGATTGTATTCAGCATTTCTAGCACTGAGTGCAATATTCTTCAGGTTTAACTTACACCCCAAATAAACAGTGCACACAATATTCCTCAGAAATAAAAAATAAATAAGATATAAAATGATTCTATTATTTACACAATAAATATAAATACAAAATAACCAGATATGAAATAAATGACGATGTACCAAAAAGAACAAAGCCAAAATAGTCAAGTGTTATTTCTATCCGTTTTTTCACGTTCAAAATATATACTACCTTACATAGATCAAATCACCCATGATTGGAATGCATTATGTCACAATTAGCTCAATTAGCTAAGAAATCAGTTAGCTGGCCTAAAAAACCTGACGGCTCTAAGAGGTTTGATCCCCATCGGGATCGTGATTGAACGAACTGGGACAAAAAAACCTGCTTAAATTTTCCTAAGGTGTCAGTGATGCAGGCGTAGAATGCCCTCCCCCCACCAGTCCAGATTCGATTCCAGGTCGAATTACTCCCGAGCCTCACCTAACATTAGTTGCCAGGTGGTAAGCCCAGAAAATAGGGGAGATTGTGCATGGCAATAGGCTACCCCACCCCATTAAAGAATAAACACCACTAAAGCTTAGGACTTGAAGACTTATGTTCCACTTGAAATGTAAACGACATTCTGGAGTCACATATGAAGGACGCGCATGGTGGCGGTGCAGATCTGTCCCCTGGAGAGAGATTTTTCGACCTCGAGTATGCAGACGATATCATCTTACTGTGCGACACCATGCAGGCTGCCCAAGTCGCATTTAATCAGTTGGTGATTAGTGTCTGTAGGTATAGTATGTGCTTTGCACCGTCTAAGTGCAAGCTACTGTTACAAGATTGGCAGAAGCCTGCACCTGCACTCACTCTTGCAGGTGAACCAATTGAAGTTGTTGATAAACTCGTGCATCTGGGTAGTTGTGTGCGTGTGATGGATGAGCACAAATAACTTGCTGGTTATCTGAGGGAAACACCTTACTGCAGTTATATTCCTATTCATAAGCAGTACAACTGCGCCCAAAGACATGTAAGCGACTTACACTACGACGATAACTTCTTCGTTTAACCACTATAAGAACGACATAACTTTCGTCAACAAGCGGTTCTTCTGATTTCTCTTTCCGGGTCAGAGCAATACCAGTCGTCCCGTCATCTTCCGTTATATCTCGTTAGTCATATTTAATATTTGGTCACTTCATAACAGAGTGTAGACTGTCTAGCTTGAAAGCGTTAGTGATATGGTTCGAACTGCCATACTTCTGTGCAAAGTTCTACGTTGAAACTCAATCAATCAGTTAATGTGACACACCATTTAATCTGCAGATCACTACACTGCTTTACAAAGAAGATGCATATCCATTATTGAAACAAAGGGAACATTCATGTTAATCTAAAATGGTTACAATGTAATACATATGCATATATATATATATATATATAGTATCTTGTTACTACAAAATCTAGGTTATACATGAGTTCCGTAATACGCTGTCATAGAATTTCTTACTCCTGAAATCAGAACATATTAGTATCAATAAAAGGTTTAAACTACAAGAACACATTTCCTAAAAACTGAAAGTTAACATGAATTTTTCATTATCACTTGTGAATACAATGATTTCTTCATGGAGTACGTGAAATGGGAGCGCCAGTGTTGCGCGACAACAGAGACCGGCGGACAATTGCTTGAGACTGGTTACACACACCAGCCTGTTAGAAATGGTATTGTGGAGCTAGGTGCTGGACAGAAATAAACACGAGCAAACCAGACAGGCTTTAGACCAGATAGAGGGTGTATTGATCATGTATTCATCCTTCGACAGATTCTGGAACACAGATATATTCACTGGCGTTCAATAATTGCCATATTTCTTGACCTGAATGCAGAATTGCATTCCTTCGACAGAGAGGTACTATGGAGAGGTTTAATGGTGAAGGGAATGTCGAGAAAATACATTCCAGTGATCAAGGCACTCTACTCGAACACACGCAGCCAGGTAAGAGCCTACGGAGAGTTGTCATCTGAAGTGACGACAACCAGTAGTGTCAGTCAGGGATCCCCACTGTCCCCTTTTCTGTTTAATTTCATTGTAAATGTACTAATGCAATTGACCTTAATTGACGTCAGCGACTCAGGGATTGAACTGTTACCGGGGGACAGTCCTGTTGACTTAGAATAGGCGGATAAGACAATGGCAAAATAAAGAGTCTTCTGAAACCAGTCAGTCAGTCATTCGTTTTTACCATAGCTGAATTTAAGTGATGAACAATCTTTATATGGCAAAAATAATCATTAAAAAATTAATTTTAACTGAATAAACTTACTGTAGCTGGGGTACTGGAATCGCACCATCTCTGTCTTGTAATGGTGTGGATAAATTTATTGGTGTACACGGTGTACGACCAGGAATACTGATTGGGTTATCAGAGCCATGTAAACTGAGATTGACTGAATTCCCAGGGATGAGTTGTGGAGTTTTTTGCGTCAAATTTGAGTCACCATGTAAAGGTAAATTACCCAAAAGACTACCGATACTAGCTACACTACTGTGCTGATGAGATAAAGGACTGTAAATGAGAAGGAATAGACAAACATGAATCATGAGGGCGAAAATGTGCTTAATTGTACTTGCACGAGTAAGATGAATAAAATCCAGGAGTGCTAAAAACTACGAAAAGGAGTATAAGAAATACACCAGATTTCCATAAGACATTAGTTGTTGGGGCTTCTATAAGTAGGTTTCGTACTTATTGTCACTCAGTAGGAAAATATACACAGTCTTCAGCGGATTAATTCCTTCCTAGAAATTAGGAACTTTTGCTCACTTATTACTGAAGTCGAAGGTTTTCTCTCCACTAAGCTACTCGGTTGGCTATTATTAGGTTTTAATTTATGAGATTTTAGCATTGGGACTTAATTATTAATTATTATTCCTTTGGGTTTCAACAATGTATCTCCATTTTTGTCTATTTCCTGCTGTCCTCTTCAACTGGGTCCACGATTACCCATGATCTCTCATCTCCTCCTCGTACAATCTTCTCTGTCACCCTCGAACAGACGACCCACTCGTCAGATTCCACTCGAGGACCTGATACGCGATGTCATTCGACGGTCTCCTCTGCGGGTGCTCAATCTATCTCCATTTCCTCTCACATATTAGTTGAACGATCAGTTCTTGCTTAGTTCGTTCCCATAGTTCCTTGTTACTGATTCCTTCTAGCCATTTGATCTTCAATATGGAGCCGGAGAAGGCAGATTTTGATAAAAGTCTTCAGTAGCCTGTTGGGAATGCTTTTCATAACGCGTAGTGCAAGTTTCTCACCCATATAGAAGAACTAATTTGACATTTGTGTTGCAAATCCGAATATTGTTCTTTTCGCGCTGGGGAGGAGTGCAGAAGATTCCCAAACTGATTTCAGGTTGATGAAGGCGTATCTTGCCTTTCCGATTCTGGTTGGCTTTGACATTTTTATCCGTCCCAACTGTCTGTCGTTGAAACGATGCTTTCTAGCTAAGTGAAGGAAGTAACCTCTTTCAAACTAATCCCATCGACGGTGATTGGTGCTGATTGTTGTTGCTGTTGTTCGGTCGGGACTTAATTATTATATATTATTACCAAAACGCAAACCTAGTAAGTTATGAGCACTAAGAAATGAGCCACACAAAAATAATAGAACAATATACAAAGAAAATAGGCAGTTATCATGAACGACATATGGAGAAAAACAGTGAAAATTTAGTTGTCTACCTTAGGACGTCAGACAACTGTCAGTTAGCACATATGACGTGTATACTAAAGATGGATCTGTCGGACTGGTTCAGATCGCTCGCTATTCAAACGGAAATCAGAGAAAGGCAACGTTTACCGAAGTCAAGTCTAAGGACTTCGTGTTTGCTACTATGTAACTCCTAAAAGAAGTTTGAAAGAACAAAATGCAACATTGTGTTTCGGATATAGATAGAGTTATACTGAACAGACAGTTGTACGATAGGTTCTTCGAAATATACGCCTACCTTTAGGATGAGAATAAACATTTTTGTACTTACATATGAAATCCAACTCTATAAACTGGAAAGTATAGTAGTGACAATTAGGAATGTTTAGTGAAATCACTTTCACTGTACTTTTACTCATTAGGTTTCAATTACCTTGGATATTTTAAAGACATTTGCTGTCCTGAGAATTTAATGGGCTTAGATAGAGTACACAAACATAGACAAGTCTGATAAATGAATATATATATATATATATATATATATATATATGGCACATTTTTGCGTCTTGTATAAGATTGTCACACTAATAAATAAAATAGCCAAGTGTTGACCATATCACTTTTATAGTAAGTGATATTAATCGTGTTAGGTCAGCAGCTGACAACTGATCAGCATGAGGACAAAACACCTACTTAGTATTTACAATATACTCTAACTCCAGTGGTGTCCACTTATCCGATTACGCAGCAAAGAATGAAAGCACATCATAACATTGCTCATCCTACATAAAAGTAAGGCGTGATGGTCGAGAGTAAACATGGGAAAGTTGTGAGCTTTGAATCATACCTGTCTTTATCGAAAATCTTAAATACGGTAGAAACAGAATGTCATGTGGTTGAATGAGTTGAACACTAAGGGAAGCGAAACAGTCATTGTTTGTAACTTTGCATTACAATAGCCTAAATGTAGGTTATATATACCCATCTAAGTACGTCGGTGGTACAGTGGTAGAATGCTCGATCAACCACCCATGTAGTTCGGGAATCGACCCACAGCTGACGCACTCTTAAACCTCGCCAAGCCGGTAAAAAAGGACGGTTGTTTACGAGACTAGTAACCCCACACCGTAGAAACAGACGCCACTGCTAATCGAAACTTTAAAGCTATAGCTTGGAGCCCTACTTTCCAGTAGGAGCGTAAAGGAATACAATAAAATAACAATACACCCACCTAACGCCTGTCTAGACTAGTAATTTTAGCTTAAGCGTACTTCTATTAGAACTCTGTCCGTTGCCTCCATTAGTACACAGAAGGGAAGCATGACCATGAGTCTTGAAATTCCGTACAAGGTTCTTAGTGAATGATATAAAAGTAATAACAATTTTGTAAAAGTATCCAGTTATCGTCACCAAGATTTTGAATATTTAACTCCACCTTGATATTTTTATTGTTTTATATTCCTTTTCTGTCTTTCTCTTTCATTTTACTTTAAATTTAAAACAATTAGTCCGTTATATAAATTTGGATGGTATTATTAGGTGATCTCAGTGTACTTTAAGTGCACTTCTGTCCACTTTCTCTTTGAGCACTGTTTAAAACTATGTTAATTTAAGCTGTTGCAATTTTGTGAGTCAACTGTGGCCTAGAATGCACATATACGAAGTATACCAAGAGTTAACAGAATTGAGTGAGGAACAAGGATGCAATTTGTGCTTCCCAACTTTAAAGGTAAGATGTAACTTAAGTATAAAATGATTTATAGCTGAAAGCTGAACCACAGCATCACATCGGTGATAACTTTTATTTCCACTTATATTAATTCATGTACTATTTTGAAATTTGATTGAATTGGATGTTGATTTATATAAAAGACGTGATTAAAAGAGAAAGATTGAAATCTCTATGGTGAATAATACTCAGATTAGGCGTAGTGTCATTTAAGGTGAGTAGGTCAATCGATGAGGTTTTGAAGCCGGAACGGTTGAGTTGGCTAGGACATATATTGCGCATAACAAGCCAACGCCTTCAACGACGAGCACTGTTAGGTGGGAAAAGAGTTAAGGGTTGGTTAAACCAAAACCTGACATCAGTCCATGAAGTCTCTGGCTGTTGGTTTGAGGCATGTAGGGAAGTGTAGAATACTCACTTGGGGTCTTCGGAGTGCTAATAATCAATCGCCGGAGACGATTGGTGAAATGGCTCAAAATCTTGCTCAATTATGCAGATGCATTCAGCTTCTGTGATCCCCGTCATGTTTTCCAATATCCCTATCATTCTCCCAGAAACTTCTGCTTCTCATTATCTTTTAATCTATTTTTTCCTTGTCTACCTTTGTATGCTCCATGGAGTGTAGCAACTTGAACTGCTACACTTCTGTGCAAAACCAGTCAGTCAGAAATCTTTATAGGATTAGGTGTACCTAATTCATCAGTATACTATCCTGTTATTGTGACAGATTTTCAGCACTGCTCTCAAGAGAACAGATATTTAATGCATGTAACTGAACATAAATTGTTTATTTAATACATCATTAACATAGAGATCACACTCAAACGCATATGCAATGATACCATAGTCTGTGCTACATTAATTCTCTTCCAGGCTGCACCATATTATGAAAAAAACTTGTTAAAACGAGATGTGACCCACACTTGGATTGCAATAAATCTAAATTTTACATATGATCCACTAATTTACATCTACATTACACTTTAACTTTATATAGATAGACAGTAGATAGTGATGATAACTTACTCCCGTACTATATTTTTAGAAGGACAGGCTATTAAATAAGTGAAATCTCAAAATACTGGCCACCTTTTTGAAGAAAACACAAAGAAACTATTTTTCTCAAGTTGGAACACTAGACTTCACTGAAGAAACCATTAGATTCTTTTACTTCTATCTTTTCCAGGATACTAAGCATATTCACTGATTCTCAGTCAAATACTCCCAGCATAGAACATGCTTTCACATCGTAATATCACTCCATTTGTTTTTGATGTTTCGAAGTTTGAGGACCTGAAGTTATGCACTTGTGCTCTGAATTCTATATTGATTCATAAGTCAGTGAAGTTCTAGAGAAAATTCAATGTCACATGAGTAAGTGTTATCATGCTTCGCAGTATACTACACTAAAATATAATCGGTTGCTAGACAATTTTCATTTCACTTTGTGCTTTAGTGTCAACAATCTACAAGCATCTGGAACTCTCACTAAAAGCTCATGTGCTTAACAGGAAAACAAGGGAAAAACAGGACCGAAATAATAAATTTACTGTCATTTCGCAAGGCTGCGGATGACAAAATGGCCTAGAAATTATGCTTCACTATATTTACGATCTAGTACGATCAAATGAGTTCCAGACCACTAAAATAGTCACTGGATTTGGATACGAATATTCACCATAAGACATGATCAGTAGATACAACACTAGCAAATATAAAGAATTCAGTCGCGCTCAGCAGTTACAGACCCTGATCAACATACAAATGACAAATTGCATATAATCACTGGAAAATGCAGCGGGATACTTAATTTAAAACTATTTACTTGTAACACCTATGTGTCTATTCTTCATCACGCACGTGTTAAGACTAAATTTGTTGGATTTCTGCGTTTTTAAACCTGACCTATCCCTCAAATCACGAAAGATAACGTAACTCCAAATGAAATCAGACGTTTCGAACACTTACATAACATTGATATACATTAATAAATCATGATGAAACCGAAATGCAAAATCAGGACGTTTAGACTTGAACTGAACTAGTGGCCACTAGCAGTTAGATATACTCGATAACCGGACGTATGAAGTCAGGTATGACCTTAATTACTCCTCACAGGAGCATCTAATGTACATTGTACAGAAAGAATAATCACAAGGAGGAAAGGTCTGTGTATGACTGACGTTAATGCGGCTACTTCCATTGGGGGAAAATAATGCGTTCACACCTTCAGGATAACTCTAACACCCGGGACAAATTAGGGTTATGCTTTATAAAATATCTCAATACTGAAATTTAGTTTATTTCTATGAATAAGCACTTGGAAAATCGATTTTCGTAGATCTCATCCTCTTTCTCCATTTGTTGTAAGGGTAGTAGGACTTCTTAAATGTCTGGGACAGGTGCTGAATTCTTCGAGCGTCAATGAAAATAGCATCCAAATCTACCAACTCACCTATGAATAGATCATGTTGACTAAATGATCCTGTGAAGCGCAAAGTAATTTAGCTTATCTAATGCCCTGCAACGACTGACGTTAGGCAGGTCAAAGAGGCTTAAGTCAATTAGATCAACGGGTCACAAAAACTTAGCGAAATGCAGACTAGTAGACCTTAATCTGAAAACAAAACCATAAAAAGCTAGGCTGCAGCACTACGTGCAGTTACACACAACTACACGATAATATTATCGTATACGCACATGGGACGAAGTAACCATCTTAAAATCGATCGCATATAAAAGAGCAGAGAGATGGACTGAAAACTAAGGAACCACTTGTAGAAAGTACCGAAAACATATGCAACATGAATGATTTGACACTCTTCTCGGACACCTGGAAAATTCTACCACGTGATACCCCAACGACAAATAGAAATGGAGGAGAACCCGAAAATCCGAGTGTAATAAGACACATACAATTACACAGATCAAGCACGCAGGGTAGAGCGGAGAAGCAGAATACGACTTGAGAAAAAGCACTTTATAATTGACACTGAATTACGCCAACAGAAGTCCAAAAATTATATACATGTAGGTACAAAGAGCCAGGCTATAACAGTTCAGCGTCCACCGGTTTTTGAACTGACGCTTTCTTTCAAATTTGAACCACTACACCGAGGTTAGAAAACGTGTTGTTGCGATTGGTTTGCAAATTTGGGCAATGAACTGTGTTCAGAATGCCAGCCAATATATAGCACTATTCTACTGTGAAATACTCGATGAACATGTCAACAAATGAAAGTGGAAATACATTTATATACATGTAAAGTGCCTAATATTTACTAGGCCCCTAACACTTACTTCATTATATGACGTTCAAAATCAAGTGGTTATATGTGTGAAATATTATATTAGTAGTAATGGCATAAAATTCCAAAAGCAATCCACAAAATAAAGTCAACTGGACGATTCTAGATCATCCTTCAAATTCGCAACGCAGCCACTTGTCTGATATCTCAGGGTGCTTCAATGTTCAATATATTCATTTTAACATTGTGTTAGGCTGTTAATTTTGTATCATCTCCTTCGCGATGCTGGAAAAAACTGTGTATCTTTGGTCGATCTCTTTATTGAAGATCTATCCACTCTCCTATTGTAACTCTGTATGTCCTATCCTTCACATTTCAAGTGGAAGACCCTCGTTCGTTAAGCGGTCAAGGTTTACAAGTAAGCCTAACAATTAATTTAGACTGATTACATAAATGGAATATAAGACGTGGCATAAAGATTTTTGAACGACTACCGGACCCTGTGAAATAATGAAGGATAACACTCGCTGTGGGCAGACGACAAACTATCCCGACCAGGCTTAATTTCCTACTAGCGACCACTAGTTCACAGAGCACGTTCAGGTAGAACCATTGGTAGGCATCAGGGATGATAGTATTTTTCTTAGGTACTAAAGAACAGCTAATGAAGAGTGACTGTTCTATCCGACACCACCATGATAAAGTCAAATTTGAACAGATGAGAGAAGCTCAGGAGTCGGTGTGTTGGCCACAAGAATACCTTTCATCAACCTCGAACAGGGTTAGGAAAAGCGTCAAGGGTACTGTCAAGAAGTTTCTGAGCGATTCCGTCCCTACAATTCATATATAGACCAAAATAAAACATTGATTTTGTAGGGCCTCTGTGACATGGTATTCTGGGACCACTCGAACGTTGAAAGTAAATGAGAAATTCAGAAGGATAGAACGAGTAGCCAAGTAGGAACTGTATCTTCCCTATGATTTGTAGGGCTTTCTTTATCATTTGAACGATGAATATAATTCCGGGTGTTCGACTAGGTTTCATGCTTCAAAAAAGACATTTAAAATCAGAATTAGTCTTCCGCAATAATACCAGCTATTAGCAGGCTATTTGGGTAGCTATTTTGATAGGGAAGTCGGTTTTCAGTGCTGTAAAGAGTAGCGTTGTTGACACAACCTTGCTGTTCCTTCTAACTGACGCACATTGACTCTACTTTTTGACGACTGAATGTTGTCAGACCTTTCAAACCCTGACAGTGCGAACAAGGTAATCGGACATGCGTTGACGAAATGTAAAAGCTCAAAATACAGTTCCTCAAAATGTTGAAGGTACGATACATTAGTTTTAAACACGTTCGCCCAAGGTTATAAGCATAAAAATGTTATAACTTAGTTTGTGCTAACCTCCTAATGAACAAACACAGTCTGTGACTCTCTGGATGATTACATGAGCAATGGTTAGCAGTGAGCTTAAGGCTTTGGTTTATATATGGAAACAGTTATATATTTAGGAATAATAACTAATGTGTGCGGATAAGCGGAGGGTAGGTCAGTTATTTTATTTATTCTTTGCTATTATTTAAATAGATATGGTCATATGTTCCCCACAAACTAAAGACAAAATGACAGCAACCATATAATTTAACCGTAAATCCTGTGATTTAAATGTGCAATTTAAATAATAATTATCCATGTTCTAATTGGAACTCGTACTTTTCGAACGAGTCCTTAGAGGCAATTCCTAACAACTTTTATCAAAATATTAACTCAATTCATGACGTCATTGCACCTGAGAAGATTCTTAGCTTCAGATTCCCCCAAAGCGATTATATTCCGACATCGTTTATTTTTATTTTTTATTTATTTTTTATTACAGCTTGATGCCACACCGCATTTTCAGTACAAGTATGGCATTTTCAGCATGGATATCGGTAGCCCAAATTTCGCAGGCCGACCATAGATATCGGGTGTGCGTCGGCAGGGGATCGAACCCCGGACCATGTGCATGGTCGGCGAGAGTACTAACCACTGTGCCACCGACGCACTCAATAAAATACTACAGATATCATGACTTATCATCACTAATTGCTATTAAGTCCCTTCTCAATAGAATTGAAGAGTTGATAAATATAGGCCTCAGAAACAAAGAAATGCGAGCCACTCAGGCACCGCATAACTCAGGAGAAATAGCCAAACTTTTCAAAAGTAGGTTGACGAACTCCAAGACAGCTTATCCTAAAATATTATACTTAGACGGGATTGCTTACGAAAATACTGAAGTGATATGTGAACTGTTTAGCAAGCACTTCGCCAGATTATACACCTTAGAGAACGATGAGGTCGTGGATTTCCCACGTAAAACAGACGAATGTTTAAGTGACATACTTTTCACCCCACACGAGATCGATAAAGTTGTCAAAAATCTTAAGTTTAGTAACACTATTGGTCCAGATGGTAGATCTTCCATTCTGCTGAAAAACGGTGGTAGCGACATGAATTTACTCCTGCTCAAGTTATACTCAATTTCACTAAGCGATGGGACATACCCCACCTGCTGGAAGAAGTCTTATATTGTACCTATCCATAAATGTGGGCCTATAGCTGATATCAACAACTACCGCCCCACCAACATCACGTCTGTAGTTTCACGTGTAATGGAAAAGATAGTAAAGACTCAAATCATTCAGTACTTGCTGTCAAATGACCTACTATCCCCATCCCAATACGGTTTCTTAAGTAGAAGGTCGTGTATTACTTGCCACTGAGATTATTTTGACTACACTACACAATGCATTGATAATGGGCATTCGGTAACAACATTATTTCTCGACGGTAGCAAGGCCTTCGATAAAGTCCCACATATCGGACTCATAACAAAACTCCAATCCTACGGAATAACCGGGAAACTTCTCAAATGGATAAATTCTTTTCTCACAGAAAGAGAGCAATTAGTCAAAATCAACCACCAGCTGTCTTCATCAAAGCCGATAACTAGTGGTGTAATACAGGGTAGCGTTCTTGGCCCTATTCTATTCCTCTTATTTATAAATGACAGTCTCTGTGATCAAGTAGGGCAAGCCATACCTCTTTGCAGATGATCTCAAGATAGTATATGATTATGGGTACGATGATATGAGCGTCGAAAGCAAAATCCAACATGACTTAAATAATCTAGGCGATTGGAGCGAAAAGTGGCAACTGACTTTCAACCCTGAATATGGAGCACTGGGTATCTGTCCGGAGAGGTTTGTTTATTCAGGGCTCTGTAATTGCTAGCGCTATTCTTCTTGGGTACCAAATGCAACGGTGAAGCCCAATGACTATTTGAGGGTTATGTAATCCCCAATTAACCTCGCCTCTTTGACTCGCTTGCTAGTTTTCTGGCCGCTCCCAAGCTTAGGTAAAGAGGGAGGGTTGGGCATAGGGCTAGCAACCCTACACCACTAAATATATCAAACTGCTAGAGAAATTTCAACACACAAAAATACATTAAAAATACAAAAACTTCAAATAAAAATCTTATTCTTCGCTGGTATTGGAGAGGCGAAATGACACAGGCTGGTGGAAGCCTTCGGAAAGCCAGCCAGCCAATGTGTCTTCTCTCGTTGAAAGCAAGAATAAGAATATGGACGCAGAATATCGGTACAATGCATGAAACTGGGAAGGCTGCCCAAGTAGCCGAAGAAATGCGGAGATATGGTGTAGAAGTGCTTAATATCTGCGGGAGCAGATGGAATGGATGTGGATTACCAAAATTGTCGACTGAAGAGTCATTTATCTACTCTACAGCCACGAACGCCCTGAGGGAGTGGCTATCATGATGTCACCAGTGGCAGCCAAAGCTCTAATGCAGTGCAGTGGGAACCAATTTCATCCAGGATCATGACAGCAAGACTCAAATCCAAGGGAAGGAAGGTAACAATTATCCAATGCTACGCACAGTGCTACAAACAACGCAGAAGAAGAAAAGAAGGAAAATTTTTGCAGACAACTAAAAACAGTGACGGACAACACCCCAAATGGTGACATCAAAATCCTTATGGGTGATACGAACGTCAAACTGGAGGCAGATAATACAGGAAGAGAATACAACATGGGTCGAGAGGCACTTAGAGAAATGAATGAGAGTGGAGAACTATTCGTGGACTTCTGCGCTTTTAATGATTTGGTGATTGGAGGCAGCGTGCTCAAGGACAAGGATATATACAAAGAAACATGTGTTTCGCCTGAAGGACAAACCACGAACCAGATAGATTTCATCTCAATATCAAGGAGGTGGAGACGCAGCCTGCCGGATACGAAGTCGAGAAGGAGAGCAGATGTGGGCTTAGACGATCATTTAGTTCTAGGAACCTTCAAGATGAATCTGAAATTCATGAAAACAACTGGAGATAGACAGCAATTCAAGTTCAACATTCAGGAACTGAAGGAGAAAACTTCTAGAGATACTTTCACTACAGATCAGTGTGAAGTCGGAGAAACTATGTGGCATTGTGGTGAGAGCTATCTACTAGCCAAATTGGTAGACAGTAATTTACGTCAATATTTCAATGTCGTGAGAAATAACCAATCGGAAGACTGTGTTTGTTTGTTTACATATCCATAGTAATGTACATGAAATCATATATAAATATGCGTTGATTTCCTTAATAAATGATCTGTTGCCTGACTCTTGCCTTCTGTCGTTACAGCATCACTGAGGACACCTGCATGAAGGAACATTGGAACTCTCTGAAGTTGATGCTTAAGGAAACGTGTACAACCGTTCCAGAGATAAAAGGGACACGACGAGTAATGGCTGGAGAGGCGGATGGTGAAAGAGAGGACTTAATGCAAAGATGGACAATATATCAAATAACCAAGTCTCCATCCGGGAGGAGATCAACCCAGATGATGAAACCAATAAAAGATGTTTAATGGAACCTGATACCCAAGGAGGATAAGCAAATAAAACAACGGGCTGATCACTTTAAAGCCCCCTTGAATCGTCCATCACCTGCAACTCGCCCAGGAATACCGCCAACAGCATGCTAGTGGATACTGATCCTCCAACGAATACGGAAATCCTGAATGCGATCAAGTTACTGAAGTCCAGGAAGGCAGCACGACCAGATGGAATTAACCCCGAAGCACTGAAAACGGACCAGAGGCTGCAGCAGATGTTCTCATGCCATTATTACAAAAGGTTTGGAGGGAAAAGGAGGTGCCTGCTGACTGGAAGAAGGGATACCTCGTCAAGCTGCCAAAGAAGGGCGATCTAGGCCTGTGCAAGGATTAGCCTGGAATAATGCTCTTGCCCATGCCAAGTAAAATACAAAGTCGCATCATCCTAGAGAGAATAAAAGAACTCCGCCCTGCTAGAACAAGCTAGATTCAGGAAAGGCAAATCATGTGCTGATCGAATTGCAACTCTATACATCATTATCAGAAAACAAAACATAGAATGGCAGTCAAACCTCTCTCAACCTCAAATTCATCGACTTCGGAAAGGCCTTCGACTGACAGCGTCGACGGAGAAATAATTTGGAAACTAATTCAACACCATGGTGTGCGGTGCCCAAGTCTTTATCATCTTCATTTAACGGCTGTCTATATCACAAATCCACCTGTCAGGTGATCCACAACAGAAAACTCGGTAAGGCGTTCGAAGTGAATAAGAGAAAGTTACCTGTTATCACTGATGATATTCTCAATTGTGGTGGATTGGATTATGCGTCAGACTGTTGGGGTGAGGAGTCAGGAATACGCTGGACGACCGATAAGAAGACTCTAGAAGATCTGGATTTCTCAGATGATATATATCTAATGTCACACAAAACCGAAGACTTGCAGGTGAAAACCAAAAAAATGGCTGAAGAGGCAGCGAAAAGAGGACTACAGGTGAAGACAGAGAAGACGGAGTTGATGAAGATAACCAGTCAACAGCAACAATAACCAGCACCAATCACCATCAACGGAAACGATTTAACAAAGGTTGCGTCCTGCCTTTACTAATCCACCCAGGAAGCATGGTTTCAACCATAGGCAGTCGGGACGGATGAAGATGTTAACACCATCCAACCAGAATCGGAAAGGCAGGATACGCCTTCATCAGTCTGAAATCAGTTGGAAAATCTTCTGCACACACTCAACGCGTGTGAAGTCAGTTCTTCTATATGGGTCAGAAACTTGCACTGCGTGTCACGAAAAGCATTTCCAACAGGTTGTGGACTTTCATCAACAGCTGCCTTCTATGGTTCCTCGCTAAAGATCAAATGACCGGAAAGAACTGGCAACAAACCGCCCAAGAGCTCATTGTTCAGCAAATATGCAAGGGAAAGTGGGGATGTACAGGTCATACGGTGAGGATACAGTTGAATGACATGGCGCGTCAGCCTATCATTCGAGTGGAACCCGAATGGGAAGGAACTAGTGAATCGCTCGAGGGTGATATGGAGGAGAACATGCGAGGGGGAGATGAGAGATTATAAGCAATCGTGGGCACAGCTGAAAAGGACAGCAGAAACAGGACAAAGTGGAGGGGTTTTCGCTGAGGCCCTATAATCCACTCAGATTTGATTATTCTAACGTTTTATTTTACTTCTTTTGTGCATGTACAAGGCTTGGTTTATCATATACTCGGTGTGTTGGCCTATCGGTTGCTGGCGATGTCAAGGAACCCGTGAGTTCTTGGGCTTTTCTCAATTTTAGGTTATACGTGTAGCATTTTATTGATGGATATTGCTCAGTGATGTATTTCAATATTGCTTTTTCTACGGAATTATATTTATACAGTTGCGAGACAGATGGATACTTATTGACAAAGCCTTTTTAGTTTATTGCAGGTAGGCAATGCGAGTGAAAGCATTGCACACGTCAGTGGAATTTTCGGTGAAGTAATGCTGGGAAGGCGTTTCTTTAGCTGGGAGGAATTTGAGAATTCATTATGAGAATTTCAAAAAGTGAGGAAGTCATTTAATGCTAATAATGTAGTTGTCCTGCACTCACTATGTGGTTGCCGCAGATTACGCGGGAGAAGTAATCGCACAAATGGACCATGTTCTTAATGTGTAAATTAACTACTTTCGTATTACAATAAAAATAAACTTTTCGTATTAACATTGTTGTCGTTCTGTTCGTGTGTTCGCGTTGGGAGTACGGGATGCTAGACCGGCTTATATTATTAACACTATCCATCGATAAAAGTGGTGGATTATAAGTACTTCATTCAAGTCTAAAAATCTGCCTAGAAGTACGCGATTACGTCTCCCAGTCATAGATAAACCTGTAGGGACTAATGACAAAAATACCTAACTTCAGTATTTGAAAAATAAGAATACAACTTAGGCCCTGCAGTTGAGTTCGATTTCGTATGAAGTTAAGTATAATCACAAGTAGTGTATTACTATTATTTCACTTAAAGCGTGATGTCAATCCATATGCCTACGGGTGTTAACATATAGTGTAAAATGAAGTCTACACGAGACGGGTAATTTAATAGGTTGAGCTGTAGCAATATTAGTACGATTTCACTTACGTTGAATTATGCCTACAATTACTTTCTCAGGTCTCATTGATAGGTCAGGCCTCCATCTCGTCATAATGACAAATTTAGTTTCACTGAGATAGAATAAGAAAAGTATGATAAGCAGGATGTCAAATATATTTAATGAAAAATAATAAGCGAATGTCTTTACACAATTGTTTTTCGTAATTACTTCGGGGATGCGTAATTGCTGTGACCAGGTTGACTGACTTCACCGAACATCTGCAAGTAAGTGAATAAATTGTAATTTTTAAATCGTTGAAGTTAGAAACAAGTAATGTAAAAGTGAAACGCTTTACATTTTCCTACCTTTGCTGAAAAAGATTCATTCTCCTTTCTCATTCTTTGGTCATGACAGCATTCTTCTGCGGTTTTCACTTTCACACACATTGTTCCTCTTCTAAAGTAAAGCACCAAGCAAATAATAATTTAATATGTCGTATAAACGGGTGTTTACAAGGAATGCATGACATCTCTACAGGCACAATAAGTTAGGTTATGAATTGCAATCACCTCAGCGATTTTAACTAGAAACTTCTTCGAAATGGATATGATCATCAGGAAATTCAGCAGATTGTCTCATTCATCGCATGCTCTCTTCAATGTGTAATGGAATATTTCAGTCATCACGGATGATGGTAAAAAAGTGTTTGGCATCCTCTAAACGTGTATTTAACTTGTGTCTGCGGGCTAGTTCTCCTTCAAATGTCTCGTTATCATAAAATAACTGCTATGAAAACAACCGTTGCCTATAGATAATTTTCAACCTTAATATCCCAAAAAACTAGCAAATAACAAACCATTACGGCTCTAAAACGCAAATAATAGTCTTTCTATGCTAAATTTCTTATATACGATGAGTTCTTGAAGTAATACGTCCTCTAGGATATCATGGCAATTTTATCCATTGATTTTTTTTCCTTCACGTTCCCAGTGGAACATGGGGCTTCAAGCTAGTGGCTTGAAGTTTCTGTAGCAGTGTTTATTTTACAGGATGGGGTTGCTAGCCTCATGCCCAACCTTTCCTCTTCACCAGCATTATTTCTGGCTTAGCGAGGTAAAAGAGTGCGTCGGCCGGGGATCGAGCCCCGGACCATGTGCACGGTCGGCGAGCGTCCTAACCGCTATGCCACCGACGCACCCATTATCCATTAATACGAACACAATACTGGAAAATGTTGCTTTTTCGGCTATAGAAGCCTGGAACCAGTCATATATAATCTTCTTTCACAAAAATAAACGCTTATAACGCCTCTATAGGCGTGAACACGATAACCCATACAGTGCGCGATGATATATCACGATAACGTTTATCATCACCCACAATTTCACCTAAGCTTGTTCGACACTAGTGTCCGTGTTGACCAACATAGTAACTTTTGCTGTCGCTAAGTACGAGCCAGTTGTTTTTGATGCAATAACCTGAGAATCCATGTTTCAGAAGTTGAACCTTAAGCCACGGGGAAGTTAGTGCAAATGAAGTCAATTTGGTTTTCCCTCACTGCCTTGGTGGTATTGGATGTTGGACGACCTTAGGAAACCTTGACGAATGGTTGACCTTGGCGGCTATGGAAAGGTATGACTATTTACTGAAATTCTTGATAATCGGGAATGCGGCCGCTGGTAAAACGTGTCTGATGAGATGGTTTATAGACGGAAAGCTCAAACAAGATCCACCGCACACCATAGGTGTGGAGTTTGGGACAAAAATACTCAGAGTTGATTCAAAGTCTGTAAAGTTGCAGATATGGGATACAGCTGGTTTGTAATAATTCATAAGTTTAACATTTCCTAGGTCAAGAACGGTTTCAGTGTATAACACGTTCTTACTACCGTGGTGCAGCATGTGCCCTGGTGGTGTATGACATTACTGATAGGGAATCATTCAATGCTGTCAATACTTGGATTTCGTCTGTTAGGGACTTAGCTCTGCCAAATTTGACTATTATATTGATTGGTAATAAAGTTGATTTGGAGGCCAGTGGGAGGGAAGTAAGTAGTCTTTCGTAAATTTGATCCTACAAAATTTTTCTTGAAACTGATACACCAGACAAATTTTTGAGACACTATAGTGGTACTAGCAACGGAGGATTGAAGTACTGACAATGATTGTCTTGTCGTCTGATTTATGTTATATAATAGTTTGAATATTTAAGGTCTGTGGTAACGGTCATTCTAATCAACCAAAAAGAAGGAACAGTCTAGAGGAAATATCACGGGTTTCCCATTTAATTCGCCTTTAAAAAATTATTTTCCCCTTCAGGAATATCTCCCCATTTTTCATCATTTTTCCAAGGATGTTCCAGTTTTATCTGCTTCACTGTACACTTCAAACGTCATACCTAATGGCAAATGAATACGTGTCGATACCCAACAATGCGCTTTAGAACATTTTGAAAAACCTCTAATGTCTTTAACACCCGTGAGGTTTGGAAAACTCACTAAAGTTTCTTCAATAGCACTGCTACCGATACTTTGCTTTTCAAGGGATACACAAAATTTCAGTCGAGATTTTTTTCGAATATCAGTTTTATGAAACCAGTTGTCTTTCATTTATGGTGTAGTTGTCTTCCGAACATATATTCAGGAAATACTGATTGTTGTTTGTGGAACTCTAATTTAGAGGAAGTAATGCTTTTAGATAGGTTATCTGTATATTGACTGAGGTAATGTAGACCGTTATGTCTTATGCTAGCAGTTGTACCGTCTCTATATCGTAACTAGTGATGTGACATAAGGTGAAGAATTATGTACGCGTTTTTGTTCACGTCAAAACAGTTTAAGAATAGGACTGAATTTTGTCACCAATGGACTTCGGTGGACTGTTTTCCAATGTCTTCAAATACTACAATTATTCTACTATCTGAAATTCTTGGCATACTAGCTAAAAGTATAGTTCGAAGCTGAAACCAGTAAACGTTATGCCTTGGCAGTTATTCACATTTTTCATGAGCACATTGGCAAATTTTTCTGTCAATATTTCCTTTTCAGTTTCTGTTTATGCAAATTACTCTACAATTGACTATCATTACGGTTTAAATTATGTAGGTTTCTGAAATGGAAGGAAAGCAGTGTGCTATTGACAATGGAGCTCAAACATTCCTAGAAACTTCGGCGAAGAACGGTGTAAATGTCCTCGAAGCATTCACAGCCGCTGTTCGAAGTGTTTTGGAGCAGATTCAAAACGATCCTAATCCTAACAAGATGTCTTATCCAGTTGGAATTGGTCCCGCACAAATAACCCTTCCTGGATCAACTGATTCACTTGGAAATTCAAAGTCGTCTAAGTTATGTTGTCGTACTTAATATACAATGAAATTCACTAATGTATCTAAAGTAAGTTAACGTTGTGGGATTTTATAGTTGTACTGACGTATATGTAGGCAGTTGTCGAGCAACTTAGTGATGAGAGCTAACATTATCAAATAATATTTCATTGACAAATTATTTTATTTACACATTGTGCCCCTGTAACTCATCTACATACCGGATAATAGATAACTCTAATCCTTCAATCTCCAGATTAAAAGCCATGAGTCATTTGGCTGAACTGCTTGAGTGGAATTAAACAAATATGAATATCATCAATATAAGAGTAGGGAATAAGTCAGTGGTTTATTTTTTTGAGCAGATTCTTTTCGTCTCCACAGTAAAAAAGATTCTCGATTTGAGTATCCATTTAACATGGGTTCGTTTCTGGTTCACTTTTCAGTAACTCCGTCAATTAAGTACTTAAATTTTGTGTCAGTCCTCAAATGTATGTTACTTAATGAACCATGTAACCACTATTTTCAGCCTGCATAAAATCGATATACGTCGTCATAGTCTGCAGATTGTTATGAGGTTATATCGTTCACTAAAAGATTAATGTGGGTTGATGATTTTCGTGTCATCTGTTTATGTTATTCGACATAACTAACAATTAACAACTGATAGAATCCACTTGTCTATTACATACGAAAGAACTTCAGAACTACTATTTGTTCTTTAAAAAAACACTTGGGTATGCGTACTAGTGTGTAAGAGCTTATGACGTTAAACAGTTGCATGTGAATTAAGTTATCGAAGCGGTTCAGGCTCTTTGGTTTAATTGTTAGTATAGTAGAATATTGAAGATTAAGATTTCAGTTGTCCTATTAGGCTTAAGATAAACTGGTCAATGTTAGTAGGATAAGAATAATTAGATGGAACAGTTTCCTTCAATAACTTCTCCTAAATTCTCTACAGTTATGAACCCATTAATGTTAGTATACAATAGTTGGGCAGATTAAAATTAAGATCGAGAATCTGTCGTGCTACAAGTAAAAGACGGAGTAGTACTCAGTTAATTTTTATCGTTTAAACCCATACAGGACTGTGCTACCAATAAGAACAAAAAGTAAAATAACTGAATGATGCGTTCTTGAATTCATTATCAACAGAAGTATAGGTCTCAAGGGATTAGTCAATAATGTTAGAGGAAATATGAATACTACGAAAGAAAACAACATGTAGTTTACATTGGATAGTTTTTCAAGGGATGATAATAATGATAAAGTAATAATGGTATAGTGTAAACTAGGTGGAAAGGAGTAAGAAGAATTAAGAAAACAATTGTTAAAGTGAAGAGGGACATGATGAGGCATAAAGATATGAAGTGATTACTTCGATGATGACCTTATGGTAGTCCAAGACAGATATAGACGTTGTATTAACTTTTTCGTGTACAAAGGTTAGAGTTAAGATTTCAGTGGACTCCTTTAACTTCAGCTATGGATACGAAACGTGGTTGAATACCTTCTGAGGTAAACTGTTTGGTATTCGATATGTGACCGTAAATAACTCCTTACTTGTGTGGTGTTCATTGTTCATCAAAATAGGATAAGATGGTACTGTTTACTTATCTCCTTCTTTACTCCTTATTCAAGTTAAACTAGTACATGTTGACGAGGACGTAAATGTAGTAAATTTGTCCGAGTACGACTTATGTAATAGCTCCAGTGTAGCTGTTGAATTCATAGATACACATTGATAAGACAGGCCATTATGGGTAATCTATCCTCGATGCACTGTATGCCTACTGATGTAGTTGAGAAGCTGAGTACCAGTTTAGCTGTAGTGTATATTCTCTTGACCGATTGGTTCAGTCGACATTTTTAGCACAACTTCATCTAAGAAGTTTTCTTATTTATGGTACCGATTGCTAACCTTTCTCTAGATCTCAACATGTTTTCTGGATAGCCGTTTTCTTGCAACGTAAGCTTCAGTTTGATAAGATCTGTTAATCAGTAGAAAAAGCAATATGACCAGAAATTGCAGCTACTTATATAGTTATTTCACATGACCAGTAAATCACTAGCTTAAGGTGGACTGATTAGGATATACTAGTAAAATGCCAACAATGTGACTCTTAATCTCACTATAACTAAGCAATAACTGAATCTGATGCCACATGAAGCTTCAGCTAACATTATGCGCTCTGCGTATGTATTTTTTGTTTCTGCGGTAAGTGAAGCTGTGAAACTAAATAGATTAAGATGGTTAGAACGCGTTTTGCACATACTGATCCACCGCATTTCTCGCGGAGCGATGTTAGCTGACATAGGATTAGGTTGGGAAAGAGTTACGAGTGGTTGAATCAAGACATAACATCAATCCAGGAAGTCGCTTACTGTTGATTTGAACCACGTCAGAAGGTGTTGCCTACCTGGCTGGGGTTCTCAGGATGCAGAGAACTAATGGTGTAAGACTCTTGGTTATATGGCTCAAAACTGTTGTCAATAATGCAGATGCATTAAATCTTTATAGTCTCTCAGATATATTGAGTCCTCATTTTTCTGCGTGTTACTATTCTTTCTCCCGCATATTTCTTCTCATTGTAGTTCTTTGGAATATCTTTTCTCTCTACTTTTGTGTGCTACATAGAGCGGAACAACTTCCGTACTTCTGTATACTACCCTATGTTGGAACTTAGTCAATCAGTCAGTTGTATGGTAAGACTGGTCATCAGTTAAAATAGAAATGATGATAGGGTGATAGAGCTGTATAGTAATTATTTCGTACATAAACAATGTAATTATAATGCAGTTCATCCATCGGGTACTAGATATTGAAGCGAAATTTGTATTCATGCGGTTATAGTACTCCACAGTTAGTCATTCAGGTCGAAGTGGATGAATTGGAGTGATGAGAAGTCATGACGCCGCATTTTTACGGTCAATGGAACAATTTAACGGGTCACACCTATATTTGCTTAAGACAACCAACTTAATTATAGCAAGGCAACTTAAATGAAATGTTAAGCTACTTTAACATACATATCATTTTTTAAAGTATTAATGTGTAAGGATTTGAATAGTTTCAAGTTTAATCACAGATTGATATCAGTTGAATTGGCGAAAGTTAGAATCAATTGGCCGTTTCTAGATTTCTAACCCAATGGCTGAATGAATAGTCAAATAGCTCTCCTGGTAACCTTGTTGAAGATCCCTGGTTGGCTGGTTTCAACATGGAACTTTGCACCGCTGTGCAGCAGTTAGAGTCGCCACACTCCTTTCTTGTAGCACACAAAGCAAGAGATGAGATTAGAAGAAATGCAAAATATAGACAGTAGGCAGGGATATGAGACAACAGAAATAGTAATAACGAAGAACAATACAGATTCATTGGAAATAATAAGTCACAATGAGTGGATGAATCTGCGCCAGCCATCACTGAAAATGATTTTGAGCCGTATCACTGATTGTCTCCAGCCTCCATTGGTGTTTACCGTCTCGAGGACCCCAACCAAGGAAGTCTATACCTCCTTACGTGGCTGGCTGGCTGGCTGAAACTAACTGTTGTATATTTCATTGACTGATGAAGCCATGTTTTGGTTTGACCACCACTGGCTCTTTTCCAACCTGACCCTATGTCAGCTAACATTGACCTGCCCGTCGAAGAAGACGATGACTAGGGATGCATGCGTAACACATGTCCTAACCATCTCAGTCGATGCAACTTTACAGCCTCGTCGATTGATTTCCCCTCTTTACCTAGCACTCGACCGATGCCTAACCTGAATATTGCTCACCCTATTATACCACTGAGGATCCCTAGCGGTTGGATCATAGGTGGTGCATACTGCCAAAGAGAGTCAAAATTTAGGACAAAAAACACTGTTGTTCAATGTTCGGTGCTATTCTAACTGAAATCAGTCCGTGATCAAACTTGAAACACACACACACACGCATTGTTTGCATGACTGTATTACCAGAACTGTTTTGTTATTCATCTCGTTTGTTTTAGCTTTTCTTTTCCTTTTGATTTCTCTCTCTCCTAGATGACTATTTTCTTCCTTCTCTTGGCTACAAAGATAATTGGTCCACATTGTACTCCATCCACATTCACATTCACATTGGATTTCTGTGATATACATATATATTTTTTTGATTTTTAACACCAATGTTTTGATGACACTTTTTTTGTCAGTGCATATACAGCGCTGAAATTCATTTAAAACACCTTTGTCTGTCTTCTGTACGAAGTGAATAAATAAATAAATAATTGGGCTGTTATTTTTTTCTTTATTTTGCCTTCTTTATTTCTGTTTATTTTTTATTTTGTGGAAATGTAATGAACAGATTGTCTCTCACCTTGATACTCATTGTTCTCTACGCATATTATGTAACTTTATTTTTCAAGTTATTCTTTTACAAGTGCTTTGTTCTCTTTCTTTTTTGGTTGTCTTCTTTTTTATAGACATATATATAATGTCGTATTTTATAATTGCACAAATTCACTATTACCATTGTCATTATAAGGTGGCATTATCTTTATTATTATTATTATCATCATCACCATCATCACTGTGATTACTTTTGCTATTATTAATCATAGCAATACTAATTGAAATATACAAATAGTAAGTATTTCTTTATTCTGGATGATAGGTAATAAAACTCATCGTTTTTTCCTTTTATTCCTTTGCTTTCCTAGTGGGACATAGAGCTTCAGGCTTTTTGAGCTGAAGTTTCACTAGCAGTGGTGTTTTTTTATTTTTACGGGATGGGGTTGCCTATCCTCATGTCCAACCTTCCGTCTTTTCCAGTCGTATCACTGGCTTAGAGAGGTAAAGGAGTGAGTGCTTCAGGGGCCGGAGATCGAACCCGGGACCACGTGTGGAGTGGTTGGTGTGCATTCTATCGCTGTGCTGCCACTGACACACAAAGCTCATCATACTTACTTTTAATTTTGCATGGTGGTCACTTCTATTAGTTGCGTAATTAATTTATTGTTGAGATGGAAGCTGACTGACTGGTTACAGCATAGAATGTTGCACAGAAAAACAACAGTTCGAGGTGTCACATTCCATGTGGCAAACAAAGGAAGACTGAAGGGCAAAATAAAAGAGATTTGGATAAGCGATAATAAGCAGAAATATGAGGAGGAAAGAATAATGACATAGAAACACAATAGGGTTCTTTTTTGGATATGGCAGATCATAGAGAGTGAGTACATATGCACCACTCAGAACGATTTTGACTTATATCGCTAACGGTTCTCAGAATCCCGAAGGCCCCAACCGGGCAGTTTACACCTTTCTAGGTGGTTCAAACTAACCGTTAGAGATTTCATGAACTGACCTCATGTTTTTGTTTGACTACCACTAGTTCATTTCCAACCTGATCCTATATCACCGTCGAGGAAGGTGATTGCTAGGACATGTGTTACGTATGCCTAGCCATCTCAGTCGATGTAGATTTGATTTTACCTCCTTACCCAGCACTCACCTGATGCCTAACATCAATATTGCTCACCTCATTATACCACTTAACACGGGAGATGGAAAGTAGACACCTGTGATCAAAGACAGCTAGCCAGGCATTTTCATGTCTTCCAATTTTAGTGTTCATGTCTCACTCACAGCCATAAAGGAGAAAGGAGAGAACTGCTGTGTAGTACACACGTCCTTCGTTCGATAGGTAGCCGGATATCCCGCTTGCTAAGTTAGAGATGGAGTAAGTTAGCAGGCAAATGCCAAACAAGCTTTCTACATCTGTACTGAGATTTCGTCAGTGATCAACTTGTTGGCACTGGCTGATGCCATTCCCCAAATGAGTGAAGTGGTCAACACGCTCCACCAATTACTTCGCTGCCTATTTCTAAGCTAGGAGTCAATGTAGTCCAGTCCTGTAGCCTGATTATCTTACATTTGACAGGAGCGGGTGAATTGCATGCCAAACATTCGCAGATTTCTGCTCCTGAAGGTGTTCAGAAGACCCTGTATGCATTTTGTCAGGGTCTTCACCTAGGAGGGAGGACTATATCATCTGCATATTCTAAGTCAACAAAATTACTGCCTGGTGGTAAAATGTCGATCCCTGAATCGTTGAATTCAGTTAGGGTTGAGTCCATTAGTTCATCGATGATGAAATTAAAACAGAAATGGGGACTGTGGGCATCCCTTACGGACACCACTGGTTGTTACCACTTCAGATGACAACTCTGTGTAAGATATTACCTCTCTGCGTGAGTTCAAGTAGAGTGCCTTGATCAGTGCGATACACTTTTTTGGAGCAGCATAGGCAGACTGTTACTTTCAACGACTGATGCCCTCTATGGGATACATAGCTTTGAGTAAAAATTATGTTCTTTTATGGTATTCATGTGTTTAGTCAGAAACTTGGTCGGATACCACTAGGACGTAGGTGATGAATTAATGGCGTCGTCTTCATCCTCTAAGCAAATAATTATGTGGTAAGGATTTTATTGACTCTTAAGGAGGGAAGTATTTGAGTGTGTTGACCACTTCACTCAATTAGGAAGTTGCATCAGTCCTTAGCGGACTGATTGCTAACAAAATCTCAGCTCATGTGGAATTCACCGAATTACATTATCTCCGGCGTAGACGTGATATCCGGCATCGATCAAAGAATGCGTGTATCGCGAATCAGTTCGCTCTGTCCTCCCTTATTACTGTCAGAAATGACCATTGGAATTGAAAGACTTGAAGAGGCTAGTTGTCTGTGACCACAGATGTTTGCATTATATCTCTCGTGTTAGGTGGTATAATGTAATGGGCAATATTAAGGTTAGGCGTGGAGTGCTAGGTAAGAAAACCATACCAATCGATGAAGTTATATCGACTGGGATGGTTAGGATACTTGTTGCACATACTGAGCCACCACCTTCCTTATTGTGCAATGTCACCTGACAAAAGGGTTGAGTTGAAGAAGGGAAAGGGGCGGTCTAATCAAAACCCCTGCACAAATATATGAAGTCTTCATCTGTTGGTTTGAGCCAGCCATGTAGGAAGGTCATAGATTATCTGCTTGGGGTTGGAAGGATTCTCAGAACCAATGGATCAGATGCACTCCCTCTCTATGTTCTTCTGTATCCATTAAACCCTCATGTTACTATTCTTTCTCCCTCAGATGTCTACTGATTGCAGTTCTTGTGAATGTCTTTTGTATCTTTCCTCTACCTTTAAGTGCTGTATGGAGTTTGGTAACTTGAACTACCGCAATTCTGTGAGAGATTCTATGTTGAAACTCAAATACATTCTTTTCTGACTGACTGGTTTCCACGTAGAACTTTGCACAGATGTGCACCAGTTTGAGTTGCCACTCTCCCTTCATGTAGCACACAAAGCGAAGACAAGAGAGTTAATAAACGGAAATACGAGGCGAAAAGAATAGTAATGTAGAAGATGAATAGAAATTCACTGGATATTATAAATCATAGAGAGTGAATGCATCTGCGCCAGCGATCACTGAGAACGATTTTGAGCTATATAACCGATTGTCTCCAGCCATTGGTTTTTACCATCCCGAGGACTCCAACCAGTCAGGAAGTCTACACCTTCCTACGTGGCAGCTGGCTGAAACTAACTGTTGCAGATTTCATTGACACATTTCCTAACCGTCTCAATCGGTGTAACTTTCCACCGCTCCATTGGTTGATTTCCCCCACTTGAATAGAATAGAATATATTCTATTCTTAAAATTTAAGGAATAAAATAAAGCAGTATCAGGCTTGGTATCCTAGGTTTCTTTTTCTGCGATAGAGTCTTGACATAACAGAGAAGATTTGTAGTTCAGGTGGATGATTTGCAATTACTTGTGTTCTCTGAGCTTGTTGGTATTATAAATCATGTGACGAGGAAGTTCAACATCCAAGTCGATAAAAAATGATCAGTACATATGTAAATCGACTATTAGTCACGAAGATGGTTACCAGGAGCCACAATTCTATCATTCTTGGCGAATTTAAATCAGTTCATTTTATGCTAAAACTTGCGCTGAAGATGTTATCCAGAAGGACGGCGAAAGCTCCGCAATTAAACCAACCAGCTCAGAGAAAACAACTTATTGTAAGTGTTACTGTTGTTGCACAAGTGAGTGATGGACTATTCCTAATGGATTTGAGTCATTTCTATTTGTCAAAATCCTAGAAGTTGAAGTATGAATAATGTGATTGACATGCGGTACTTTGCTTAAACAGATGTATTGTCATCAGCGTTCATGCAATAGATGTGACTCACTCCAGTTTTTGTAATGGCGCTTTATCATCAAACCATGATGGTGATACAATCTTGTTGCTTAAACCTCGTTAGCCAGGGTACGTTTCATACTGGTAATCCACTGACTGGAAGTTCAGTTTCCAACCTGACGAGTAGACAGCAACACCTGCGTTACACTGGTAGTTATGTAAAAACAGAAGATAAGGGCCAGGCAACAGATTGTTTATTAAGGAAATCAAAGCATATTTATATATTTTCATGTACATTATTATAGATTAGTTAAGCAAACAAACACAGTCTACTGATTAGTTGTTTCTCACTTAAAGTTAATCTTTCATCTCTTTGTGACTGTTTCTTGAATGTCAGATCATCTATATGTTAATTGTATCCGCCTACGCAAAGTCTGCTGTGGTCGGTTTTGAACCAGTCTTCGTTCATGTTTTCTCACGACAAATCTTGAGAACGTAAACATTGACGTAAATTACTGTCTACCAGTTTGGTAGACAGCTCTCACCACAGTTGCACTAGCAGAAGGGATGCAATATTCAAACTTCTGATGCATAAGTCGGGCGTCAACTATCTACATTAATGGGTAGTAGTGAAAAAATGGCTCACTGGCTTAAGCAATCGACTTTCACAGTCGGTGGATCTCGGGTTCGAATCCCCTTCCACTTACTACAGCTTAGACAACTACTGGCTAGTGTCATCAGACCTCACACAATAAGCGTACTTCATAGCCTAGGGCATGAAAAACCTGTCCCAGGAAATCATTTCACTTATTAGTATGTCGTAGTCTCCTGCCCTATCAAGTGTTGAGTATAGGTTAACAATTTTTTCACAAATGTAATGAAATTTTACCCTCAGGTGGGTGTTTTTGACCCTCATACAATAATGAATATTCTCATTTTGCTATTCACTGAGGAAGGTATTTGTTGTAGGTTTCGAAAACATTCCAAACAGCATTATTCCCTTGGAAAGCAGTTACAATATTCATACTCAATATCTATACTTTATACAGCCGGTTCCCTTTATTAGTTTGAATAAAGAAAGAACGAACACATTTGCAGGATAATACCAGCTCGTTTTATTTTCCGGATTCTCTTCATCTGCGTGCATCCCAAATAATAAATCAATTATATGTTGCGGGATTTTCTCTGAACATACTTTTTACAATGATGTCAAGTTGTAGACAGAAAGCATAAGCAACGTAATTACAAAGATGATGTAAGTAGACAATTATTTCGTGTTAAAAGACTAACTAGGGATTAGACAAAGGGGTGGAATTCGGACTTCTCTTGGAAACAAGGGTGAATTCGTGACAAAATACACGATAGAACAACAGGAGGATGGGAATGAATAGTGATGTTAAATTGTAAAATAGACAAAATAATTTAATTTAGTAGATTTGGAAGCTAAATAGTAAGTTCATTTCAGTGAGTGAAAATCTAAATGAAGATTGAGTGGAATGTTACGCAACAGAACAAAACACAAAAGCATACAAATAAAACAATTATGGTTACCATGGTAATGAGAGACTAGTCACACCACCTTTCTGTATGCATAGGTTGGGTTGAAGTCCTTTAAGGGCAATGGCTTTTGCGAACCGAAGTAACCATGCTTTTCTGTAAGTATTGATTATTTTGAAAGCCTAATCGATTTCCATTGTATGTCCCCTGTCAATTAGGTGTCTGGCGATTGCGCTTGAGAACACTTTGTTGCCTTTCAAACGAATACTTTTAGGGATATGCTCGGGGAACCTAGGAGACGCTGTCCTTTCAGTCCTTCTTATGTACTTGTTATCAAAAGTGCAGGTGAATTGGTAAATGAAGCTGGGGTTGACATGACCAGAATACTTATCTACTTTTGACTGGTTTAGTGGGCATACTGTGTTGTAAAGTGGAATAAGTCTAGCGGCGGGAAATATTCTTTTCAGCACACCTTTAATTCCGTTCTCCGTTCTTATAGATACTTTTTCGCCTTTGTCCTCTAGACAGATAAAAACTGATTTCTTTCCAACTATTTCCGGTTTCAGTCTAGGTGGTTTTTCCTTCCCAGTTTTTGATATGAACTTCCGAGGGTGTCCATTTTCGATAAGGCTCTTTTCGATGACTGCGAGTTCCTCTTCAATCTTATCTTCTGAACACAACGCCGTAGCTCTACTGAAGAGCGTTTTCACCAGGCTCCATTTGTAGCCGGTTGGGCAGAAACTGTGATAATTCAAGTATTGGCCAGTCCAAGTTTCTTTCCTGTAGATGGATTTTTCGGTTATCCCATCATTTCTTCTTTTTATATTGAGCTCTAGGAAGTGGAACTGATTGTCACGTTCATGGTCCATTGTAAATTTTATGTGAGGGTGAGCTGCACTGAGGTTTTTGAACATCGTGGATGCATGATCCATGTTGCTGCAAACCACAAACGTGTCGTCAACATATCTGCAGTAATTTATCTATTTTATAATTTAACATCACTGTTCAGACTCCTGAACTCTCCACCATAATATGTACAAGTTAACTTTGTTGTTCTGTCTTGTATTTTGCCTCTAGTTCATCCTTGTTTCCAAGAGATATCTGAATTCCACCTTTTTGTCTAATCACTATATAAAGTTACTCTTTCAAGACGAAATAATAGTCTACTTACATCATCTTTGAAATTATGTTGCCTATGCTTTCTATCTATAACTTGAAGTCATTGTGAAAAGTTTGTTCAGACACCATTTTGTAACATATAATTGACTTTGTTGTTTAGGATGTATGCACTTGAAGAGAATCCAGGAAATAAAACGATTTCGTATTATAACTCCATTATGGATAAGCTTTTATTTTGATAAATCACACAGTGTTTGTTATACAGTAATATTAACTGATGACCACTTTTCGAGCACAAACTACTGCCGCTCATAATCATATCAAGTTACTCACACAACTTTTTTCCTTCATTTATATACTCATCTTATTTCCCATCTGATTGTAATTGATCAATAACACTCCTTTTATTGCCACCAGTGAAATCAGGGGACGACAATAAATAATCATAAAATTTATTTCAATTCAAACACATCAAAACATTCTAACAAGTAACTTATTATGACTATAAAAACACTCGTCTTATTTCCCATCTAATTGTAACTGATCAATAACACTCGTATTATTATTATTATTTCTGAATGTACATTATCTCATATTGAATTTTATTTCAATATCTAATCGATTCCACGCATGTATATAAATGAAGGAAAAAGTTGTGTGAGTGAGTGACTTGGTATGATTATGAGCAATAGTTTGTGCTCGAAACGTCATCAGTTAATATAACAACACTGTGTGATTTTTCAAGTATTGGTTTGGTAGGGATTTTGTTTAATTGCATGGAGAACCATTGGAAAACCTGGGAGTACTTTATTGTTCTCCATTAATCTTTCCTGGGCTTCTTAAAAAAGACTATGCCGTTTTACGAAGGGTATTAAATGCTGTGAGTAGGGCTTGTGGTTTGCCACTGCGTGATCTCGCCAATACCATAGTCGAGAGACACGTAAATTCCTGTAAAAATTGGGCAAAGGCCGTACTGTCAGACCCTCTGCACCCTCTTTATTCACAATTATCCCCTTGTATCTCATCAGGTAGAACGAGAAGTCAATATAAGAAATTATATGCTCGTACCACTAAGTACAAAAATTCTACAATACCGTACTTAGCCCGTATTTTATGTGATGAAGACACTGTTAGACGTGAAACATATAAGTTACTATGTAATTAGCATAGTGAATCGACCCTTTCATTGTTCATCTTTCTGTAATTCTATAGTGTCACCCTTTCTATCGTTTAATTATAACTTTGCTATTTTTATTTTAGTTGTTATTACTATTATTACTATAATTTTATATTTTTCTCCTTATCCTCTACTGTAATTGCTACATAGCTCCTATAAAAACGTTTTGTTATCATTATTATGTATTAATTATTCCGTTTATCTACTTTTTTTGTTTGTTGTTGTCGTTTTTGAGTAAATTAGATGCAATACTGTACTGAATGCTGAAAATTCCTTGCTGTATCATTATTACTGTTTTTGGAATAAAGCAAAAATTATTATTATTATAGCTGTTTCGTCCTAGTTTGGGACTCTTCATCAGTACGCGCCCACCGGGATTCGAACCCAAGACCTTCTAGTTACAAGGCGAGCTCGTAGACCATTGAGCCACTGGGACCCGATCTAATGGTCCTTGAATTCTAACTTCTGCCAATTCACGACATAGCGTGACCAAAACAAAATCCCTACCAAATCAATACTTGAAAATTAATCTGATGCTCACTAGTGACTAGCCCTATTCAGGTAGTTAACCTGGGGTTCTAGTGGGAAACCATGACCAGTAGGGTACAGCAGGTTGAAGATGAGGCAGTAACTCATCGAAGAAGACATTGCGAAATGGTCGCGCTATGTCGTGAATTGGCAGAAGTTAGAATTCAAGAACCATTGGATCGGGTCCTAGTGGCTCAATGGTCTACGAGCTCGCCTTGTAACTGTGTGATTTATCAAAATAAAGTCTTATCCATAAGGGAGTTATGCTCTACCACAGTGCCCAAGTTTTTTACTGGTATCAGATTTCATAATATCCTGCAAACATGTTGGTTCTCTCGTTCTTCACTATCCGCTATGTCTATACCTCTAATTGTTACAATCGTGATGAACTCGACTGGTACGCTAATACGCCTATTTATCCGTTGTACCTTCCGATTCAAAAGACAAAGACCGACGTGTGACTACTGTAAGATACTGTACATTTATTAGGAAAACCCCACATGATATTTAAACATTTTTTCACCACAATAAAGTCAGCTCACAGCCGTGCGAAATGATTGATCACACAATAAATCACAATATGCTTGAGAAAGAATGATATAGTCTTTTATGCTGGTTCTTATCAGTATCTTCCTGTGGTGTTGTATTACGTCATTCTATTTCCTTTAGAAAACAAAAGGATTGAGCAAAAAACGAATTACTTACTTTTCAATTAGATCCTCATCCACGGCTCCACTGTAACTACGTCAACTCCTAGCTTAGTGATAGGGAGTGAAGTGATAGAACATGTTGACCACTTCACCTATTTGGGAAGTTGTATCAGCACCAACGGATTGATTGGTGACGAAATCACAGCACGGATCCAGAAAGCTCGGTCTGCTTTCGCTAACTTACACCGTCTCTGGCGTAGGCGTGACATCCGGCTATCTACCAAGGGACGTGTGTACTGCTCAGCAGCTCGCTCCGTCCTTCTCTATGGCTCTGAAACATGGCCAATACGAGTTGAAGACATGAAAAGGTTGTCTGTTTTTGACCACAGATGTTTACGATCTCTTTCTCACATTAGGTGGCATAATAAGGTAAGTAATGTTGACGTTAGGCGTAGAGTGTTGGGCAAAGAGGGGAAATCAATCGAAGAGGCTATAAAGTTACATACATTGAGATGGCTAGGTCAGATGCTGCGCATGCCTAACCATCGCCTCCCCCGACGGGCATTACTAGCTGATACAGGTGCAGGTTGGAAAAGAGTAAGTGGTGGCCAAACAAAAACATGGCATCAATCCATGAAATCCCTGACAGTTAAACTGAGTCAGGTAGGGAGGGAGATGCAGACTTCCGGGTTGGGGCCCGCCCTCGGGACTCTAAGAATCAATGGCTGGGGACAATAGGTGACATGGCTCAAAATCGTTGTCAGTGGCTCAGATATATTCAGTCTCTGTAATCTTTCATATTCCTTTCTACCATTACTCATTCTGTTTCAGTCTTATACTTGTAAAAACTCTATTGGTTCTCTTCACTCATCTTCTTGTCTAGCTTTGTGTGCTCTTTGGAACGTGGTAACTCGAACTGCTGCACTTCGGTGCCAAGTTCTATGTTGAATCCAGACAGACGGGCAGCAGCATACACATACAATAATTTTAATAAAGTACCGATATTTACCAGCCTAGTGGTGATAAGTCTGTTATCAATAATCAATCAGTCAGTCAGTCATTTTCAACGTATCAAGGAGGTGATAATTAACCAAGAAAATTAATGTAACAATTAAAGGGTAGAATGTGGTATTCAGAAGAATAAAGTAGTTGGAACAATAGTGATTACTTGTTACTGGTGTAGACAGAGAGCAAGAAATTGTCAGTATCTTACGTTCATATAATTTTATAGCCAAGTTAAGGAAAGTGGCTGCACAAATTTCTTTGGAACTCAAATGTTTGGCTTCTTCAGGTGGTCTCCGATGTCCTTATCTTTAGGTAGAAGATAAACTTGTAAAGCAAAATTAATATATTATTTAATTCAATTTTAAGATTTTCCGGTCGTCGATTGATTGGACCGGAGTGCTTGGTCTCAAGTAGAGATGCTTTGATTGTCTGGTTCGTGAATAACAGTGGAATCCAGGATGCGCGTTTCGTCCTATTTGGGACTCATCCTCTGGATGGGTACTGGGTTCGAGCCTCGGTGGGAACATCATCACTCGCTGCGGAATGCAGGAACACCTAGATGACGAGTCCCGAATAGGATGAAATGCGCGTTGTCCTGGATTCCACTGCTAGTCACCATCCACCAATTAACTTCAAAAATTGATATTAGTTGAAACAAACGCTTTATTAACATCAACTTTATGCACACTACCTACAAAATTAAGTAATCTATCAGGATTTCTACAAGGTAAAATTAAGGTAGTTGTGAAGAGACCATGTCCCTCTGCTGCGATGAATACTCTTCTTACTACATTCTTAAGCTCTGTGTTATTATATCACTGGTCTTATCAACAACAAAACTTCTGTTTTATAAACAAGGGCTTCTTTGATACTGTTGTTATATTGACTTTCCTTGGAGATAAATTTTTATTTTTATCACTGGATTTATATATGGATAACCACTTTTACTGAGTAATTCTCTGACAATCTTGAGCTCCTCATTGAGGGAGTCTTTTGCGCAGTGTGACTGCTCTTGTGAAGCTAGTTACACTGGGTGTACAATTAAGTATGTTCATCATTGCGTGGTTAAGCAGGGGACATACAGGATTTATTGATAGCTCTGTTTTAGCACACCTTGTAGGTGTTGAGCATAAAGTTGATATTAACAAGACATTTAAAGTCATCAACCCTATTCCGGCTAATCTTTAGTTTGCTTTATGAGTTCTGCTTTTACATGTTGTTGAAGCCGTCAGAATCTACCTGAAGAAAGAAAACTTATATATTCAGGAGAAATTCGTACAGACTGTTTTATTCTACATTGGGTATTGATCACATCTTCACCCTTCGACAGATTCTGTAACATAGGCATACTTACCGACGTCCAACAATCGTCATATTTCTCGACCTAAAGGCGGCATTCGATTCTGTCGACCGAGAGGTACTATGGTGATGTTTGACTGTGAAAGGAGTGCCGAGGAAATACGTTTCACTAATTAAGGCACTCTACTAGAACTCATGCAGCCAGTCCGGTGAGAGCCCACGGAGAGTTGTCATCTGAAGTGGTGACAAACAGTGGTATCCGTCAGGAATGCCCACTGTCCCCATTTCTGTTTTAATTTCATCATAGATGTACTAATGGACTCAACCCTAACTGACTTCAACGATTCAGGGATCGACATTTTACCACCAGGCAGTAATTTTGTTGACTTAGAATATGCAGATGATATATTCCTCCCTCCTAGGTGAAGACGCTGACAAAATGCAGACAGGGTCTTCTGAACACCTCCAGGAGCAGAAATCTGCGAATGTTTGGCATGCGATTCACCTGCTCCTGTCAAATGTAAGATGATCGAGCCACAGCACTGGACTACATCGACTAAATAACTCCTAGCTTAAAGATAAACTGGAATGAAGTGGTTTGTGGAGCGTGTTGACCACTTCACTTATTTGGGAAGTTGCATCAGCCAGTACCAACAGGTTGATCGGTGACGAAATCTCAGTACGGATGTAGAAAACTTGTTTGGCATTTGCCTGCCAACTTACGCCATCTCTGGCATAGTAGACGTGATATCCGGCTAGCTATTGAACAAAGGACGTGTGTACTGCTCGGCAGTACTCTCTGTCCTCCTTTATGGCTGTGAGTTAGACATTTATATTAAAATTGGAAGACATGAAAAGCCTGGCTAGCTGTCTTTGATCACAGGTTTCTACTTTCTATCTCCCGTGTTAAGTGGTATAACAAGGTGAGCAATATTGACGTTAGGCATCAGGTGAGTGGTAGGTAAGGAGGGAAAATCAAATCGACGAGGTTGTGAAGTTACATCGACTGAGATGGCTAGGCATGCGTAACACATATCCTAGCCATCACCTTCCTCGATGGTGAATGTCGGCTGACATAGGATCAAGTTGGAAATGAACTAGTGGTAGTCAAACGAGAACATCAGTTCATGAAATCTTTAACAGTTAGTTGTAACCACGTAGGGAGGTGTAAACTGCCTGGTTGGGGCCCTTGGGATTCTAAGAACCGTTAGCGATATGGCTCAAAATCGTTCTCAGTGGCGCAGATGCATCCACTCCTTGTGACTTATAATACCCAGTAAAACTACATGGTTCTTCGATATTACTATTCTTTTTGCTTCATATCTCTGTTTACTGTCTCTATTTTGCATTTCTTTTTACTTTCTTCTCTTGCTTTGTGTGCTAAGTGAAGTGTGGTGACTCGAACTACTGCACATCGGTGCAAAGTTCTATGTTGAAACCAGTCAGTCAGTCATTCTACGATGGCCACCAATACTTTATTGTAGTAATCTGACCGTCACCCTTTCAAGTGTTGGTTTGTAGGGATTTGATTGGTTACAGGATTTTCATCATGAGCTGACATTAGTTAGAGAACCATTGGAAAACCTGGGAGTACTGGACAGGTGTTTCGTTGTAGTTTGGGGCTCTTCAGCAGTACTCACCCACCGGGATTCGAACCCAGGACCTTCTGGTTACAAGGCGAGCTCGTATACCATTAAGCCACCCTTTCCCTCTAGTCATTTCACATGTTAGGATTGTTTTAACGATCTTTAATTGCCGCATAAATTTTCGTCTGTACTGTAATATATGTGTATAATTCAATGACAGTAAGCATTAAAGAGAATTTGTGACCAACGTGTTATATCCTGTCTTAAAGACCGGTTGAAACTAATCCACGAAACATGCAACATTTCCATCAACCTGATTATTATTGCTATTATTGTTCATTCCTCGCGTTCCCAGTGGAATCATAAGGCTTCAGAAGCACATCTAGATTTCACTCCATTCTCTGCGATCACTTTCATCTGTCTTCATGACCGTCTTCAAATGATCTTCTCCCATATCACTCTTAGTTGTCCAAATCATCGCTTCACATTAGGGTCTCCACTTAAGGACCTCGTGTATGACGTCAGTTGAATGTCTCCTCAGCGTATGTCCACCCAGTCTCCACTTCCTTTTGTATATTTGTTAAGTGGTAGGTTCTTGACTAATACGCCAGATTTCCATTTCGCGTATCCTTTCTGGCCTCCTGATCTTAAGTATCAGCCTGAAAGACCCCGATAATCACAATGTATATTTGTTTGACACTGAATTCAAGTGATAGTTTGCGGGGTTTTGATTGGTTACAGGATCTCATCATGAGCTGACATTGGCTAAAGAACCATGGGAAGACCTTCAGGGAGTACTGGACAGTTGTTTCGTCCTAGTGTGAGACTCTTCATCAGCACGCACCCACCAGTTACAAGACCAACTCGTAGACCATTAAGCCAGTGTCATTGGTGGCCAGTATTTGTCCTAACACCCAATCTGCTGTCCAGTACACCCAGGTTTTTCAATGGTTTTCTAAACGACGTCAGCTCATGGTGAGATTCTAACATTAAATTGTTCAAAGGCACTGTCAAAAAATCGTCGACATAAGGTTTGTGTTTATTTACATTGTTAACAGGGCGTATTTGTTTATTTTAACTAATAGTGTTGAAATTTTTTTTTTGAAACGGGAACCACATTATAAAAAGGTGTTTTCATTATATATATATACCTTATACATATACTTCTTTAAATAGTCTAATTAATTTGGTATAATTTTTGTTTAAATTTCTACATTTTTAATCAATATGTTACTAATATAATTATTGATCTAATTGACTAGTTAAAGCGACAAATAGACAAAGTGATATGATGAAATGGTCAATGCATGAAATAAGTTAATTAAATCAACCAGTCCCCTGCGCTTTCTTTCTATAAGTACATAGAATGTAGTATATTGCACACAGTATACATAAGCACATGTTTACTCTATATAAGAGAATTAACACGACCTTATTTATAGTTAGTTACTTCAGACTACACCTTTTATCTTTATTATAAGACATGATAATGTTTGTTAGTAGATGTTGAACACATTATTGTTAGTGTGATTTTTGGTGCTTGGCGTATTCACTGTATATTTTAGGGATTGTTAGAATTTGTAGTTCATAGGTCATTAGATCCAGCTTGTTCTGGTCGATGTTCTGTATCCAGGGCGTCCTTTATCCTCTCCAGGATGATGCGACTCAGAATTTTACTTGGCGTCGACAGAAGCATGATTCCCCGCCAGTTCTTGCAGAGTCCTAAGTCGCCTCTCTTTGGTAGTTTCACGAGGTAACCTTTCCTCCAGTCAGTAGGCACCTTTCCCTCCTTCCAGACCTTTTGCAATAATGGAGTCAGCATATATGCTGTCGTTTCTGGGTCCGCTATCAGTGCCTCGGGGGGTATTCCATCTGGTCCAACTGCTTTTCCAGCTTTCAGAAGATTGTTTGCATTCAAGACTTCAGCTTTCGTTGGAGGATTGGTGTCAACTTGCAGTTGTGTACGCGCTGTTGTTGGTATTTCTGGACGGGTTGTAGGTGGTGGTCGGTTCAAGAGTCCTTTGAATCGGTCCGCTCATTGTTTAATCTGTCTTTCTTCTTTGGTAATTGGGTTCCCTTGGCTGTCTTTTATAGGTTTCACTTGTGTTGATCTCTTCCTGGATAGAGACTCGGTTATCTGATATAATGTCCTCAGGTCCCTTTTGCCTGCTGCCTTCTCAGTTTCAGTGGCCAGATTGTTATAGGATTCTCTTTTGTCCTTCCTAGCACTCTTCTTCACTTCTTTGTCCAGTGCTGTGTAAGTTGAGCTCAGCGTCTCCTTCTCTTGTCCGTCATTGCATTGAATCATTTTCTCTTTCACCTTTCTCCTCTCTTCTGTTAGCTTCCAAGTGTCTGTTGAGAGCCATTCCTTGTCTTGCTTCTTCTTTCTTCCTAAGACCGTTGAACAAGTTTCGTTAAAAACCACCTTCAGAGAGTTCCAATGGTCTTCCACGGATGATTCCTCAGTGATGTCACGAAGTGTTTCCTGCTTTGCTCTGACAGTTGCAGTGAAAGTGTTCTTTGTGGTTGTGTCCTTCTGTTTTTGAGTGTTGAACTTGCATTGTGGCCTATCCCCAGCTGTCCTCGAGGCTTGTTTAGTTGATGTACGATCCCGTCTTTTAACTGGAAGGTCCTGGATTTTATACCCAGGTGTGTACATCCTGATGAAGAGTTCCAAACTAGGACGAAACAGTTGTCTAGTACTCCCTAATGGTTTCCAATGGTTCTGTAACTGATGTGAACTTGTGAATCAAACCTGTAACCAATCAAATCTCTTGCCAACCAACATCTGAAAACTGGTCAGCCAGCTGGGGAAATTAGGACGCACGTTTGTTTTCTGTTTGGGACATGTCAGTTAGATCTCCTTGCTTTCTCGCTGAGTGATGGTGTTCCCAGTGACACTCGCATCTAGCATGTTAGTGGCGAACATTGCGATGTATAACATCTGTCTTATTTTGAAGTTATCGACTGAATTTGTCTGAGCTGTAATCAGGTACAGTTTTCTTACTGGACTTTGGACTTGATACGTATTATTTCAAAATATCGCAGTATTTTCCTAACTATTGTGCTTATTATTATTATTCCCTAAAGCTCTAATTGGAACACAGGGCTTCAACGACACATCACCATTTCACCTTGTTCTCTTCAGCCTTTTTTAGATGACTCCATGACGGCCCATGAAGCTTCATTTCCTCTTCACATAATCTCCTCTGTGTCACCCTCTGCACTACGCTCCAAGTTGGGTTCTACTCGATGGCCTGGAGTGTGATGTCACTCAATGGTCTCCTCAGCGTGTGTATCCAGTCAACAATTATTTCCTTTTGCATATTCTCTGAGCGACAACTTCTTGGTTGATTCGTTCCCTAACCTTACTCACCGGTACGTATGCAGGGGAGGCGGGTGTTAAGGAAAGTTTGAGGCCTTTTCGAAATGCTTTTCATGTCGCGCTCACCAAGTCAGTTAACTGTTCAGAAAACCTGACTGACTTGACTGTAGTGAAGAGGTGATTTGGCAACTACTTCGCCACTGACAATTATACATCTCATCCAACAGCTGTACAACAATGCTGCATGCCAAGTAATCCACAACGGAAAACTGACGGAACCCTTCGAAGTGAGGACAGGAGTAAGACAAGGCTGCCTACTATCGCCAATGATTTTCTTGACTGCAGTAGACTAGATAATGCGACAAACTGTGGGCAATGAGGAAACAGGCATAAAATGGACTCACACAAAAAACTCGGAGGATCTGGACTTTGCCGATGATGACATATGTGTGATTTCCCACAAACGGGAAGATATGCAAATAAAAAGCAACAAGTTGGCAGAAGAAGCATCAAAGAAAGTTTTTCACGTGAACAGAAAGAAAACAGATGTAGTGATGAAGATTCCTGGCCAACAGCAACACCATCAGCAACAGCAATAACAGACGACAATCAGAATAAATGGGAGAAGTTTGAAAGAAGCAACCTCCTCTACCTACTTACCTACCTGGAAAGCATCGTTTCAACTACAGGCGGAACTGACGAGGATATCAAAGCAAGAATCGGAAAAGCAAGGCAAGCTTTCACTACTCTCAAGTCTGTGTGGAGGTCAACAGCACTCAGCATGAAAATGAAAATAAAATTCGGATTTTCAACTCCAATGTGAAATCAGTGCTACTATGCGGATCAGAGACTTGGCCAACGCGTCATAAAGAGCACCTCAGACAAACTACAGACCTTCATTAACAGTTGTCTTCGCTCAATACTCAAGATCAGATGGCTGGTCAGAAAAGATCAGCAACAGGGATCTCTGGGAGCGAACCAACACAGCAGGAACCGATTGTGAAACAAATAGGCAGGAAGAAATGGAGTTAGGTGGATTGGCCATACTCTAAGGAAAACATCAAGTGACATCACTAGACAAGCCATTGCTCGAGTGGAACCCGAAGGGGAAGCGGCGAGTTGGTCGTCAGTGTGAGGGTGACTTAGAGGAGGTCATGTGAAGAGGAGATGAAGGCGTGTGGGCAGACTTGTAGCGAGGTGAAGACTCTAGCAGAGAACCGAACGCAATGGAGACGCGCGGCTGAAGCCCTATGTTCCTCTAGGAATTAAAGGAAACAATAATAGTAGTAATTCTTTATACGGAGGACAGCAGATTCCCACATTAGCTACAGATTAATGAAGAGCTGCCTTGCTATTCTGATTCTGCCTTTGATGTCCTCATCTGTGGTTGACCCGATGCTGCCTAGGTAATTGACTTCCCTTAGATTTCTTCCATTGGGATTGATTGGTACTTTTTGTTGTTGTTGTTGTTGGTTAGGCTAGACATCTTTGTCACTTCTTTTTTTCCCTCTGTGTTCACTTTGAATCCTGTCTTCGATGCTTCGTCTGCCAACTTGTTGGTTTTCGTCTGGAGATCTCCGACATAAGTTACCCACGAAAAACGCATAAAAACTGTTGCATAGGGTATCTTTCTGTAACATGTGACGGAAACATCTCTCAGTTTAGCATAGGAGTGTCAACAGAAAAGTTGCACCACATTCTACACATATATTCATATAAATGACTATAAATGACATGCTTTTGAGATCCATATATAGCCCTAATCCTATTTTTTAATCTTCCCCAAAATCCTTTTATAGAATTCGCGTGTGTCCGTGTAATGGGATCCAAAAAATCAATAGAATGGTTCACTCTGTGATAAATATACCCAAGGGAAGACAGCGAGTTATAACCTTTTCATAAATCAAGATGTAATCACTATTATTATTATCATCACTATTATTCCCTTGTGTTCCGAGTGGAACAGGGGGCTCCAACAGCACACTGCCACTTGACTGTGTTCTCTGACGTCCTTTTTTAGCTGGCTCCCTGATGGCCCATAGGTTTTTATTTCCTTCTCGCATTATATCGTACATGTCACTCTGGGACCCACGTCCAATTCATCGTTTCTCGACAGACTAGTGTATGATGTCAGTTAGCAGTCTGCTCGGCGTATTTCTGATTCATCTCCACGCTGCTCTAAATATTTGTTGGGCGATAGGTTTTCGGTTGGTTCCATTGCGGGTAAAATTTACTGATGACCACGTTTCGAGCACAATTTATTGCTGCTCATAATCATATCAAGGCGTTACTCACACAACTTTCGAACTTTGTTTATACAATTCCCTTATTTTTCATTGCTTGACTTGATCGGTGGTAGTATTTTCCATATTTTCGCTATGAGTGATGAGTCATTCCTATTGCACGTGTTGGCTGTAGACTGGATGAATAAGGATTCAGTAATCAATCTCTCTCTCCACCTACCTATGCTACTATTTAGAATTTTGACTCTGTCCCACCCTATTATGTGGCTGTGTGTTAATTCATGCAGTGCAATTTTTTAAAATTCTTTTACGTTCACAGTGGAACATAGGGCTTCAAGCTAAGGGTTCGAATTTTCGGTAGCGGTGGTATTTATCTTTACGGGATGGGGTTGCTAGCCTCATGTCCAACCTTCCCTCTTTACCAGTCGTATTACTAGCCAGCTTAGGAGGTAAAGGAGTGCGTCAGTGGCTGGGGATTGAACATTTGACCATGTGTGGCGTAGTTGGCAAGCATTTTGCCGCTGTGCTGTCACCGGCGGACTGTGCAGTGCAATTACTGTTCATTTTTCTAAATTACTTATCTTCGTGGGACCAATCATTCTAACTTTAGCTAAATTCTTATGATCTGATAATCTGAATACTCCTGATCCTCTCTTTTGGCTTATATAGTTGACCTAACTCACAGTTATTGCAAGGTATTTTTTAAATTATATTATTTTGTCTAATTGGGTCAACCTACAGGGTCCTTTAACCTACAGGGCTTGTCCTACCTGAGTAAGTTTGTAGGTTTAAACGCCGCTCTAATTCCTGGTTTACTGAGAATCCTACGTAGGGTCTCAGATGTTCCCTCCTTATATGGTAAAACTACAGTAGATACCTTATATTCTCTCTTATTTATGTTATCATTATTAGTTTCGTCATTATTTTTACTTTGTTGCCAACCTTTTCTGATCTTACCAATGAATTTTATAGGATAGTTATTTGATACCAACGCCTCTTCTATCTGTTTTATTTCATCATTTAGGTCTTTTCTTGTACTACTTGGTGCTACTGCTCGGTTTGTTAGACACTTAACTAAGCCTGCCTTCACAGACGGATAACGGATGAGATGAATTAAAGTCTAAATATCTATTGGAATGCGTTGGATTTTTATTGACGCTAGTGTGCAGTTTACCTTCTTCCTTTCGTTTTATTTTACAACCTAACCTCACAGCTAATTCTCCTTGTTCATTTTCCGATTCAAATGTGAATTTTATTCCCTCGACTAGTGAGTCTATATGTGTGTGTCAAGAAGCTAGAGATATGTTCTGTTTTTAACACTGTGTGTGAAAGTACCATCAACATATCTCCACTATATTTTTGGAGTAGGATTAAATGTATCAAGAGCACTATTTTCCCAAATGTCCATAAAGATATCTGCTACGGTAAGGGATATTGGTGATCCCATTGCTACACCGTCTGTTTGTTTATATATTATTTTGCCCTGGAATTTAAAGAGGCATAAATGAATTCCTAAAATAATTTCCTCAATGGGCAACTTTTTCCTATGACGAAGTACGGGATCAGAAGTTAGTTCCCTTTTAACCGCTTCCAAGGCCATATTCAACTTTAAACCATCATTATTAACAAAAAGTAGAAGACAAATTCTGATTTTTGAAATTATATAATCCTATTCTGAAAACAAAGAATGGAAGTCGGATTCACAGGTACACACAAGTAAAAATTGATTGAAATTAAGTAGAATAAAAGAGAAGTTTATATAATGTACAAAGTGGAGATTATTTCTGATTTGTTAGACGAAACACAGTAACAGCCAACACAACGACCCACTAGGGTACAACACTGCAATCAATGTACAATGGCGTCTATTCACAATTTCCGCTTTTATGCACAAAAGGAAGAGAGAACAAGTATTCATAGATAGACGAGTATAGGAGCATTTCCTCATTTCTTATCACGATAAAATTTCTCTGCCCATTGAACATATGGCATAGCAAATTGAAAATGAAGTTGTTGACGTGATTTTCTTAATATTGAATCTTTGTAATAAAATCTAGAAAAAAAAAAATACAATATATATAATGGTAAAGAAAACTTATGTCAGTAATTAATAATGTGAATGGAATCAGCGCAAAATTAAAAAAACTCAATTAAACCTTTGAGATACATCAGTAACAAGCTTTAAGCCTTTGAAGTTTTAGTAGCAGTGATCTGTCTTTTTCATGAGGTGTAATCACCAGTTGTACGACAATGGTGCATGCCAAGTAATCTACAACGGGAAACTCATAGAGTCCCTTTGAAGTGAAGACGGGAGTAAGACAAGGCTGGCTGGCTGGCTGCCTACTATCTCCTATGATTTTCCTGATTGCGGTAGATTGGATAATGCGGCAGACAGCGGCGGGCAGCGAGGAAGCAGGCATAAAATGGACCCACACAAAAAAACTTGGAGGATCTGGACTTCCCCGATGATGACATATGTGTGATTTCCCACAAACTGGAAGATATGCAAATGAAAAGCAACAAGTTGGCAGAAGAAGCATCAAATAAAGGTATTCAGGTGAACATAGAGAAAACAGAGGGAGTGATGAAGATTCCTGGCCAACAGCAACACCATCAGCAACAGCAACAACAGACGACAATCAGAATAAATGGGAGGAGTCTGAAAGAAGCAACCTCCTTACCTACTTACCTACCTGGGAAGCATCGTTTCAACTACAGGCGGACGGAACTGACGAGGATATCAAGGCGAGGATCGGGAAAGCAAGGCAAGCTTTCACTACTCTCAAGTCTGTGTGGAGGTCAACAGCACTCAGCATGAAAAATAAGATTCGGATTTTCAACTCCAATGTGAAGTCAGTGCTACTTTATGGATCAGAGACTTGGCGCTTCATGAAGAGCACCTCAAACAATACAGACCTTCATCAACAGCTGTCTTCGCTCAATACTACTCAAGATCAGATGGCCGGCCATTAAAGATCAGCAACAGGGATCTCTGGCAATGAGCGAGGCAACCCAGCAGGAACCGATTTGTCTTATCAACATTAATTTTTATTTGAGAATTTTACTGGGTATAAAAACCAAGATTTCCCAGTGAAAATGTCAGATGCAGACAGTAATAAATACTCAGTCTGAGACGAATATATATTGTCACTTTGAGAAAATGACTCGTATTCTGTTTTATAATGGTGTGGTGAGAGCTGTCTGCTAGCCGAAATTGGTAGACAGCAATTTACGTCAATGTTTACGTCCCACATCTTGGTCATGAGAAAAAAAAACAAGAACAAAGACTAACTCAACAACCAATCACAGCAGACTTTGCGTGGGCGGATACGATTCGCAGATATATGGTCTGACCTTCAAAGAAACGGCCACAAAGAGATGACAGTGAGAAAACAACCAATCAGAAGATGCTGTTTCTCTGTTAATAATAACGAATAATAATGTACATAAAAATATATAAATATCTCTTGATTTCCTCAATAAAGGATCTGTTGCCTGGCCCTTGTCTTCTTTCGTTACAATAGTATATTTGTGAGTTACATCATAATAATATACCCAGTGAAACATAAGGCTTCAAGTTTCGAAGTTGTGGCATTACTCTTACAGGATGAAACTGTTAGCCTCAAATCCAACTTTCTGAACTAAACTGTCAGCTAGTAAACTAGTCGAGTTTTAGAAGTGCGTCGACCTGAGAGTGGAACTCGGAAGTCCCACCTGGCTGACCATAGAACTACCGATGCATATAGTCTAGTGGAGTAGAAAGAATCTAAGTGCATTCGCTACAGAATGAGACCATATATACAGTTCGTGTTTTGCAAAAGGTCAGGATTAGCGTTCAGGTCTCCTGAAAACCAGTGTATGGTTATCCAGTCAATAGACGTGTCACTATACGAATGTTATAATATGTGTATTTAGTTTATCATTTTGAGTCATTTATTGTTAAAAAAGTGCTTCAAACTTGCCTAAAATATTTGCCTACCTTCTCATATATTCGACATTAATTAGTAATTTGTATCGATCTTTTGTTTCAGATTTGTTTTCTATGCCTTTAATATATATTACGCTTTTTCACTTAAAGCACTATCAGACATGTATCACACTATTGTCTTTCAATATGTCATCTACATTTAGCGACTTTTAACAAATTATATCACAGAATTGGTGTGTAACGTAAAAATCGAACGACATATATGATACACTTCAGTATGCCTAAGAGAACTGAGGTGATTCATAAAAAGTATGTTGACTTCAAATGATTTTGAAGCCTAATAAATTTGGGTCTAAAACGTCCCTCTATTACTGGTATTGTCATCATAATGACTTGATTCTATTACAGCTATTTGTTGACCATAACTGAAAGTTAATCATGACAGATATTAGTAGTCAGTGATGCCGACAAATCACGAGTCTAAGTCATCGATAACTTGACATAAGCCACCTGGTACAACTGAGGGTGGGAAGATTTCGGTCTTCCTCTGGAAATCCTGTCTTCTGGTGATGCCAACTAACTCCTATTGACTGCCTTCATGCGATGACGGTGTTCCTCACAAGAGTGAAAGTGTGAATACGAACGTTTGGTGATTACAACTTCACTGATGGACAAGGTGGTCTACCTAGAGGAGCTGGAAAAATCCTGATTCCAAACCTATGGAGTATACATTGCCTCCAGAATCTGAACAGATCGACTATTATATGAACTTATTCTAGTCGCCGACAAACTGGTCGAAGAAGCAGCAAAGACAGGACTCCAGGTGAACATAGACAAGACGAAGGTTATGAAAATAACCAACCAACAACAACGACAGCAGTAGCAACATCCAGCACCAATCACCATCAATGGGAGGGATTTGAAAGAGGTTACTTCATTCATTTATCTAGGGAGCATTGTCTCAACTACAGAAGGAACGGACGAAGATGTCAAATCGAGAATCGGGAAGGCGAGAAACACATTCATCAACCTGAAACCAATCTGGAAATCTTTGTCACTCAGCCTACATCAACAACAAAATTCGGATTTTCAATACAAACGTCAAGTCAATTTTGCTTTACGGATCAGAAACTTGGCGGGTCACAAAGAATATTTCCAACAGGTTGCAGACCTTTATCAACAACTGTCTTCGCTCTATACTGAAGATTAGATGGCCAGAAAGAATCACCAACAAGAAACTATGGGAACAAACAAAACAAGAACCAATAGCTCAACAAATATGTAGGAGAAAGTGGAGATGGATTGGACACTCGCTGAGGAGGCCGCTGGGTGACATCGCGCGTCAGGCCAGCGCTCGAGTGGAACCCGAAAGGGAAGCGGCGAGTAGTGGGACGTCGGAGGGTGACATGGAGGAGATCGTGTGAACAGGGGCTGAATCAGTATGGACTAACATGGATTCAGGTGAAAAGTACAGCAGAAGACAGAAGCAAGTGGAGATGTGCAGTTGAAGCCCTATGTTCCACTAGGAACCCAAGGGAACAATAATAATAGTAATAATAAACCTCCGATGTTATGACTGAATCCTTAGCGATACATTTGACTTCATCGACTCAGTGAAGGATATCAACGTGTTTGAAAGACAAATGCTCTCACTAGATGTCACCTCTTTATTCACAAGCATCCTCCTGACCGAAACAATATGCTTCATTTGTGACTACATCGAAACCAACAGCCTTGGAGTACCTCTCTCCCCGCAAACTACCTGAAGAAACAACTACTTCTCAAATTCAATGAACAATTCTATGTACAGAAAGATGGTGTAGCCATGGGGTCTCTTCTTGATCCACTCACTTAGGATGCTCACGGTGAGTTTCGAAAACAACATCTTTGATCCTTTAATAAGTCGACTGCACTTATACACGAGATATATGGGTGAAAAGAAGTCTGTCTAAAAAAAATAAAAGAGTATCATATTAACTTACCGCATAGCTCTAGCCATTTTTTCATAATCCATATGTTTATTATTCCGATAATGACCCCATTCTTTTGCGCTTAATTGTGTATTGACAATACGAAATATTCCTGTCGATCGATTGACCCATTGAAATGCTGTCGTCTCATTACCTGTCTCTAAACGACACAATATAAACTGCCATAATTCCATTTGTTTACACTTTCGTTTTGTTAACCAATGGGAGTCAACTGAAGAGGTGGAAAATTTCCTGTGCTTTTTATATTTTGAGCTTTTTAAACATTTATAAGAAGAATGATGCTGAAGATCTCGATGATGTTTGCTTTTGAATTGATCCATTGAGGAATTAGATCTTTCTGAATCAGAATTATGCACTTCATGTGTTGCAGGAGATAATTTCGTCTTTGTTGACCTCTTTTTATCACTGTTATCATGATTATTTTTACCGTCACGGTCGTCGCCATGATAATCATCATCATCAGCATGTTGTGTGGAGTTAGTTATCCAGATAGCTGATTGAAAATCTTTATGCATACGTCGTGTCACTGGATTAGGCCACCATGGTTCACAGTCATTAATATCTGTAGCTTGTGATTGTGTACTACAACAATACGACTGATGTTTTTTATTTCGATAACTTGCACTATCACCACCATAAGTGACGGAATGATTGAATCTTTTAGAGGTATTACTTTTATAATACACTTCTGGCCTGTAATTCACCTCCGATGATAAGGATTCTTCATCATCATGATCATCACTGAACGATGAATCCGAGTAATTGTCATCACTAGAAGTGCATGGATTATTGTGCCTAGATTTCGCCTTAATCTTTAAACGATGCTTTTTTAAACGTTTTTGTCGCAGTAAATTTGTGTGGTATTCAGCTTCAGAACAAGTTAGCGTACTATCTGAATTGTGCTCATCGTTATATCTATCTTCATGATAAAGATTATTATTATTATCATTAATATTGCAAGAAACTCTTTCTGTATCTGACATATTATCGCCTATCTGTTCCGCTTCATGTAACAGATCATTTCCGATGGATGATTTACAAGCCTTTGAAATGATTACAGGTTGATTGGATAATTGATCTGTTGAAGATGACTGCTGTAACTCACTACTTGAATGTGATTTCACTGTACAATAGTGATCAGATTTGTTGATTTCTTCTTCAGGTGAATTGACAGTTGAGAATATCTGTTCAACATCATCTAATCCCAAGCCTAAATATGTAGCAATACTAGACAATTAGTAGGAAATAAAATGTCGACTATAACAAGAAAATAAATAAATACGAAATTTAGCAGAAAAATTATATGCTTAGGTTATGATGGGACGCGATCCGATGGCCCATGAATTCTAACTTCTGCCCAGTGGCTTAATGGTCTACGAGATCGCTCGAACCCTGGCGGTGGGTACGTACTGCAGTCAGAGACGTTACCACTAAGCCATTCGGGATAGCCACCTAGCATGGTGACCACACTAACACTTGACTGATAGAATTCAATCTGCACCAAACGAAGGGCTAGACACATAACACTAGTTACTCACTAGTGTCCAGTCAAAGTATCCAATACAGTCCTACTGGAGGTCAACGGCGAACCCAAACAGCTCAGTGGTAACGTCTGTGACTGTAGCAGTCCCTGGGTGACGTAGCTTCGAGTCTCAGAGTGGATATGAGTTCCTTCAAGGTTGCAGATACGCCTTGCTGACTGGTTAGTTCCGACTAGCACGAAACCTAGGTCAAGTAAGGCTTCCTGCCGATTGCCTCCAACCATCTAATAAAGCAACCACTAAATAACCGAGAACGAACAATCGTGTCACTAGCCATGGATGATGTGTAAGTTCTCCTTTAGGAGTTCACCTCTGATCAGATTTATCAACTATTTATTTCGGAGAATAAGGTTAACGGTTAGATTAGGGCCAGCTTTTTGGGTTAGACTGAGGTCAGAATTTAGGAGTAGGGGTGAGCTTAGGGTTAAGCAGTAGGGTTATGTGTCAAGGTTAGATTAGGGTTAGAAGTGAGCAATGAGGTTAGGTCTGAGGGTAAGGAGTTCACTTTTGAGTCACCAGTTAGGTTATCACAGAATTATACTACTCAGTACTGTAGACATTTAAATTTAAAGTTTATCAACAAACTCGAGGGATTTTTACAGTCCTCTGCATATTATTGGAATAGTTTTAGTTTGTACGTGACTCACGGAATTTAGGCATGTTATATATGCGTTGGTGGTTCAGCAGTGGGACGCTCACCTAGCACACATGTGGTCCAGGGTTCGATCCCTGGCCGGCGCACTCCTACACCTTGCTAAGTCGGTAGTAAGACCGATAAAGAGGGAAGGTTGAGCGTGAGGTTAGCAACCCCCACCCATTAAAAATAAAACCACTGCTACCGAAACTTCAAAGCTCCAGCTTGAAGCCGCCGTATGTTCCTCTCGGAACCTAAAGGAATGAGAAAAATACAGAAGAATGCACCGATTGCCTTCCTAAGTTCAAACCGAAGTATTTGAGTTCTGATAGCTAAACTTAATAATGAATGATGTTGTTGGTTGGAGGATTTCATCATGAGCTCACATCAGTTAGAGAACCATTGGAAAACCTGCAGACAGTACTGGACAGCTGTTTCGTCCTAGTTAGGGACTCTTCATCAGCACGCTAATTTCCCTAATACAATGAAGAAATGAAAACAGGGTTGAACATGTAAATAGCACTTACCGGAGACATCTAATGTATCCATCCAAGCAATATCTTCACTGGCTAATTCATTCGGTGAATGAAAATATCCAAAATTATCTGTAAACGATGAGGATGATGAGGGAACTGGTGGTGGTGGTGGTGGTGATTCAGTAACATGAGGCTTATCGTTGACTGATTTCATTGATAACGGTCTACTTCTTTGACTAGTTCCACTGTTCGAATCTCTTTCATTTCTATTATTATTATTATATAACTTTAATAAATCTTCCTCTGTACAATACTCATTGGAATTAGAAGTTCCCTCTTTAGAGCTTTCCAGTTGATCATTATTCATCTCATTGATGCATTCATCAGAAAAATTAGAATAATAATTATCATGAGTGTTTTTTATGTAATCAGCATAGAATAATGAAGGATCCAGGGTGTTTTCAAAATGATTAGGTATACTTAAAATATTCATTGGTGTAATTGTGTCCATTGTCATAAATTCCGATAGGAGATCAGATGACAAAGATTCTATATGCGTCGTATATCTTGAATTAATAACAGTTGATTGTTCTGGTGACAGTGGACCTTCTAAATAACTTCTTAAATCATTTCTACTATTTGAAGAAAATGAATCTGCAGATTCTGAAGAACACGGTGATGTGGAATGCCATGATTGTTGTTCATCGAGACTATCGACTATTGGAGCTTCTTGATTGTCATTGTTAATTTTGTTGACAAGTGATGTCAAACTCTCTTGGTCAGTTTTGCCACTGGTTTTTGACATTTTGCCTAAAAATTATGCAGAAAAATAAAATAATTTTCTGCTAGATAATTTGAAATATTGTGAATGATATTTCAGTCTAAATTGTTTGATTTGGGACAACCGTTTCGTCCCAGCTTGGAACTCTTCAGGGGCGCGGGCCCACAATCTCATCAGGGATCGAACCTGAGAACTTCAGATTACCAAAATCAATCTAGTTGACCATTGAGCCACTTGGGCGGGAATTCAATGACCTGTCAGTTATAACTTATTCACAGTTCGTGATATAGTATCACCCTCAACCACTACCTTCAATGAACATTCAGTTCGTCTTGACACATGACGGAAGCGACTGGTCACGATGTTTCATAGTACAACTTCAGGTTATCCAAACAGTAGCCATCAGTCAGCTGGCAACTGATAGTTAGATTAACGGATGTTGGGTTCGTGACGAAAATCAAACAACTGAAATGAAATTATTACAAATCCCTACAAATACCGTAATCTAGAATTCAATTTTACATTAAAAACCCAATGAAATATAATCTAAGATATATTGTGGCGTGTGCTACTGATACGATTTATCAGTAGTATATATGTATAAGGAGATGTTCATCGGCATAAAACATCAAATAGCAGGGAGATAGATTTAATATCAGAGAAAGCAAATGATACAGAGTTGTGGAGATAAATAGGAGACGTGTTTCACAATATGAAGGCCAGAAGATTTGTGCAGATGGTGCTTTGAAGATAAGGTGTACATAATTTGGCTATATAGAGACATTTTCATGAGTTGTTGTGTAAGGATTATATTTGTTTTTCGTATTTGACCATGGACTGATATCAGTTAGAGAACCATTGAAAACAAGCAGGGAGTACTGGATAGCTGCTTCATCCTAGCTTGAGAATCATCGGTAGTACGCACCCACCGCCTGGGTTCGAACCCAGGATCTTCCAGTTATACGGCAAGCTCGTATATTATTCAGCCACTGGGACCCGATTCAATGGCTAGCTCATGAATTCTAACTTCTACCAATTCATGATTTTATCGCGACCACGAACCAATGTCATCCGCGGGACATCCATCCTCACACTTGACTGGATGGACCTCACTGGTCACGACTTCTCACTGGAACTCCAGGAAACTCCGTCCTGTAGCAAGTCCCTACCGAGCATCAGATTTATTTTCAAGAGTTGTTGTGTAAAGATTATAGAGATAGCTAATTGCAAATTAACAATCCTTTACCAAGTCTTTGTCGTCAACCGTTACAATATTTGTTCCTTTTTGCTTGGGACTCTTCAAATGCGTTTCAATTAGTTTCAGCAATTGATACGTGATGTTCTGAATTAGATGCTAATCCAATATTTACTGTCTCAAATGCTGAAGAGTTATTCTGTAAACATACTTAGGCATATAAATGTCAAAATAATTTTGCGATAAATTTGAACTACTTACAAGTAGGCTAATTAACGTTTGGAAAATATTTTACAGCTTGATTCTGGCGTATGCTATGTAATTCCGATACATCCTTCTTGAGACGAATACTGAGTATAAAAAAAACACATAACTTGGGGTCTAAAGCCAGTCAAAGCTTATTTTATTGTGTTGTGTCATACCTATGAAGGAATTTTTCGGTGTGAAATTAGTATAGGGCGTCGATAATTCAGTGGTGGTATGCTCGTCATCTATGTTGGAGGTTCGGTCTTGAATACCAGCTAACTTACTCGTATACAATGCCTAGTTTGCTAGATGGTAGTCGGCCCGAAAAAGAGAGGGGACTGAATTTGAGGCTAGCAAATTTATTTCGTCAAAATATAATATTTTTTTCTAGTGGTAAAGTGAACAGAATACTTTGATGGGCCAAGTATAAAGATTTCATTATATACCTTCTGCTTTACTAAATCCATACTGACGACATGATAATAATATCGAATCAGTATACATATAGTAGGTTGCTGAATGAGATAATCAACCAACGCCCATAGCGTATATCAATTAGACATGGTGTTTATTTTCTTCTCTCTTTATACAGCAGACTACTTATTTATTTATTAAGTACTATACTCCAAATTTTGAAAATATTCATGCTTTGATGACTTCAGTGTTTCATTTCCTTCACTGGTGTATTTACGTCTTGGAGAATGATAAACCACCCGAATATTTTAAAAGTAAGACTAGTTTTAACTATAAACACCACAAAGATATGTCTTACTGATATGAAACTTGTCAGATGAAAGAAGATATTTACCATGACTTTTTAAATGGTTCAGAAGCTTGGGATATATCTCACCAAAACCACTTCTAACAGGTTAATTCACATTTGTGTCAACAGCTGACTGCTTCGCTCCATAATGAAGATGAGATGGCTTGCCAGGATGGAAGTCTGACAGCGAACCAACCACCAACCTGTCATTTAAGAAATATACGGGTCGGACATACGCGGAGGACATCGTTGACCGAAATCGCGCGACAGGCCGTTGGGTTGAATTCGAATGGGAAATGATGAGTCCTAGGGTGACATAGAGGGGATAGTATGATGAAGATATGAATAGCATTGGCAATCGCAATACATTGCACTGATTAAGGCACTCTACCCGTACTCATGCAGCCAGGTGAGGGCTTACGGCGAGTTGTCATTTGAAGTGGTGACGACTAGTGGCGTCCGTCAAGGATGCCCATTATCCCCATTTCTATTCAACTTCATCATAGATGTACTAATGGACTTAACCCTAACACACTTCAGCGGCTCAGAGATTGACTTGTTACCAGGGAATAATTTCGTCGACTTAGAATATGCGGACGATATAGTCCTTCTAGGCGAGGACGCTGACAAAATGCCGAGACTTCTGAACACCTTGAGTTGCGATCTGCGAATGTTTTGTATGCTATTCGCTTCTGCCAAATGTAAGATGATGAGGCTACAGGACTGGACTACATTGACTCCTACTTCAGAAATAGGAAGTAAAGTGGTAGGGCGTATTGACCACTTCACTTATTAGGGAAGTTGCATCAGTCAGTACCAACGGGTTGATCGCTGACGAAATCTCAGCACGGATACAGAGGGCTAGTTTCGCATACGCCAGTTTACGCCGTCTCTGGCGTAGACGTGATATCCGGCTATCAACCGAAGGGCGGGTTGACTGCTCAGCAGTCCGCTCCGTCCTCCTTTATGGCTGTGAGACCTGGACATTGAGAGCAGAAGACATGAAAAGATTAGCTGTCTTTGATCATAGGTGTCTGCGTTCTATCTCCCGTGTGAAGTGGTATAATAAGGTGAGCAATATGGAGGTTAGGCGTCGAGTGCTAGGTAAGGAGGGAAAATCAATAGATGAGACTGTGAAATTACATCGACTGAGATGGTTAGGACATGTGTTACGTATGCCTAGTCATCGCCTTCCCCGACGGGCAATGTTAGCTGATATAGGGCTAGGCTGTAAAAGAGCTAGCGGCTATCAAACGAAAACATGGCACCAGTCAATGAAATCCATAACAGTTAGTCTAGGCCACGTAGGAAGGTGTAGACTTCCTGGTTGGGGTCCTCGGGACGGTTAAAACCAATGGTTGGAAACAATTGGTGACATGCCTCAAAATCGTTCTCAATGGTTGGCGAAGATGCATCCACTCCTTGTTACTTATTATTTCCAATGAAACTGTTTTGTTCTTCGTTATTACTCTTCCTTCGCCTCATGCCTCTGTTTACTGTCTCTGATATGCATTTCTTCTACTTTCTTCTCTTGCTATAAGTGCTACATGGAGTGTGGTGTCTTGAACTGCCGCACATATGTGCAAAGTTCTATGTCGAAAACAGACAGACAGACAATCGCGTGGGGCCAGCTAATGAGGCCTACGGAAAATATGATGATGTGCTGTTGAAGCCCTATGCTTCACATGGATCACAAGGGAAGAATAATAATACCTAAAAACCAGCAATTTTCCTACAGACCGGTTATTTAAAAGGTTAAGGGAGAAAGCACTGGTTATTAACAAAAATCGGTTTAGTTTGTTTCCATTTTCTAAGGCATAAAATGCTCGAAGAAATTCCACTAATCAGAAATAATAACTGTCATTAGTGATTTAGAAAACTGGTACTTTATAAAAACTATTTGTTGAAACTTATATCTTTAGCATACATAACTCACCGGTATTGATTCCATTCATCTGGACACTATCTGTCTTTCCATCAAGTGACCAAGGACTTTCATCGTATAGTTTGAACAAACTGAATGGAAATCAAAATAGTAATGAAAAAGAACATGATTAGTGGAACTCAACTACTTTGCAGTTTAAAAAGAAACTCTGAGTAGAACCAAATAAAAATCTCATTATAAAAATAAACATCCCAACTGGTATCAACTAACAGATACACTAGAGGGAATAGAATAATGGAGTATGAGTATATACATCTTTTACATGCAAATGAAATGGGGAAATTTTTTATTTTATGCCTTTGCACTCCGAGTGAAACACAAGGCTCCAGGTCGGAGCTTTGACATTTCAGTGGCACTGGTGTTTGCTTTTTTTACTGGCCTCACGCCCAACCTTCACCCTTTACCGGCTATATTACTGGTTAAGGGAGGTTTAGGAGTGCGTTGGCCGAGGATTGAACCCACGGGCCATGTGTGTGGTTAGCGAGCATCCTACCACCGAACTACTGACTCACCGAAATCAGGAAAAATTATTCTATAACTAAAGGTGAGACTAAAATAATAATCAGTTAAAGATATACTCAACCGACAACAATCAGCATCAATGGGAGAAATCTAAAGGATGTCGCCTGTTCTGGACGGCATCGTTTCAACTACAGGCGGTACAGATGAGAACGCCAAAGGCAGGATCGGAAAAAAATAAGACAGGCATTCATTGCTCTGAAGTCAGTATGGAGATCTACGGCATTTAGTACTCGGAACGAGAGCCGAATTTTAATCACTTATATCAAATCATTCAGTGTTTCTATATGGTCCAGAGGCTTAGCGTGTCACTAAACGCATTTCCAAAAGCCTGTTGTATACTTTTATCAACACTTGCCTCCTCTACTCAATACTAAAGATCAGATGGCTAGAGAGGATAAGTAACATAGAACTCTGACAATGGATCAGTCAAGAGCCTGTCGCTCAACCAAATGTGCAGAAGAAATTGGAGGTGAATCGGAGATATACTGGGTAGATGGTTGAGTGATATCGCCCGTGAGGCTACAAACTGGAACCCTAGTAGGAAACAACGAGTTGGACATTGGTCCGAGAGTGACATAGAGAAGATGAAAGCTTATGGGTAATCACGGGGTCAGCCAAAAAGAAATGCAGAGGACAGAGTGCACTGGCGATGTACTACTGAGGCCCTGTGTTCCGCTCGGAATCCACGGGAATAACAATAGTAATAGGTGATCAGTCAATGATCTAGAAAATTATTATTTGGTGCATGTTTATGTCCTAAATCACGCATGGCTTAGTCTTCATGGGTGCTGCTATCTGCCAAACTGATTGGCTCATGTTTATACTTGCAACTATCTTCATTCTTATTAATTGGTTTTGTAGAGACTTTTACACAAGGTGGCTACTGAGACTGAGCGAACTAGGAAGTAACAGTGTTATATGAAGCGATAGGTACCAGGTGTCTGTTTCTTCGGATTGGCTACCACACAGAGAGATTCAAGCAGATTTATATAATTATCTAAGAGGTTGAAAAGTTTGTTCCAGGCTTAATTGATCTTTGTTAAACAAAAAAAACAGTGGAGTTTTAAGATTGCATTAAATAGCAAAACAGCCTTACAAGGGATTCCAAATTCTAAAATATGTCGATTAACTTTGTCTCGTAATGATAAAGTCTAGTGAATAACACTTTGATGTTCAAAACCATGGATACTGGCTTTGAGTATCAGTGGGAACAACATCACTCAATGGGGAGTGCAGGTACATCCGGTGGACAAGCCCCAGGTAGGACGAACTGCTCATTGCTCTACGATGGTTAAATAGTACAATGCTGTCTAACCACGCATGCGGTCCGATCCCCAGCCGATGCACTCATAAACATCGCTTAGCCTTAGTACTAAATCCAGTAGAGACTGCATGTCAGCTGTGAGGCTAGCGACCCCATCCTGTATAAAAGGAAATATATCTTCTGGTGAAACTTCATAACTCAAGCTTGAAGCCCTACATCCTAATAGGAAAGCAAAATAATGAAAGAAACACAACGGAAATTTATCAGTGTTCACCAATAACAGTCAATATTTTGTTGAATGTTACGGGCAATGAGTTTAAAATCAAATCACAAGATTTTACTTGAAAGATGTCTGTTGTAAATATTTTATCCCTCACTCGAGTATTCCTTCATTTTACGAATTTATATTTGCACCCACTTTAACTAAAAAACTGATTGGTTTGAAGATAACTGACTGACCTTAGGTGCACTTAAAAACGGGAAGCACCTCATTTGATGCCTTCATACAAGTTTCTGGAAGATTGAGCTTGATGTGATCATATTTCTTAGACTTTCTATGAGTCTTCATGGTCATGAATCAGCAGATTTAAAATATCTCATGTCTATTTTTCAAGTATCCAGGCAGTAACCTGGGGTTCTAGTGGGAAGCCGTGATCATTAGGGTGCAGCAGGTTGAAGGTGAGGCAGTATCTCATCGAAGAAGACATTGAGAAGTGGTCGCGCTATGTCGTGAATTGGCAGAAGTTAGAATTCATGGTCTACGAGCTCGCCTTGTAACTAGAAGGTCCTGGGTTCGAACCCTGGAGGTGGGTGAGTACTGTGAAGAGTCCCAAACCAGGACGAAACAGCTATCCAGCACTCCCAGGTTTTCCAACGGTTCTCTAACTGATGTCAGGTCATGACGAAATCCTCCAACCATATCTCATGTCTGACAAAAATACTGATCCCTAGTCTTTTATCGCTCTTCAGATGATATTGACTGACACTGAAATCTGTTCACGAAACTTCAAAAAGGTCTTCTCTGTCTATAATATCTAAGTTTATTTATTCGTCTGCATATACCGGAAGTGAATTTACTGTCCGATTTTTTATTCCAATCCTTTTATTTCAAAAGAGTACCTTCAGTATCGTATATGGAACATTTACAGATTCTGGAAGCAAGGGAACTCCTTGAACCTTACAAAGACTGGATACCTCCATATTTCTTACAAAAAAAATGATGCACGCTAGCAACAAACTATTTACTGGCTTAGATAAACTGTAAGTATTGCTAAAGAAACTTAAAATCAAAAGACCATTCTACTTATAAGCCTGCTGTTATGAACGATATACATTTATGCTACACAAAACGTGTTAGCTGATTTTTATGAAAAGGTTTATCAACTTATCTGAACGACTAAAGGCTGAATTGATTGATGACTCTGAGACGATGAAATGTTAACCGGCACAAAGGAACGGCAAGATGCCACCGACGCCTGATCGGATGCATAATGGTTAACACAAGACTTGGAATACCCTAAATATTCGGATGCAAATTGGCAGTTTATTTAACTAATGTTTAGTTTTCAAGTGTAGGTTTTCGCAGGGATTTGATTGCTCACAGGTTCGACCACGAGTTGACATCAGTTAGAGATCCATTGGAAGACCATGCGGTACTGGCAAGTTGTTTCGTCTTGGTTTAGGAGTGTTCCATAGTACATACAAACCGGTGTTAGAACCCAGGGCCTTCCGGTTACAAGGCGAGCTTGTAGACCATTCTGCCACTGGGACCCGATCCAATGGCCAATCCATAAATTCCTACTCCTGTCAATTCGAGATATATACAGCACAACCGCCCACTAATTTGACAGGCGAGTAAATGTCCTCTTACCCGACCAGTGGGTTCCACTAAGTCGGATGGCTCCGTACTGCCGAAGAGTCCCAAACTAGGTCGAAACAACTGTCCAGTACTCTTTGGTTTCTTTTTATTTAACCCCCTAGTTATATGTTCATACTGGTGGAAAGCGTACACTACAAAGTAAACATTATTTATCGAATCCTCTCAAAATGAAAAACAGGCTGACGAACATTTAAGCTGTGGAAAAAAAAAACACCGATAAAAGCCTCTCCTTCAATTAATCTTGCCTCATACGCCTTAATTGAATAAAAATGCTTATGTGCTAATCTCTTTTTTATTGATACAGATGGGTTCTGTTCTACACTTCAAAATTTATTGACAGTCTCATTTTCTTTCACCTTTGATCTGTTTCACTTCACATTAACGTTCTGAATAATTATAATAATAATAATAATGACGATATTTCATTGTTATTTAATTGTAAGGACCACACAGGTATATACTCACACACACACACACATACATGCGCGTGCATTCTTGTGTGCACACGAAACGCAGTAATAAATGCAAATATTACGATGATTCTTAACAGGCATCAGACATGTCAGACTGGAGGGTGAACGAATGACACATTATTCAGATTTTGAAAGAATTTTTTATCTGTGAATCTTTATTGATCATTCTTCACCAGTTTCGTCCCGACTTGAAACTCTTCAGTAATATGCAGACATGAGTTTAGTTAGGATGGAGCGCGTAGCCTTCAGATTACGAATCGAGTCTGTTGCCCATTCAGTCGATAACCTGAGAATTCCAACTTCTGTTAGTTCTCGATATACATAGCACCGCGGGCAGTCAATGATATCAATGAGTATCCATCAGACAATTGACATGGTGGGTCCTGTAGGTCGTGACTTCTCTACATTTGAATTAAACAAAAGTCGTCAAAGTTAAATCATCATTGTGGCTTGAATGCTTTTAAGTGTTAATCGTTTGAGAAGTGTTTCTTAATATGTCAGATTTTTTCGGTAAGGGCCACGATAGTGACGGACCAAAGAATAGGATGTTCTAAAGGATGTCTGAATTTTTTTACTGCTTTACATTCCCAACCTACAAAAAAAACTTGGAGGACATATGTCTGATTTCCCACAAACTGGAAGGTATCCAAGTGAAAAGCAACAAGTTGACAGAAGAAGCATCAAAGAAAGGTCTTCACGTGAACATAAAGAAAACAGATGTAGTGATGAAGATTCATGGCCAACAGCAACAGCCAACAATCAGCATAAATGGGAGGAATCTGAAAGAAACAAATTCCTTTACCTACTGACCTACTTGGGAGGCATCGTTTCAACTACAGGCGGACGTAAATGACGAGGATATCAAGACGAGACAAGCTTTCATTACTCTCAAGTCTGTGTGGAGTTCAAAAGCACTCAGCATGATAAACGAGATGCGGGTTGTCAACTCCAATGTGAAGTCACTGCCACTTTATGGATCAGAGACTTGGCCAGTGCATCACGAAGAGCACTTCGAACAAACTACGTATCTTCATCAACAACTGTCTTTGCTCAATACTACTCAAGATCAGACAGCCGGTCAGAAAAGATCAGCAATAGTGAGGGATCACTGGCAATGAGCGAACCAACCAGGAACCGATTGTGCAACAAATCTGCAGGAAGGAATGGAGGTGGATTGGCCACACTCTGATAAAGGAAACCAACAAGTAACATCATCACTAGACAGGCCCTCGATTGGAACCCGAATGGGAAGTGGTGAGTTGGTCGTCCAAGGGTGACGTGGAGGAGGTCATGTGAAGAGGAGGTGAAAGCATGTGGGCAGACGTGGAGCCAGGTGAAAACGTTGTCAGAGAACCGAACGCAATGAAAACGTGTGGCTGAAGCCCTATGTTCCTCTAGGAACTAAAGGAAACAATATATATATATTTACATTCCCAGTGGAATATAGGGCTCCAAGCTAGAGGCTTGGAGTTTCAGAAGCAGTGGTATTTATTTTAACCGAATGGGTTGCTAGCCTCATGCCCAACCTTCCCTCTTTATCAGTCTTATTACTGGCTTAGCGAGGTAAAGGAGTGCGTCAGTGGCCGGGGATCGAACCCCAAACCACATGTGGCGTGGTTGGCGAGCATTCTACCACTGTGCCACCGACGGACTCTGAATTTATTATTTACTGTTTATAAATCCACGGTATTATCTGCATACCGAACAAAATGTGACTGTCATTTATGAACCAAAGATATAAGCGAATCTCTATGTTCATAAGGTCTACATATTGTTCAAGAATTTCTGTTTCTTAAGATTTACACTAACTGTAGAACATTGTATAACAGTTGATGGATGTGTTTATCTTCCTACCTGCGATAAAGTCTAACCTTTCTAGTTTTTTCCAGTCAGAATAAAATGAATAGTTTAAAATCCCCCTCAGTTCTTTAGGTGTTGAGCAGAACAGATTACGATTTAAAACTAACAAATATTACTTAATAAAAATCTTAGTAAAGTGATAAACAATCGTTAAACACTGGCCTTATATGTCTAGTTGTGGCCAGTTGTTTTAAAGACTCACTTCTTAAGTTATAGATTAACGTTCAAGCCTTTATACAATGCATTTAGTTTACAGCCCCTTACAGTACGCCATATCAAGTCAATAAGTGACCTTGTCACTGCATTTTGCTTCATTCCTGTGCAATCACAGTGGAACATAGGCAATGGTGTTTAGTGAGGATGCTAGCCACACGCCCAACCTTCACTCTTTATTGTATTTACTACCGTGTAGCAGAGATTTAGGTGTGCGCTGGCCGGGGATCGAATCCCGGACCATATGTGTGCTTGAAGAGTATTCTATCACCGAAGCACCGACGCCTATCATTACATTACACCACATTTTTAGACAGATAACGTTAGTTTAAATTTTCAAGTAATCAATATTTCTGATGCATATATAGATGGCTTAACCTCGAGAAGCTTGACAGATTTTTGTAGAGGATTTTAAACGATTTATCAAGTGGAACTGGATGGTATTTTTAGTTCATGAGGTGTTCTCTTGTAAAACTCAAAACACATTTTCCTTCTTCCTTTTCTCATTAAACTGGGTAGTGTTCAGTTGTGTCCACTTGTAAAAATGTGTGAGTAGAGTCTTAAAATAAATAGTGATGTTCTACACCTCATCAAATGGGGAGAAAATTACGTAAAATCAGTGTAGAAGTTTTAATGAGCTGAGGTGAAATTAATCAGGCAAATGCTACACCAATATGAGTGATCAAATTAGCCTATTCTTTCTGTACAACCTTTTCATTCAATTTTAGAAAGTATGGACATTCAGTAAAAAAAACAAAATATTCTATCTAATATATCCAATTTTCCAGGAAATTTCAAGTCTCACAGACACTGCTATTGATAGGAGATATATATGATAAAGTCAGTCACCAAAACTTAATAAGTTAATGTTTCCTGGAATACTAAAACAACAAAAAGAACAAATGAATGTACAATGAAATATTGAACAAATTTAGCTCAATGCAAACTGAAACGTCAGTCTTATTAGGTAAGTTAGAGGGGAAAAATATACATAATAGTAAAACACAGTGAAAAACTAAGTAGAACTCTTAAAATTTTGAGTGTATTAGTACAAGTATTAGTTTGTAAGGTTCAATAAATACACTTTGGTATTACCAATAATAATATTAGTAGATCAACGATCAGACTTGATGTCTTACTGAAAGCATTTCCAACGGCCTGCCTCAGACTTTCATCAACAGCTGCCCCTTTATCCTACATACTGTAGATGAGATGATCGGCTGGTTAGAAAGGATAGACGGTAAGGAAATCTGGTCACAGACGAACCAGCCAACATCCTCCTATGACTAGTTAAAGAAATATGTAAGGGGAATGGAGGTGGTTTGATTATACTCTGGGTGACATCAGACAATAGGCCCTCGAATGAAATCCTAATGGGAGACAACGAGCTGGACGTCTTAGGAGATCATTTGAACAGGAAATCAAAAGATCTGGGTAGTCCTAGAGTCAGTTAAAAGTGATTCCAGAGTGGTGGGGTGAAATATAAATGTGCTAAGAAATCTCCATGTCCCAGTTCTAACGATCACCATTAACATCTGCGTTAATTATCACCTAATGATGAATTCATGCACGTAATCCAGCTTTATAAAGGGTCAGTTATAGTATGTATATCCTAGTAGCAGTTTTTTAAAATCTCAACACTAACCAGTGTTGCAGTAGATTGGATAATGCGACAAACAACGGGCAATGACGAAACAGGAATAAAATGGACTCACACAAAAAACTTGGAGGATCTGGACTTCGCTGACGATATACATCTGATTTTCCACAAACTGGAAGATATGCAGGTGAAAAGCAACAAGTTGGTAGAAGAAGCATCAAAGATAGGACTTCAGGTGAACATAGAAAAAACAAATGTAGTGATGAAGATTCCTGGTCAACAGCAACACCATCAGCAACAGCAACAACAGACACAATCAGAATAAATGGAGGAATCTGAAAGAAACAACCTCCTTTACCTACATCTGGGAAGCATCGTTTCAACTACAGGCGGAACTGACGAGGATATCAAAGCAAGAATCGGAAAGCAAGACGGCTTTCACTACTCTCAAGTCTGTGTGGAGGTCAACAGTAAGCACAATCGTATACTCAAGATCAGATGGCTGGCCAGAAAAGATCAGCAACAGAGATCTTGGCATGAGCGAACCAACCAGGAACCGACTGTGAAACAAATAGGCAGGAAGAAATGTAGATGGATTGGCTGGCCATACTCTGAGGAAACAATGCATCAAGTGACATCACTAGACAAGCCCTCGAGTGGAACTTGAAAGGGAAACGCTGAGTTGGTCGTCAGTGCAAGGGTGACTTGGAGGAGGTCATGTGAAAAGGAGATGAAAACGTGTGGACAGACTTGGAGCCAGGTGAAGACTCTAGCAGGGACCCGAACGCAATGGAGACGCACGGCTGAAGCCCTATGTTCCTCTAGGAAATAAAGGAAATAATAATAATAATGTAATAACCAGTGTCAGACGACAGTTTATTGTTTCGATCCTTGATAGGGTTGTGCGTGCATACACTGTTGAGCAGTCTTAAGGTGGGACAAAATGATAACCCAGTTGTCCTTGATTTTCAACGGTACTCTAACTTATGTCAGCTCTTGATAGAATCTACATTCAAACTGTTGACAGAAGTTAAACTGATGGGTAATTAGATTCCATCTCATTGTCTGAGTAGTCCACGAGCTTTCCTTGTAACCCAGGCTGTGGGGTCATGGGCGCCCTAGAAGGAAGAGTCTCAAGCAAGGACGAAACAGCTATCCATACTTCTGATTTTCAGGGGTTCTCTAACTGAAGTCAATTTCACGATTAATCTTGAAATCATTCAAGTCTCTACAAATCAACACTTGAGAATTCCCTAAAAGATGAAGTTGCCTGAGGTTTCAGCGAAAAGTCACGACCAGTGGGCTCCACCAAGTTGAGTTTGAGGACAAATACTGACTGATGACATTGGCTGTTGATCGCGTTATATATATTGAATCAGCAGAAGTTAGAATTAGTGGAACGCTGGATTCCGTCCCAATGGCAGAATCTTTAACTACCTCGCATTTCAACCACTGAAGAATCTTGAACAAGGACGAAGCAGCTATCCACTACCCTAGCCGGAGTGAATTCGTGATTAGTTCTTGAAAATTTAGACTAATTATAATTTTCTCTTAAAATGCAAAATCCAAGCTGGTCAAAAAATGCCTTGAACCCCCCCCGCACCTCATCTACACGAACACATTGACCTTGTAAAAACTGAATACTCCCGCATTATTTTGGATGTCTTGCAAATTACACAAACAACTATATTTTCTAGGTTAGAGAAATAAGTGAATAACGCTCATCACTGCAAATTATTCTCAGTTGTTCTTACAAAGAAAATGCATCAAACTGTAAACTGTGTTTTGTCGTTTCGGCCTAAGAAACAAACATACAGGTTGAATAAAATTAAATAATAAATCCATGTTCACTTCTCATGTAAATATATGCAGCACCATTCTCTCTCGGTGTGTGAGCGCTTGTGTTTCTCTTCATTATTTGTTTTAGCAAGAAAAACCACATAGAAACCATGATTTGGGGGCCAGTCTGGTTAAGTTAAGGTGGAGGGGTTAGTTGCTTCGATGTAACTGTAACTGAATTTTCTCTAAACTGTAAGAAATTCATTAAAAATTCTTCTTAATCAATCATATCTGGTACAACATGTGTCAACAAGTGATATGGCGGTTACACACAGAGATGAACCCATTGTGTGTGTGTATGTAAACATTTATTTATTTAGGTGTTTATCTCTCTGTATATATATGTGTGTGTTTGTGTGCGTACCTGCGGGTTTGTGTGATTACCGTTCATTTGTGTACCCGTACATGCGCATTGAGTCGATGTGAATTAGTGTTGTTAGCGGTGTACACTCATCTAATATGATTGTTTGCACAAGTTAACCAGATGTCTTTAATATTTTCATTCTAATTATAATATATATATAATATATAACATACTTCAAGTGATTACGTCATGTCTAAAAGCGTTTGGTTTTACATTCAGTGAAGAATACAGGTGGTCATGATGAAGAGTTTTCAGGGTAATCTTCGATATTTTTTCAAAATTTAACATCATTATGCATAATATTATCTAAATCTCATCAGAGACAAATACCAAAACGTCTGATGAGTGAAATGATTTAATTTTCAGCCTTGCATATATCAACAACAATGAGAAACTAATAAATTTATTCCATATTAGTTTGTTTATGAGATAGATATATCACACAGTGAAGAAACAGTCTTATTTACTGGATGGCAAAGTTTCGAACACAATTTATTCGTGTTCATAATCATATCATCAATTATAATCACACACAACTTCAAAACTTGAGTTTTTTTTATGGTTTTCTTTGTTCTCTCCTATTTGTCGTCGTAGGCGTGGTAGTAGAAGTTTCTAGATGTCCGGCTGGACAAGTGTTGAATCATTCCTATTACACGTATTTGCAGTTGATTCGTTAAGCAAAGCTTCCCTTATCAATCTATCCCTCCACCGTGTTATATTAGATTTTAAAACTGTCATCCTATCCTATCCTATTGTATGGTTGTTTGAAATTGCATCTAGTGAGTGCTATAGCTGAACTATTCTCTAGATTTCTTGCTAACTTATTAGGGTTAAGTAGTCTAGATTTTGCTGCTAGGTTTTTATGTTCTGCTAGTCTGACTGCCCCTGTTCTACTAGTTTGACCTATGTATTTGACCTGACAATCATTCCAGAAGGGGTATTAGATAAACTAAATTGTTTTGTTTTAAAGACTCCACAGGATCTTTTAACCGACAAGGCTTGTTTCTAATTGAGTTTGTGGTTGGTTTGAATGCCAGCCACTTTTATTTCTGCATTGTTAAGAATTCTGCGTAAGTTTTCCGAGGTTCCTTCCTTGTATGGAATTATTACTCATGATTTGGATCCCTTATTGTTGGTGTTGTCTTGCGCATGTTTGACATGCATGTCGTCATTATTATTATTATTTTCTATTGTTTGGTTTGTAAGGGTTAGTTATGTTTTTACGAGTTGATCACGGATTGATATGAGTTAGAGAACCATTGAAAACCAGGGAGCACTAAACAGCTGCTTTTTCATCTTAGTTTGGGGATCATCGGTAGTACTCACCTACTGGGGTTCGAACCCAGGACCTTCCGGTTACACGGCAAGCTCGAATACCAATGGTTGGGGTCGCGCTAAATCACTAATTGGTAGAAGTTAGAATTCATGAGCCATTGAATCGGGTCACAGTGGCTAAATGGTATACGAGCTTGCCTTGTAACCGGAAGGTCCTGGATTCGAATCCCAGTGGGTGCGTACTGCCGATGATTGCCAAACTAGGGTGAAAAAGCAGCTGTTCAGTACTCCCTGCTTTTCAATGGTTCTCTAACTCATATCAATCCGCGATCAACTCGTAAAAACAAATGATATATCGTAAATCTTGAATTTACGTTTTATCTTCCTGCGTTTTATTTTATTCCTTTGCTTTCCGAGAGGAACAAAGCTTCAAGCTTTGAGCTTGGTATGTTTTACGCGTCAGATGACTTAGCCTCACACCCACCCTTCCTTTTTACTTCCTGTCTGGTATTCTTTAGACGAATCTTTTCTATAAGGCGTTGTCATACAATCCAAGGAGCCAAACGTTATTTGCTTCTTGGTGACGTTGGTTGTTATCTCCTCTTTATCAGGACTGTCTTGTCTTTGAGTAAAACACCTACTTCTAGTAAAGAAGTTAGTTTCTACATATTCCAGGATGCAATATCTCTACAGTGCTGATTGAGACGAGACTGTTCTCCCTTCTAGCAGCTGTAGCTCTCACAGCACGTTTTAATACTCAGTAATTACAAATATATGAAATCTGAATTAATAAAAGGTGTGACTTAGCAAGATACGTCCCCATGAAATAACATATGTAGTCATTGGGTTATCTTCTCTTACAACAACTCACCTCCAGCTGACTTTACAGCGGCATCCGTCGACAGCTCTACTATAAACCTTTCAATGCTGATAATACACCCCTCTCCCACTCACAAAAACAAATTCTTTCACTTCCAGTCAGTCCCACATATAAACAGTGCTGGAACAATTCGTCCATACCAAATTTCAGATGTAAGTCCGTTTGAGCGAAATGATACCACTAAAACTCACATGAGGAAACATATTGTTGCGTTCAGTTTCATTAGTGTAGTCTCACTTCTTCGATGCTTAAAGTTTAACTTTGCCAATAGTTCGTGAATAAGAAATCTGGGAGTACTGGACAGCTATTTCGTTCTAGTTCGGGACTCTTCGGACCTCCAGGGTTCGAACCCAGGACCTTCTGGTTACAAGGTGAGCTCGTAGACTATTGAGCCACTGGAACGCGATCCAGCTTCCCAGCTCATGATGAAATCCTCCATGCAATCAAACAAAAAATCCCTACAAAACCAATACTTGAAAATACTTGAAATCTATCCTACAATTCAGTGGAACAGTGGTACCCCTTATTAGGTGCGAATTTTTAGAAAAGTATGCACTCCACTAGTGGTTGACAGTTATCCAAGGTACTTACTCTACTGGATATCAATAGTCACTTGCTAAAATGCTTTGAATAAACATTTTGATACTTGTAAAAATTGGTAAAAAAAGTAGAGAAGAAGAGGTTCAGTTTCCGTCAAAAAGAAGCGCTTTTCTCTCTCTTCCTTTAGAAGCTTTCTAAAATTATTAGTATTTTATTGATGAATTTAAGAGATTTACAACGATTTACAACTTCCTGCATAACAATACTATAAGACTGTTTAATCTTTTGACAGAATTTCTATATACTGTGTTGTGTATTTCTTATACTCATTAGAACTGCTATGTGCAGACAGGAAGTGGAATGTACTTGAATTATCTTCAGAAAGAATCTTTCTTTAAGTCAACAGTCTTTCAAGTCAACAGTTAGTTAGTTAGTCACCAAGGTGGAAACCTATTTCTGATGAAATAGATCTCTAAATTATCATAAATATAATGACAGTTGGAATTAAAACACCTGGTTATTTAGATATAGAACACCGGGAAGATTGAATGAATCAATGAACTGATCGTAAATGTGGATCCATATCAAAGAGATAAAATGCTTCATTTATAAAATCAATGGTACATATTGATATAAATACTTATTCAAACTACCAAAAAAAGGAGATTTAAGTCAATGCAAGAAATGGCGCGGAATTATGCTCCTGTCCATCCCAAGCAAAATACTAAGCCGCATCATCCTGGAGAGAATCAAACCAGCCACCCTGGATGAAAAACTTCGACCGGAACAGGCTGGATTCAGGAGAAACAAGTCATGCATTGATCAGATCGCCACATTACAGATCATCATTGAACAAAGCTTGGAATGGCAGTCACCTCTCTATCTCAACTTCATTGACTTTGAAAAGGCCTTCGACAGCACAGTGTCGATCGAGAGGTGATTTGGAAACTACTTCGCTACTACGCGGTGCCACCGACAATTATACATCTCGCCCAACAGCTGTACGACAATGCTGCATGCCAAGTAATCCACAACGAGAAACTTACGGAATCCTTCGAAGTGAAGACGGGAGTAAGACAAAGCTGGCTGGCTGCCTACTATCGCCAATGATTTTCCTGATTGTAGTAGACTGGATAATGCGACAGACAGCGGGCGATGAGGAAACAGGCATAAAATGGACCAACACAAAAAACTTGGAGGATCTGGACTTCACCAATGATATGTTTGACTTCCCATAAAAAGGAAGATATGCAAGCGAAAAGCAACAAGTTGGTAGAAGAAGCATCAAAGATAGGATTTCAGGTGAACATAGAAAAAACAGAGGTGATGAAGATTCCTGGGCAACAGCACCAACAGCAACAACAACAACAGACAACAATCAGCATAAATGGAAGGAACCTGAAAGAAACAACCTCCTCTACCTACCTGGGAAGCATCGTTTCAACTACAAGCCGACGGAACTGACGAGGATATCACAGCAAAGATCGGGAAAGGAAGGCAAGCTTCCATTACTTTCAAATCTGTATGGAGGTCAAAAGCAGTCAGCATGAAAATGAAAATAACGTCCGGATTTTCAACTCCAATATGAAGTCAGTGCTACTATACAGATCAGAGACTTGGCCAGCGCCTCATAAAGAGCACCTCAAACAAACTACACACCTTCATTAACAGTTGTCTCCGCTCAATACCACTCAAGATCAGATGGCTGGCCAGAAAAGATCAGCAACAGAGATCTCTGGGAGAGAACCAACACAGCAGGAACCGATTGTGAAACAAATAGGCAGGAAGAAATGGAGATGGATTGGCCATACTCTGAGGAAACAATCCATTAAGTGACATCACTAGACAAGCCATTGCTCGAGTGGAACCCGAAAGGGAAGCGGCGAGTTGGTCGTCAGTGCAACGGTGGGTGACATGGAGGAGGTCATGTGAAGAGGAGATGAAAACGTGTGGGCAGACTTGGAGCCAGATGAAGACTCTAGCAGAGAACCGAACGCAATGAAGATGCACGGCTGAAGCCCTATGTTCCCCTAGGAATCAAAGGAAACAATAATAATCATGTTTCAACAGTCAGCCATGAGTATCTTGAAAATAATAGCTGCACACCACAGCCATATTTCTGACCAGACTAATTAATAGCTTCTACCGTGATGTATTGATCAGACTTCCATACTGCAATGACACAAAGAGCTACACTGGCTGGAACTAATGTTCCTGCAGGCTGTACAATGCCAGAAAGGTCGTTCAGATAGCCGCTAGATTGCACAAAAGTTACCATTATATTACAGCGTCTGGGAGTGAATATGACGTAACAACATTAAGGCGATTCTCTCAGATGATCAGTGAGCCAGCTATGCTGCTTTCCCAATCTAAGGAGGAGGTAGTCACCCACAAGAGGATTGGTTACAATGAAGGTGTTCTGTGTTGAAGCCCTCCCTCCCTCCCTATCTATATTCCACTGAAAACTCAAGGGAATCATTTCGATAATTGTTAAATAATGAAATCAAAAGGTGCACAGAATGTCTCTGTCAGTTTTACAGTTTTACTGTCTTGTGAACAAAAAAAAAACATTTTCATATTTCTCAGTGTTTTGGTGGTTATTATGATTCATGCATAAATAAGTCTGATTGCTTCATTTCCGTTTTTAAACTTGTACATACAAGTTTAATGATATTAAGAGGTGAAATAGATACACATATATATTATATATCTTTTTTCTCAAAAATAAATGATGAAATAATGATGTAATAATAATAATGTTCAATAAAACTTGAATATTTTCCATGAGAAAGCTTTAAACCCTAATCTACTAAAAGGCGTAGTAACCAAATTTTACGCTAAAATGCACATTGCTTGAGGGGTACGTGTATTTTTGTGTACATCGCGTGCTTAACATGGTTGATTACATGTATGCACTTGCACTGGAGGGTGTCGTCTGTCAACGACAAGCGCTTTTTTTCTTTTGGTTATCGTTGTTAATTTACACCTTAACATTGCTAGTGTTTTTCTCGTATTTCACACGTGATGAATACAATTCTTTGGAGTGTATGTAGATTTGATTTCATGATAATTTTTTATGTTAAATTATCGTCTCTCATTCTCATCATCTCAATGTCATCACTTAACAGAGTTATTTATTTTTTCTAAATAAGATTTAAAATATTATAAGTTTATCAAATAAATAAGAGGACGGTACAATAATAATAAGAAGGGTGTATTATAGAAAACCTACATCAACTGGTCAGGATACTCATTTTTTTTCCAGGTTCGTGCCTTTGAAATACAAATGCAGCCTGATAATGTGCTTGGTCCGCAGAGCAAGAGCCATCTGCTCTGTCTTAATGGAGGAAGATTATTATTATTATTGTTTCCTTTAATTCTTAGAGGAACATAGGGCTTCAGCCGTGCATCTCCATTGCGTTCGGTTCTCTGCTAGAGTCATCACCTGGCTCCAAGTCTGCCCACACGTTTTCATCTCCTCTTCACATGACTTCCTCCAAGTCACCCTTGCACTGACGACCAACTCGCCGCTTCCCTTCCGGGTTCCACTCGAGCAATGGCTTGTCTAGTGATGTCACTTAATGGATTGTTTCCTCAGAGTATGGCCAATCCATCTCCATTTCTTCCTGCCTATTTGTTTCACAATCGGTTCCTGCTGTGTTGGTTCGCTCCCATAGATCTCTGTTACTGATCTTTTCTGGCCGGCCATCTGATCTTGAGTTGCATTGAGCGGAGACAACTGTTAATGAAGGTCTGTAGTTTGTTTGAGATGCTCTTTATGACGCGCAGTGCAAGTCTCTGATCCGAATAGTAGCACTGACTGACTTCATATTGGAGTTGAAAATCCGGATCTTATTTTTGATGCTGAGTGCTGTTGACCTCCACACAGACTTGAGAGTAATGAAAGCTTGTCTTGCTTTTCCGATTCTTGCTTTGATATCCTCGTCAGTTCCGTTCGCCTGTAGTTTGATTTTGATTTTTTATTACAGGTTGATTCCGCACCGTATTTTTTGGTACAGGTATGGAATTTTCAGCATGTGATATCGGTAGCCCAAATTTTGCAGGCCGACCATAGATATCAGGTGTTCGTCGGCAGGGGATCGAACCCCGGACCATGTGCATGATCGGCGAGAGTCATAACCGCTGTGCCACCGACGCATAAATGCATTATCCAGTAAACCACACCTCCAAATCCGAAAGCACTAAATAAGTACGCAACTTACATACAAATTTGAAAAGTATTACTGTGAAAGCATAATTTTCACAGAAAAAACAAACTCACTTGAGCTCTTATGATGAATCTGCAGGTCAACATCAAGCATAATACAATAGCATTGGATGCTTCTCTTAACCCATCTCCTGCACACAAAATGCCAAACAAGTGGAGTAACATCAAGACAAGCAGTACAACATTGCTGACATCTTGTGCGATACCTGGACAAGATGCAAGTACAACACCACCGACAACTTCCATTGCTCCATAAACTCGCCTAATTACATGAGGACTAAGATTCCATCCAGTCAATGAACTAAGCGGAAATGTTTGAAACATTCTAATGGAACTTTTTCTCACACTACGATATAACTCATCAGAAAATAATGGGGCTAGTTTCAATGTCCCGAAGAATATGAAGAATACACCTATAGCTATAGAAATAGTTCTCAGAGCGACGTTAGACATTCGGGAAGACTATGTTTGAAATGCTAGATTATAAATGAAAGTAGTAGACCTGCTGAAACGATGCTTCCCAGGTAGGTAAAAGAGGTTGTTTCTTTCAGGTTCCTCCCATTTATGCTGATCGTTGTCTGTTGTTGTTGTTCATGTCCAGAAATCTTCATTACCTCTGTTTTCTCTATGTTCACCTGAAGTCCTTTCTTTTTGATGCTTCTTCTGCCAACTTGTTGCTTTTCACTTGCATATCTTCCAGTTTGTGGGAAATCAGACATATATCATCACGGGCGAAGTCCAGATCCTCCAAGTTTTTTGTTTGGGTCCGTTTTATGCCTGTTTCCTCATCGCCCTCTGTCTGTCGCATTATCCAATCTACGGCAATCAGGAAAATCATTGGCGATGGTAGGCAGCCAGCATTGCCTTACTCCTGTCCTCACTTCGAAGGATTCCATAATTTTCCTGTTGTGGATTACTTGGCATGCAGCATTGTCGTACAGCTGTTGGATGAGATGTATAATTGTTGGTGGCACCGCATAGTAGCGAAGTAGTTACCAAAGCACCTCTCGATCGACGCTGTCTGCTGAAGGCCTTTTCAAAGTCGATGAAGTTGAGATAGAGAAATGGAGGAAGAGCTTAATATTATTTAACAGTTGCTGAGTGAGAACAGGGTTATCCGGAAAAATTCATTGATAAGAATATGAATCAAATGTTAAGGCAGGTCAACTTCAGTTCCTCGGAGATAACATCAGTGACATATATATTAATTAACACAATGCCGCCTTAGGAATGCGGTAAAAAGAGCATTCAGTGCTGCTGAATTATGCTGTGTCTTCAAAACCACCCACCCCTATTTTACTTTCGGGAGTTGAACATAAACTGCCTAATTTAGCCGCTTCTATGTGTATCTGCCAGTTTGGTTGCTTCTGTGGAGTGAGCCAGTTACTTGCATAGGCCGTACACTTAGGCGTGTTTATCGTACAAATTCGGATTTTAAATACAAACGTCAAGTCAGTTCTTCTATACGGATCAGAAACTTGGAAGGTCACAAAGAATATTTCCAACAGCTTGCTGTAGACCTTTATCAACAACTGTCTTCGCTCTATACTCAAGATCAGATGGCCGGAAAGAATCACCAACAAGAAACTATGGGAACAAACAAAATAATACAAATATGCAAGAGAAAGTGGAGATGGATTGGACACTCGCTGGGAGACATCGCGCGTCAGGCCAGTGCTCGAGTGGAACCCGAAAGGGAAGTGGCGAGTGGGACGTCCAAGGGTGACATGGAGGAGATCGTGTGAAGAGGAGTTGAAACAGTATGGACTAACATAGATGCAGGTGAAAAGTACAGCAGAAGACAGAAGTAAGTGGAAACGTGTAGTTGAAGCCCTATATTCCACTAGGAACCCAATGGAACAATAATAATAATAATCGTACAAATAGAGATTTTAATGTAACGTTTATGGATTTAGCAATAACTGTACATCATTTTACCAATTACTGCTGAGTTTCGCCACTACACTACCATTATCTAGTCATCTGTTAAGTGTTGATGAATAAAAGTGATATGATTATCTGATAATATTTAGAGAACATATAGAAAACTACAGACATAAGAGATGGCTTTATCACTGTTTGCTTTAGAGATAAATGATTCTATTTTATGCATCAAAGTATATACGACTTTTGATTGTAGTAAAGTATGTCAAATCACTCTGTCATTCAGGCAGTCAGTACCCCCTTAAATGATTGGTCTTTCTCTCAAAATGCTCTCATGTGACCACGCGTTCATAGCCTGTGCCAGGCAAGTCCAATTCACAGCCTTCACTAGGTAGGAGTATCCCTCATAAAAGTCAAGGGGCAAATGCGAACGTCTTGAGCTTACAACCAGACTGGTGGACATGTAGATATACGCAGAGGATCTATAAAAACCTAACTCCAAATCTATGGTGTCCACAGGTTCCATAATCCGGAAGGATCCAATCGAATCTGGATCTGTTTTGGTCACAGAAATCCATGATAACGTGGCTCCTGAGGCTGCTCTGATATATTTTGGATCAGGCTTCTTGTCAAAAGCTCAGTCGGCTGGTCTCTTAAGACGACCATCGTTATTATCATTATTATTATTATTACTTTAACTTCACTTGTTAGATTTCGTCACGAACCAGGATCAATTAGAGAAGTCGTTGAGAACCAGGAAACACTGGACGGTTGTTTCATCCTATTTCGGGACTCTTCAGAAGTGTAAACTCACCATGTCATCAGGGATCGAATCCAAAACCTTCAAGTTACAAGACCAATCTCGTTGATCATTCAGCCTTTTGGGCTGGGATTCAATGGTGCTTGAATTCTGACTTTGTCAGTTCGTGATATAGCATCACTCTCAGCCAGTGTCTTTGATGAGAATCGACTTTAGCTTCACACTGTGGAACCCAGTGGTCACGACTTCTCACAGTACAGCTTCAGGACATTCATCTAGTAACCATCAATGAGCTGGGGAGTGATATTCAGAAGACCTCGTAGCCTGAAGTTTCCGGGTGCAATCACTGATGGAGTACTAGGTGGGGACAGCTGTCCAGTGCTCCATGGTTTTCAATGTCCCCTTTAAATGATGCAAGCCGCCATGCAGTTATGTTCATGGTGTTTAGTGCGTCGGTGGCACTGGGGTTAGGACTCTCGCCGACCATGCACATGGTCCGGGGTTCGATCCCCTGCCGACGCACACCCGATATCTATGGTCGGCCTGCGAAATTTGGGCTACCGATATCCATGCTGAAAATGCCATACTTGTACTGAAAATACGGTGTGGAATCAAGCTGTAATCAAAAATAAAATATAAAATAATCTAACGAAATCCACACAGCTCATAATGTAAATTATAATAATAATTATTATTATTTTCCATACTTGCATTTTTCACTATTGCTGATTTATTCCAGGAAATTTCGGCATTAAATCTGATAATATCCAATTCCGCGTGGAGAAAATCAACAGAGTGAAACTAAACGTATAGCCAATCAAATATCCATTGCCTACAGTTTATGCCTCAAATTATTTATTGCGTAATTTATTTGTAATTTTTAGTTTTAAAAAAAATTAAGAGATGGATAAATTTGTTGGTGTGTAAGATAGCTGAATGCTACCGGGAAAATAATGACAGTCAGTATATTGCATTTAAATGCTTAGCTGACAAGTTGAAATTATTGTTATCACTAAAATTATTATTATCTGATTACGTAAGTCATTTGGAATACCTTTCAAGAAAACTAACTAATACTGTTCTCTACAAGTTTTTCAATACAGTGACCAGTAGGATGCAGCAGGTCGGGTGTGAGGACAAATACTCGCTGGATACATTGGCTAGTGGTCGCACTATGTCATGGGCTGGCCATTGGATCGGGTCCCAGTGGCTTAATGGTCTAAAAGCTCTCTGGCCTTGTGACCAGAAGGTCCTGGGTTCGAACCCTGGCGGTGGGTGCGTACTGATGAAGAGTCCCAAACTGGGACGTAGGAAACAGCTGTTCAGTACTCCCAGCTGGTTTTCCAATGGTTCTCTAACCAATGTCAGCTCATGATGAAATCCTGTAACAAAACAAACTTTCTGAATTTAACAACATTCAGTAAATGAAACGTTAGAAGAATAAAATGTGTTATACGCATACAGAGACGGGGAGGGAGGGAGGGGATGGAAACAGCATTCAACACAACCACTTATGTGTGCATACCTGTTGCGGTTGATTCATAAGACTTCATGAAGAGACTGTGACTACATGGTAAACGCGTTGTTACCTATTCCAGGAACAAAATCATAGTGAAAACAATTCTCCCTGGAAATGACTACGTCGAGCGTCTCATCACAAAACTCATGCAGCCTAAACCACTAAATCCACATCCACAGTTTCCGCTCCTAAAAGACTTCTTTATCTGAATCTACAATTGAGTGGAGACTGAATGGCAGAAATAATAAAAAACCACCCGTCCTACTCATTGAAGAAAAATCTTCTTCGCAGCTGAACGTGAAGGATAAGCTACCACTGTTGGCCGGCCTCATCAATACGCATCTACCAGTTCACCTGCTCGTGTGGAGCTAGGTATGTCGGCCGTACTCAGTGTTAGCTATGCAAACGCATCACTGTGCACTTACCTTCATGGATTTATAAGGAAGAAAAAAGATGGTCCCTTAGGGACATCTAATCTAATCTGGACACTGAGCTAACCCACAAACCAACTTCATGTTCATCTAAACAATACGTGGGAATCTTGCTAAAAGAGTACGAATCAAACTTCTTTAAACTGCAGAAACAATGACAATTCGTATGTTAAATTGAGGATTCTGCATACTGAAGAAGTTTGTTCAGTCACCAAATCTACAATGAATCTGATCTGTCTTGACACCGTATATATAATTCTATGTTTTCGTTTTTGAATTGTATTATCTTCTTCCCTCACTCCTTATTAAATTCCTAGCTCTTATTACCACTTTAGTTGAATTTTAGGTTTTCCGGTTGTCGATTGATTGGACCGAAGTGCTCGGTCTCAGGTTGACATGTCGGCTTCTTGTGCAGATGCTTCGACGATGTCTAGGCATTGGTGGACGGTGACTAGCAGTGGAATCCAGGATAACGCACATTTCGTTCTATTTGGGACTCGTCAGCATCTGCACAGGAAGCCAACATGTCAGCTTGAGACCGAGCATTTCAGTCCAATGAATAGACGGGAAAATCTAAAATTGGATTGAATAATTTATATGACCCGTTGCACAAGAGGCAGTGGCTCTCGTGACCCAAGTGGTATAGTGGATAACGCTTTAGCGTTTGAAACTATGGGCACTGGATTCGAGTCTCGGTGGGGACATCATCACTCGGTGACTGGGGAATGCAGGTACATCCACCAATTGAATTCTAATTATACGCAGTTTGTTGTCTATAAAAATTTAAAATTCTAATCACACATCTTTGGAAATATTCCTTTTGTTGTTAAGAAAATTTACTGTAGAGATTATACAGTTTGAGAATGATATCGATGAAAAGAAGAGTAACTCTTCGTTGAACATTTCTTGTTTTACTTGACTAAATAGGGACTTTTAAGTTACTCATAGTAATTGGCGGGCGTACAAACTAACTGATTTCATCAACAGTGATTTCACTTTACTAACAATTATAACGGGGTAACTTATCAGTGAGTGAGTCATTAGCTACTGTCTAGAATTACACAAAACTGAAAATCTGTAAGATGTCTTTAGGGAAAGAGAGCATTGCTAACAGCCATACTTAAACTGTTAGAATTGAAATTGTCTGAATTCCAATTTTTTTGCCGGACTGTGACACAATGGTTTTATTGTAGCATTATTTCTACTTCAATTATCTAGATTTTGCATTCATCTCTTATTTGAATGATATTTACGCAAGAATTATTGATTGAAAATACCAGTAGATTGTCAAATCGACCTTAAGTTACTTTGCTTATCTATCTGTTTTTATATTAGATCGACATTAAAGGGAATGCTTAGCAATTTTCATCAAAACTATAAAAAAAAATGAGAAAAACGTGATTAATAAATATGGCGTGTGCTACTGACAAGATTTACCAGTAGTATATAGATACAGATCGAAAGGAAGCGGCCGAAATTAAATTCAACATTGGTAGAAGTGTTTATTCCTAAAACCTGGATTTTGTTTACGTTGTGGTCGGGAAATAATCATCTCATTGGACAACCTTTTGTCTCAAGGTTTGACCTTCAGCAAATCGGCAACCAATCACACACTTTGACCTAACCAACCTTTATTGTTTGAATAGAGTGGATTTTTCTGTGATAAAATGGTCCATTATCAAGCTGCTTGTCCTCTTCTGTTAGACTAAAACCGATTTTATGTTAGACAGTCGAAATGGAAGTTAGAGTATCCTTTTTCACCAGGTTAAAAAAATAATTAGGATTTTTCTTTGCATTTTTTATCACTGACTGATTATGTTAGAGTGAGATGGCCTGCCTCTATTGACAGGTTAGATCCTGGTATTGATGTTTCAAGGTTTTTTGAATCATAATGAAAACATAACTATTAATCGGTCAGTGGATAAGACGGAGGTATATTCATCCAGATGATGAGTCCCAGAATAGGACGAAATGCACTTCCTGGAGGATTTCACTAGCATTTTATGATGATGATACATAAATATATTCATCTGATAGCAAGAAATTCTAGTAATTTTTATAAAATGACGAAAATTAGTTCAACCACCGATTTCAGTCAGTTCAAATGAATATTGAAAACCACCTAGAAAGCTAGAGAGCAAATTTACCACTCATAAACAAACAATGCACACCCAGAAAACCTTTTCTCTTCGATTTAAAATGAAAAAAAAACACAACAACAATCACTTCAAAGAAAATTATGATAAGTGAGTGTTCGTATGTGTGTGTGTAGGTAGAACATGGATTGTACTCAAACATAGTTTTACAAACTATTGAGATATTTATATTTTATGTATTCAATTCAAAAGGTTTTATATTCCTTTGTTACAGTATAAAATTATTATGGCATGTACCTAAAACACACATTTTTCATAACAAAAATAAAAAATAAAAAACCACACTGATATTAAATTGTCTCCACTAAAAAAAGAAATAGTTTCTCGTTTTTTATCTCTGTTCACAGTATAACTGCTTTGAAAGCTGTTACGTTATGAACTTGACCTAGGTAGTCAGTTACTCTTTTCAAGATAGGTCAACAATTACTGAGCATTTTCAAATAAATCCTTAAATGTTTTAATTCCAAATTTTAATCAATACTAGTATGCTTTTAGAAGAGGTGGTGTTGACAGAAGATTGACTGTCTCACTGCATTTTTCATTGTTGTTAAGTGGTTTTTGAATTCCAACCGTTTAATTGTTTTTATTCCTTTACGTACCCAGTGGAACATAGGGCTTCAAGGTGGAGGCTTGAAGTTTTGGTAGCAGTGGTATTGAGTTTGCTAGCCTCATGCTCAGCCTTCCCTCTTTACCAGTGAAATTACTGGCTTAGACAGGTAAAGGAGTGCGTCAGTGGCCGGGGATCCAAACCCGGACCACATGCATAGTCAGTGAGCATGCTACCACTGTGCTACCGACGCGAATTCCCACAGTAGACAGGGCTTATTAGCACTCGTCAGTAAGATGTTAGATTACGGATTTTTGTAGGTGCGTTGGTGGCACAGTGGTTAGGACCTCTCGCCGACCATGCACATAGTCCGGGGTTCGATCCCCTGCCGACGCACACCCGATATCTATGGTTGGCCTGCAAAATTTGGGCTACCGATATCCATGCTGAAAATTCCACACCTGTACTGAAAATACAGTGTGGCATCAAGCTGTAATCAAAATAAATAAATCAAATAGAATTAATTTCAAAGTAGCTTTCATGTCGTCTTAGTTCGGGAATTTTCTGCAGTTCACACACATGACTCTACGAGGGATTGGGCTAACGGCTTCCAGGTTACTAGACCAAGCTTGGTGAGCATTCAGTCACTTGAAGAAGGGGCAGGGTCGGAATTCAATGACTCATGAACTCTAAAAACAACAAAAAGTGCACCGTGATAGCGAGCCAATAGAATTCAGTCTGCAGCAACACGAGGAATTAGATAAATTACACTAGTTACTAACTAATGTTCAATCAGAATGTCCAATACACTGCGAGAGGAGGTCAATCGCCACCCCGAATAGCTGGCTCAGTTGTAACGTCTCTGGGTGACGTGGGTTCAAATCTCAGAAGGGACATGGGTTCCTTTAAGGTTGCAGATACTCCTTTGTGATTGGTGAGTGCCAACTAGCACGAAACCTAGGTCAAGCGAGGCTTCCTGTTGACTGCCTCCAAACAATCTAATATCAAGAACTCTAACTTTGTCAACAGGTAGGTCACAACGAGATTTCGTGAAAAATATAATTATCGAATGACTTATTGCTTCTCACTAATAATTCGCCATTCAGAAAGAAAATGATCGAAGATGGCGTACAACGTCTTTTTTTAGAAACTTTAGATGCTTTCATCAGGGTGAGAGGCAGGAGAGTAAAGTCTGGATGACTTATTTAGAAATGGTAAACCTATTCATTTCCCTGTTTTTATTGTGATTTTCAACGCCAGTTTTAAGAGTTAGTTATTCTTTTTGAAACTTCTCTTTTAATAACGTTTTGGTGAGCATTATCATCATGAAGAGTTAATCCTGCTAACTACAGACGTTATTTGAGTCAGTTGCTTATTGCTAAAGATATTCCTGTAAACAACTGCTATACTTGACCTGTTTATCTGTATATAACTGTTATCGAACTGCGTGAGGTTAAGAATCAAGTCTGGTTAATACTCACTAATTTGAAAGCACACAAATCAATACAGAATAAAAGAAGCCGTAGGAATCGCTTTCCAACAGTTCTCTAACTGATGTCAGCTCGTGATGAAATCTCCGAGCCAATCACATCTCTGCAAATTAACACTTAACAATTGATCTGATGCTTACTAGCGACTTGCTGTATACAGGAGGTCACCTGGATTTGTAGTGATAAGTCGTACCTAGAAGAGTTCACCAAGTCATATAAAAGAACAGTTACTCGCCGATGAGCTATATATATCACGAATTGGCGGAACTGGATCACGTTCCAGTGGTTGAATGATCTACGAGCTCGACTTGTAATCGGAACGTCCTGCGTTCAAATCCTTGTGGATGCGTACTGCGTACTAGAACGAAATAGCTGTCCAGTACTTCATCGTTTCCCGGTGGTTCTCTAACGGAGTCAACACATTAAGCTGATCCCAGTGTTCTTCATTTTGAGAAAAGAATATTAAAGAAGACTGGTCGTTGTATGCAGTTGTCTTTTTTTATTATTCAAAGAATTAACAGAAGAATATTTTATAGTCATTAGCTTAAAATTTCTAAACGTCAGCCTTGTATTTTTGATATTAGATGGTTAGAGGCAGTCGATAGGAAGCCTTGCTTGACCTAGGTTTCGTGCTAGTTGGCACTCATCAGTCAGAAAGGCGTATCTGAGACCAGCTTGAAGGAACTCATGTCCCCCCATGAGATTCGAACCCTTGTCATCCAGTGTGTGCTGCAGTTAGCGACGTTACGACTGAGCCAGCTATTCGGGGTGACGATTGACCTCCTGTTGGAAGGTATTGCATACTCTGATTGGACATTAGTTAGTAACTAGTGTAATGTGTCTAGTCTTTCGTGTTGGTGCAGACTGGATGCTATCAGTCAAGTCAAACCTTGTATTTTCATCCAGAAGGTAACTGACCGAGTTTCAATGTGGAGCTATGCACAAAAGTGCAGCAATTCAAGTTACCACACTCCACTGTAGCACATAAAGGCAAAGAAAACGAAGACAAAAAGGATTCGGAAGGCCTATAATGAGCTAAAAAATGAGGCAGAAAAAATAGTAACATGCGAAAACCTGTGGGCTTAATGGATATGGGAAATGACAAAGATTGAGTGCATCTCCGTCATTGAGAACGATTTTCCTCCGTATCACTGATAGTCTCTAGCCATTGGTTCTGAGCATGCCGAGGACTCTAACTAGATAGTCTACACCTCCATCTGTCTCCCTAATAAAATGTCAATGACTTCTTGGTTTGATTTGCCAAGACTTGGTTTGACCACCACTTACTCTTTTCCAAACTGATCCTGTATCAGCTAACATTACCCGCCAGCGAAGGTGATGGCCCATATTAGCCTGGATGCATGACTTACAGGGTTTCTGTCTGTCTGTCTGTCTGTCTGTCTCCGTCTGGACTCAACATAGAACTTGGCACCGAAGTGCACCAGTTCGAGTTGCCACCTTCCGAATACCACACAAAGGTAGACAAGAAGACAAGTGAAGAGAATCAATAGAGTTTTGACAAGTATAAGAGTGAAACAGAATGAGTAATGGTAGAAAGGAATATGAAAGATTACAGAGACTTAATACATCTGCGCCATTGAGCCATGTCACCAATTGTTTCCAGCCATTGATTCTTAGAGTCCCGAGGGCCCCAACCCGGAAGTCTGAATCTCCCTACCTGACTCAGTTTAACTGTCAAGGATTTCATGGATTGATGCCATGTTTTTGTTTGGCCACCACTTACTCTTTTCCAACCTGCACCTATATCAGCTAGTAATGCCCATCGGGGGAGGCGGTGGTTAGGCATGCGCAGCACGTCACCTAGCCATCTCAATCTATGTAACTTTATCGCCTCGTCGATTCATTTTTCCCTCTTTGCCCAACACTCTACGCCTAACGTCAACATTACTTACCTTATTATACCACCTAACGTGAGAAAGAGATCGTAGACATCTATGATCAAAAACAGTCAACCTTTTCATGTCTTCAACTTGTATTGGCCATGTTTCAGAGCCATAGAGAAGGACGGAGCGAACTGCTGAGCAGTACACACGTCCCTTGGTTGATAGTCGAATGTCACGCCTACGCCAGAGATGGCGTAAGTTAGCGAAAGCAGCTCGAGCTTTTTGGATCCGTGCTGAGATTTCGTCGCCAATCAGTTCGTTGGTGCTGATACAACTTCCCAAATAGGTGAAGTGGTCAACATGTACTATCACTTCACTCCCTATCACTAAGCTAGGAGTTGGCGTAGTCCAGTCATTCCTGTAGCAGCATCTTACATTTTACAGAGGCGAATCGCATGCCAAACATACGAAGATTGCTGCTCAAGGTGTTCAGAAGACTCTGTATTTTGTCAGCATCCTCCCCTAACAGGACTATGTCGTCTGCGTATTCTAAGTCTATAAGACTATTCCCTGGTAACAAGTCGATTCCTAAGTCGTTAAGTTCAGTTAAGGATACTTCCATTAGCATATCTATGATGAAGTTAAACAGAAATGGGGAAAGTGGACATCCTTGACGGACACCACTGATTGTACATAGATGAAATTCCCCATAAGCCCTTACACGGCTACGTGAGTTTGAGTAGAGTGCCTTGATTAGTGCACTGTACTTTCTTGGCACTCCCTTCACAGCCAAACATTGCCATAGTACCTTTCGATCCACGGAGTCGAAGGTCGCCTTCAGGGTTTCTAACCTATTTGATGTACAATAGGCGGTTATTAGTCCTTAAGGAGTATCCACGTAGGTGAACGACTTCTATGTATCACTGCTCAGTTATGAAATTATCTAATTTCAAGTAACATGGATAGTACTTACAATCTTTAGAATGACTGAGAGACTAAGGTTACCTTAAAACAGGTCATAACATAGAAGCATTTGGTGACTCTTTTACGTTATGCTGAGAACTACTCAGTAAGGTATATTAGTAACCCTCTAAAGAAATTGATCAAGTAGGCGGGGATAAAATTCCAGCGGCTCATACCTACTGCATAGCATGACTTCAGCTCAGTAAAAGAATTTTCTAATATTTCCTGTTTCTCACTAGCTCACAAAATGAAAATTTTTTCACACTGAATGTGACTGTGAAATGAATCACCTCCTACACAAATCTGGCATTTGACCAGTACAGTTTTGTTTTTTGTTTGTTTTTTTTTGCGTTTTTCGTTCTGGTCCACTGCAGATAATTGATAATCACTATTTTATACAATATACATAAAACTATCTTACTACTGTTAGTTAGTCCACATTGACTTTCATTACACAAAATGCAAATGATGCAATATAGACTAACACAGATTTGAAGAGTGTTTGTTCTCAGCTACCTTTAATTCTTAATAACACGCTTAATATATAAAGCAGACGAACAAAAGAAACGATACAGTGGAGTTCAATTTGCATAATGTCAATTATTGAAGAAAATAACAAACAAAAATAATCAAGGAATAGAATAAGAACAGAACAAAACAGAACAGAACACAAAGTCACTGAGTGAATGAGTCAGTGAGTCATGATGTCTCTACTGGATTAATTAATAAACATAACATCCTCCGTCCATCTTAGTATACGTATATATATATATATGTATATATATATATATGTGAGTAGAGTTTATAACATGTTTATCATATTATACGGTTATACAGGTAGTACACATTTTGAGGTCAGTGATCACTATCTGTGTTGACTTTGTTCGGTGTTGGTATCTACACATATATATAAATATATATATATTACCATAAAGGTGTAAATGAACTTTGCTGCATGTAAATAAGATGAATAGCCTTCACTACACCTAAAATCTTATTGCTAATAATGTTTTTTAAGATAAATGTTAATATTTATTCTAATTTTTTAAATTAAATATGTGTATTTATGCTTCTTTCATTTATTTATTATTTACTTATCATATCAGTTAGAGAACCATTGAAAAGCAGGGGGTACTGGACATCCAGTTGTTTCATCCTAGTTTGGCAATCATTAGCAGTACGCCCCCATCGCCTGGGTTCGAACCCAAGACCTTCCAGATATATGGTAAGCTCGTAGGTCATTAAGCCACTGGGACCCAACTCAATGGTCACTGCATGAATTCTAACGTCTACCAATTCGTGATTTTAGCATGACAGTGAGTCAACAGGATGGATCCTACTGGTCACGACTTCTTACTAGAACTCCAGTAGCCAGTCACCAGCGAGCATCAGAGAGTTGGTCTGTAGGTAATTGATTTGTGTTTCGATTCTGACCATGGATTGATATCAGTTAGAGAACTAGGCGCAGAGTACTGGACAGCTGTTTCTTCCTAGTTTAGAATTTTTCAGCATACTCCAAAATGTCAATCGCCAGCTCATTGATGGCTACCGGATGGATATGCTCAAGCTGTACTGTGATAAGTCCTGGTCAGTCAGGTCCACTGTACGTCAAGGAGAAGTGGATGTTGATCGAAGACATTGATTGAGCACAGCGCTACATCACGAACTGAAAAAAGTCACTGAATTTCGACCGCCCTATTGGATGAATGGCCAACTGGCTTGGCCTCATAACCTGAAGGTCCCTGGAATTGGGGTGTTGGATTCGCATTGCTGAAGAGTCCCAAACTAGCTGTCTAATGCTACTTGATTATCAGTGATCTTTCTGACTAACAACTAAGACCAAATTGATCTAAGTCCTCACAAATCTCATAATCTGAATGTTATTTAATTATCATACGGCATCGATCGATAGTTTAATGATAGTTGAATACTTGTCAGTCATGCGCGAAATCTGATTTCGATTCACGACTGATGTAGTCTTAAAAACTTCCTTAGTGTACTAGTCAATTGTGAGCCTAGAATACACGGAAAGTTTGACGCCATACTAACGACTTCATTCTGGGAAAACAACACCCTAGTTGCTAAAATTTCAAACCTTGAAAACCCGTATTATCACAGACTGCCTCACTCTTTCATCCTTATTATTGACAAGACCATTATTATTATTACTACTATTATGACTAATTGCACAATTTATATTCACCATCTTATTATCCTATAGACAAAACACCATGATTGGTTTATATTCGAACGTCTATTTGTAAACTTATGTATATTAGAGTTAAGCCTGATGAGATCTAATATACGTTTATATCAGCCATCATTGTATACTACTAACTAATTTCAGTAATCTAACACCATAATGAAACAGTTCACTTTTAATGTCACATTGCCCAAATAAGCCATCACTTAGCACTAAGAATAATGTGAATTTTAAAATGGGAAGTTGAACATTGAACAAGATTTGAAATGTAACGCAGCGCAAGTCAAAACAAACCGTTCGTCATCAGACACTTGAATGAATCATTCCTCTAGATAAACCATTTGAAATAAATACACTTTTAACAGGGTATTTTTACATTTTACGTGTGTCGTTTAGCAAGAAAAATTTATTACACATGAAATATACACCTGAAATATGATCTATGCGGACATTGTGTTTTTGGTTTGGTTGTTGTTTTTTTTATTCCTGTATTCAGAGCACAGAAAAAGGGAATTAATTGTATGTCGTGTTTGTGTGTAAGTTAAACATTCATTGTCTTTCTTCTGTCTATTTATTATTCACTTGATATTATGTATCGAAATTCTTAGAAAAAAAAGTTATGCAATAATATTATACTGTGTTTTGGTGTTCGAATCAATCGATTGATAACAGTGTGCTTGAATGCACACGCACACGTACACACATACACACACACAAGCTCAGCGTATGCACACACATGTGCACATTAATATGGCGAATAAAGGCTGTAAGTCATTTACAGTTATTGCGTAGATGCTGCATTTTCATTTACATTTTCCGTTTAGATAGACAAGAAAGTTATTATAGATAAATGTATATATATAGAGAAAGAGAGCATGAATCATGGTGAGTGGATTTGTCTGTGTGCATGTGTGTGTGTGTGAATTTATATGATCAAACAGACCTAGTTTTTGTCTACAAAGTGTCAGAAAGCGGTGTAGTAGTAGTAGTGGCTTGACTGAATAGTGCTGTTGTTTGGTTCTCAATGTTGTTGTTACCTTAGCTATTACTCATATTGTTATATGAACAGTTTGTCAAATTAAATAAACACAGCCAAGTGTTGTTTCACAGGGACCATTGGAAAATCTGGAAGTACTGGACAGCTGTTTCGTCCTGGTATAGGACGAAAAGCACTCCCATTGGAGTCGGAACTTAGGACCTTCGCGTTACAACGCTAGCTTTTAGGCCATTCAGTCATTGAGACACGATCCATATATGTATATATCGCGAATAGGTAGAAGTTAGGATTCATGGGTTGGTCAATGGATTTGGTCCCAGTAGCTGAGTGGTCCACGAGCTTACCTTGTAATTGAAAGGTCCCGGGTTCAAACCCCAGTCCCGAAGTGGGACGAAACGGCTCTCCAGTACTCCGTGGTTTTCCAACTGTTGTCTAACTGATGTCCACTCCTGATTTAACTAAATAATTGTCTAGCATACTAATCAAAGCTGTTTAGATAATTGTAAGACAAAGGTTTGACATCACAGACTGTTAACTTTTTATTCCTTTGCGTTCTGAATGAAGTACAGGGCCTCAGACGTGAGCTTTTGAAGTTGCAACGGAACTGGTGCTTTTTAGTCGATGCAGTGGATAGCCTCACGCCCAAACTTCCCTCTTTACTGGGACCAGTACCGGCTGGGCGAGGTTTAGGAGTACGTCGACCAGGAATTAAACCATGGACGACATGAGTGTTTGGCGAATATTCTGCCACCGATATACCATCAACGATTATACTGTGTAGAAGTCAGAATAAGTTAATGTGGCATGCTAAACAGTTCCCCTAAAAAAATCCCTATTAGAGATATGAATTTCATATTGGAAGCATTGCTACTCTTCACGTTTAGGCATAAATGATGTTTAGCTTATTCCAGAGGGCAAAGTAATTGAGTCGCTGATTGGATTCCACCCCACTAAGCAATACTGTATGAAGATATAGCTTAGCTCTTCTTTCTCTTCATTATTGAGAACGTTTTAGAATTCTACCGAAGGTCTACCTTCCAACCGACTTCACTCAGTTCTAGGTAAGATCTATTGATTTGTTGAAAGTATTACTCATTTGACCAGAAAGGATAATAAGCGACAAGGAACTCTAGTAACGAATCAACCACGAACCCATTACCCACCAAAGATATATGCAGAAGAAAATGTGGGTGCATTAAACAATACGCTGAGGAGATCGTTGACTGATATCACAGATCAGATAGAGCCTCGAGTGGAATCCCATTGGGAAACAGTGAGTTGGGTATGGGTCAGTGGGTCACACACAAGAGATTATATGAGTTGGAGGTGAAAGCTTGTAGGAAATCGTGGAGCCAGTTAAGGAAATAAGAACACTGGAAAACCTGGGAGTACTGGACAGCTGTTTCGTCTGCCTAGTTTGGGACTCTTCATCAGTACTTACCCACCGGGATTCGAACCCAGGACCTTCTGGTTACAAGGCGAGCTCGTAGACCATTGAGCCACTGGGACCCGATCCAATGGTCCTTGAATTCTAACTTCTGCCAATTCACGACATATTGCGACCATTTTGCAATGTGTTCTTCGATGAGTTACTGCCTCACCTTCAACCTGCTGCACCCTACTGGTCACGGCTTCCCACTAGAACCCCAGGTTGACTGCCTGAATAGGGCCAGTCAGTAGTGAGCAATCCCGGTGGGTACGTACTGATGAAGAGTCCCAAACCAGGACGAAATAGCTGTACAGTACTCCCAGGTTTTCCAGTGGTTCTCTAACCAATGTCAGCTCATGATGAAATCCTCCATGCAATCAAACAAAATCCTTACAAAACCAATACTTGAAATAGGAACAAACAATTCAGCGAAGAGTCTCTTTTCAGTGACGGATTCATTCACTTAGCTACACAATTCTAATTATACACAAAATTTGTTTATTCACGTATGCATAGAACGGGAATAAAAATTACTTTGGATTTTTTTAAAACAGTGATGAAAAATCCAAAAGTAACTAGGGTGAATACTGGGAGATTAGTATGTTTAGACTAAGGTTGCAAAATATGAAGTTAAAAGACGACATTCTAGAGGACGCACAAAACAAGAGAATATCAAATGCCTGGATAGAACATTCTTCTCTTCGACACTAAGATTGGTATTCTCTTGCCACCCAATGTTCTCCAATAACTCTAAAGATAAACTATCCAATTCGACCATTTCCATGTGTATCTACCACATCACTTGCTCCTGTGGAGCATGAAATTTAGGACGTTCAATGCGTGTTTTATCTAAAAGAGTCATGCAACATAATCCCGTTTGGCTAAAGAAAGGTCACAGTGGATCAATAAGGAGTGCTTTCACTGAACATATATTCAACACTGATCACTCAGCATGTAGGGGAAATTCATTCAAAGTTATCTACATAGTCAAAATAAGCCTCCCAAGAACGATATGCTTCCTCTATACTCTGCATTGCCAAGGCCTTAGCTATTTGGATGGAAAACTTTGATTTATGTACACACAGAAGAAACTTCCCCACCGCCTCCTTCAACTTTGGATACACTTCCAAGCTGAAATGTTATCAGTATATTGTCATCAGCACTATTTTCTGAATTTCGCGGATGACATTTATTAACATCACTTTCTTAACTAAACTTCTATTCCCTCTCTTCACCTACTAAATAACTTATTTTAACACTTGTCTCCATTCTCTTTCAGTAACATCTAATTTTTTCTGAAAGTTTTCACGTTACATAACCCCAGTGTAAACATCTGTCTGTCTGTCTGTTTTCGACATGGAACTTTGCATCGATGTACAGCAGTTCAAGTCGCCACACTCCTTTCTTGTAACACACAAAGCAAGAGAAAAAAGTAAAAAGAAATGCAAAATAGAGACAGTAGATAGGGACATGAGACAACAGAAATAGTAATAACGAAGAACAGTACAGATTCATTGAAAATTATAAATCACAAGGAGTGGATGCATCTGCACCAGCCATCACTGAGAATGAGGATTTTGAGTCATATCACCAACTCTCTCCAGCCTTCATTGGTGTTTACCGTCCCGAGGACCCCAACCAGTCAGGAAGTCTACACCTTCCTACGTGGCTGGCTGGCTGGCTGGCTTAAACTAACTGTTGTGGATTTCATTGACTGATGAAGTCATGTTTTGGTTTGACCGCCGCTAGCTCTTCTCCGACCTGACCCTATGTCTCCCACCACTCACCCTATTCTTTAAAAATTGATGACGTCAACATTAATCCAAAGTAATTTTTATTCCTGTGTTATGTATACACGCATACAAAAATAATTATATATATATATATATATATATAGTTGGAATTGTGCAGCTAAGTGAATGAATTCACCGAAAGGCGATTCCTCACTAAACTGTTTGTTCTTATTCTGATGTATGAATGGGTAATTTTCGTGAATAAACAACAAGTCAGTTCTTCTATACGGATCAGAAACTTGGCGGGTCACAAAGAATATTTCCAACAGCCTGTTGCAGACCTTTATCAACAACTGTCTTCGCTCTATACTAAAGATCAGATGGCCGGAAAGAATCACCAACAAGAAACTATGGGAACAAACAAAGCAAGAACCAACCGCCCAACAAATATGCAGGAGAAAGTGGAGATGGATTGGACACTCGCTGAGGAGGCCGTTGAGTGATATCGCGCGTCAGGCCATAGCTCGATTGGAACCCGAAAGGGAAGTGGCGAGTGGGACGTCCAAGGGTGACATGGAGGAGATCGTGTGAACAGGAGCTGAAACAGTATGGACTAACATGGATGCAGGTGAAAAGTACAGCAGAAGACAGAAGTAAGTGGAGACGTGTAGCTGAAGCCCTATGTTCCACTAGGAACCCAAGGGAACAATATTAACAATAATAAAACAAAAAACCGGCTAAGGATGACTACAGAAAGCCAAGTGGAATGGAGATGCGTCTCTGAAGGCCTATTTTGCCACTTGGAACCCAAATGAATAATACTCATAATAATTGTCTCTAATACGTTAACAGTGTTATCCAACAGTGTTCAAGAAGATTTCCCACCTCTGTGTACGTCAATATTTCAACATTTCGTCAATTCTAAATTTTGAAGATTTATACACTTGTTCTTAATGTGTGCTGTGAATTTTCCCCTTCCGTTCAGTAATACTTTTACATTATAAAGTATTACGTATCAGTTCAAAAGTCTGGTGGTGAATATATGCCTTCATAGCCATGGCAGTGTAAAGCTTAGACATCAGAATAAAGAAACCATGTGTTATTCTTATGAAACGATCTATTTCTTGCGTGCTATTTAAGATAACCCTTCAGCTATCCACGTTTAACACCCTATGAACGATGTCATTGATGATTAGAGAAGACAACCCACTTTAGAAATTTATTCATTGGAAGTATTCTTACATGAAGTAGAATTCTTTCTCTATTCCATGAGTTCTCAGTGGAATATAGGGTCTCAAGCTATAGGCTATGACGTTTCAGCAGCAGTGATGTTGCTGGCCTAACACTCAACCTTCGTTTATTCCAGGGCTTATAACTAGCTAGTAATCTAGTCGTGGTTTAGCAATGCACTGGCTAGGAATCGAAGTCAGACCACGTGCATGACTGGAGAGCATTCTTTCATTGAGACACTGAGATAAATTATAAATTGCACTTACATACATATAATACTGAGGAATTTATGTCCTAAAGAAACAATATTTAAGCGTTCTGTTGGCGTAAAACATATCTTGACATCCTCTAAGGTAATTTTTCTAAACAAAATCAATCAGGTTCACCTAAACTTCCTATAAAAGAGACAAGCGACAGTCATTATTTAGTCTGATAATACAACTCTTAAATCGTTTTTCCTTTGTTTAGATGGTGAAGGGAAGTTTTACTGTATCTAGTTGGCTGTCCATAGGAAATTTGAGTTCTTTCCCTTTTTTTAGTATTCTGCTAATTACAGTTAGAATACTTTCTTACAAAAGTATTATCATTTATTATGTTATTATTGTTTCCTTTAATTCCTAGAGTAACATAGGGCTTCAGCCGCACGTCTCCATTGAGTTCGGTCCTCATCTGTTTCAACGTTTTCACCTGGCTCCACGTCTACCCACATGCTTTCATCTCCTTTTAACATGACCTCCACCATGTCACCCTCACAGTGACGACCAACTCGCTGCTTCCACTCGAGAGAGAGCCTGGCTTGTGATGTCACCTAATGGTTTCCTCAGAGTATGGCCAATCCACGTCCATTTCTTCCTTCATATTTGTTGCACAGTCGGTTCCTGCTGGGTTGGTTCGTTCATTGCTAGAGATCCCTGACTATTGCTGATCTTTTCTGGCCAGCCATCTGATCTTGAGTAGTACTGAGCGAAGATAGCTGTTGATGAAGGTGTGTAGTTTGTTCGAAGTGCCCTTCGTGACGCACTAGCCAAGTCTCTGATCCATCCGTATAGTGAGTAGCACTGACTTCACATTGGAGTTGAAAATCCGCATCTTATTTTTCATTCTGAGTGCTGTTGATCCCTATTACTTTTTTTCTTACAAAAGTATAGTGAAAAATATTGTGAATTCCCCAGTGAAGCAAATAAGGGAACGTCTGTATTCATGTTAGGCGCAATGTTTTTCTTAGTGTTAGTGGTCGTTTTCTAATCAGTGTATGCTACCTTTAGGCAATACTACAATATGGTGGCCTGCTTGAACCACTGGGCCATCTAAAGTTTCATCTGACAAAAAAATGTATCATATTTTCTTTAATTTTTATTGTTTTAACCATTCAGTTATCTTCCTGACTTGTAAAATATGCGTAGGCGCATGTTTTTAATTGGCGTGCAAACTGCCAGTGCGTATTTCTCAAATCCTAAGAATAGCCTTTCGTCACACTATACACAGCAGACTGCTGTCTTACTGGAAGATCCTGGATGGAGAGGAAATATCACACCGTAAATAAACCTGAGAATTCTGTACGTCGTGCAAACATTTTGTCCAAAGTAAAGCTGTTATCATTATTATCCTTAGCTTTCCTGATTTTTTACATCGGGATATATTTTGTTATATGTGATGTCACGTCGTTTTGACAATCTTTCCAATGAAACATTTTTCAATGGTGACTAAGCATGACAGTGTCATGTGTAAATATAAATGCTTATGCAACATTAGAAGACCGGAGATTTGATAAAGGAATGTTTATATGCAGTTTGGTATCGCTATATAACGGAATTATAACCACTTGCAAAGATCTTTTGTGTTGTGCTACTTCTGTTCTTTTTATATTGTGTTTCTTTTGCGTCCCTTTCACGTCTCCGATGTTTCTCTACAACGCTGAATCATTTACCTTTTCTGATGTCAAATTTATCTCCCTATTATTTTATTTTTTTATGCTGACGAACGTCTCTTTATATACTACTGATAAATCTTATCAGTAGCACACTCCACAACAAAAGCATTTCCAACTTTTATCAACATCTGCCCCTTATGCTCATTCCTGATGATTAGGTGTCCAATTAGAAGAGATAAGACACATGAGACTCGAGTAGCGAACCAATCACGAACCTGTTTCTGAACACTTGTATGGAGGGTAACAGAAGTGAACACGACACACACTTAGAACACAGTGAAAGGACATCACACACCAGGCCACTGAATGGAAGCTGGATGGAACGAGATGACTTCCCACTTAGATCATGTGTGTGGAAAGGACAAGAACCAGCCAAAAAAAATGATAGGAGAGAAACAAAATGTGTTGCCAAAGTCCTATATTCTACTTAGATTCTAATCCCGTTATCCCTGTAGAAATGATGACCACACACGCGAGTAAGATTTGGATCTTTCCACCGCCATATTAACTAACAATCAGGTTTCTGACACGATATTCTGTTAACTGAGTAACTAAGCAGTTTATGACTAGACATCGATTGAAATCCACAGTTGATTCTGCCTGAAAGCCTTTCATCTTAATGATTGTTCAGCGCTAATTTTTAAAAGCGATTGCATCAGATTACGACATAATTCAGTGCCTAAATTCCGGCCTTATTTTATTTAAAAAAATCGAAACTCTGTAGCACCACAAATGTGTAGTATATTTCACTAAACAGCAAGACTGCCATCATTCCGAATCAATCAATCAATAATGATCTCAAAGCTTAAGGTAACCGAATGTCTAACTGATAACCTAAACCAACCTTAAGAGTGATAAGTTTTCCACTTAACTAATTTTGTTTCCCTTCACGTTCCCAGTGGAACATAGGGCTCAAAGCTAGAGGCTTGAAGTTTCTGTAGCAGTGTTAATTTTTACAGGATGGGGTTGCTAGCCTCATGCCCAACCTTTCCACTTTGCCATTCTCACTACTGGCTTAGCGAAGTAAAGGTGTGGCGTCGGCCGGGAATCGAACCCCGGACCATGTGCGTGGTCGACGAGCGTCCTAACCGCTGTGCCACCGACGCACATCAAATTCACAAGAGAAGAAGAATTAGATAACAAAATCCCATTTTTTTAGATGTCTTAATCAGGAGAACCAACACAGGAGATTTAGAAACACAAGTATATAGAAAATCAACGCACACGGATCAAATACTCAAATATACTAGCAATAATCCAGTTACTCACAAACGAAACTGTGTGCAGACATTGTTTAAAAGAGTTCAAACACATTGTAGCACTCCAGAGTTGAAAAGAATGGAAGAAAAGTACTTACAAACAGTCTTCATAAAGAATGGTTATCCACAAAATTTCATCAAAAAGTGTTTAAAGTCGAATCAAAACACCAACGAGAAACCATCATCAGAAACCACAAGAAAATTCATTCTACCATACATGAGGAATATCTCTGAAATAACAGCTAGAATACTGAAACCGTTTGATATAGATATAGCACACAAGCCAGTCAAATCACTTAATTCGATATTATGCAAACCAAAAGATCCAACAGAAAAAGGGGATAAAATTAATACCATTTACAAAATAAATTGTATGAACTGCAGCAAGCATTACATCGGCCAAAGTGGGCGTCCCCTTCGAATCCGAATCCAAGAACACAAATCAGTCGTGAAAAGACATGATATGTATTCTTTAGTATCAATGCATGCAGACAACTATGGTCATCAGTTTGATTGGGATCATGTCAAAATCTTAAACAGAGGAAACACGAAAAATGACAGAGAATTCCTAGAGGCCTGGTACTCAAGCGAAAATGCGATTAACAAACACGTTAATATAGATGAAATATACCAATTAATAAAAAGTAAATCAGGTGACCAGAAGGACGACGAAAGCTCCGCAACTAAACCAACCAGCTCAGAGAACACTATTAATTGCACTACTTAACTAATAGTAAATACAAATATAAGGAATATACTGAAAGAATATTAACTACACTGAAAACTGAAATCATTCCTAAGAGCAACCAAGTTTCAAAAATCTCATATTGCTTTGATCATGTAGATTTTGATTTAAACTGGTGTTAAATACATGCATTATTCAGTGGGATAATCCCGAAATTACTAGTTATATTATTTTTGATTTAAAAAAAATAAGATTGATACAATATGTGGACACCAAGAGATGCATTACATCATACAACAAGCGATTATGACTTAAACTCTGAACCAGACTGCAGTAGACTCATCGTCTTGGAACTGCGTTCCAATGGTAGCTGGTAACCGAAATCAGCTGGACGTTGAATTCGATTGCTTCAAGTCATTCATCCCACTTATATCATCGGTTTACATTCATGGGATTTCAACTTATCTAAGGTGAATGCATCACATCCACCAGGTCGACTAATCAACGCGGAATATTTACACTGGCTATTTCATTTCTGTTGAACACCTTGAGCTGCAATCTACGAATGTTTGGCATGCGATTCACCTGCTCCTGTCAAATGTAAGATGGTCAGGCTGCAGGACTGGAATACATTGATTCCTAGCTTAGAAATAAAGAGTGAAGTGGTAGGGCATCAGCCAGTACCAACGGGTTGATCGGCGACGAAATCTAAGCACCAATACAAAAGGCTCGTTTCGCATATGCCAGTTTACGCTGTCTCTGGCTTAGTAGACGTGATATCCGGCTGGCTATCGACCGAAGGACGTGTGTACTGCTCAGCAGTCCACTCCGTCCTCCTTTACTGCTGTGAGTGAGTACAGGCCATTGAGAGTAGAGAACATGAAAAGTCTAGCTAGCTGTTTTTGATCATATGTGCCTGCGTTCTATCTCCCATGTGTTAGGTGGTATAATAAGGTGAGCAGTATTGAGGTTAGGCGTCGGTCGAGTGCTAAGTAAGTAGGAGGGGAAATCAATAGACGAGGCTGTGAAGTTACATCGACTGAGATGGTTAGGACATGTGTTACGTATGCATCCTTGGCCATCGCCTCCCTCAACGGGCAATGTTACCTGACATAGGGTAAGGCTGGAAAAGAGCTAGCCAGCGGCGGTCAAACCAAAACATGGCTTCATCAGTCAACGAAATCCACAACAGTTAGTTAAGCCAGCCAGCCAGTCACGTAGGAAGGTGTAGACTTCCTGACTGGTTGGCGTCCTCGGGACGGTAAACACCAATGAAGGCTGGAGACAATTGGCGATATGGCTCAAAATCCTCGTTCTCAGTGATGGTTTGGGCAGATGCATCTACTCCTTGTGACTTATTATTTCCAGTGAATCTGTATTGTTCTTCGTTATTACTATTCTTTTTGCTTCATATCTCTGTTTACTGTCTCTATTTTGCATTTCTTTTTACTTTCTTCTCTGGCTTTGTGTACTGAGTGAAGTGTAGCGACTTGAACTGCCGCATATCGGTGCAAAGTTCTATGTGGAAACTAGTCAGTCAGCCAATCAGTCACTTCATTTCTGTAGTAACACCCAAGACTAAAAACATGACTGCATAAAATCATGAACATATGACTACATTCCGTTGACTCGGAACTTGACTTCTTAAAAGCCACGCTCGCGGAAAACAGTGACCCTAACCGATTTATTGACAGCAACATGAAAGATAAACAGTCTAAACTGGTCACCGACACAGTTCCAAAGAAAACCTTATTCATGAACATGGAATTCAAAGATGATCAAGCTTCAGATATGCTCAAAAATCGTCTCTCTAAATCAGTGAGTAAGACATTCTATGCAGCAAAATTACATATGATGTTCACTAGCCGCAAGCTTTTCTCTACCTCTGTAAAAGGTAAGCTCCCCCGTCTGGCCACCCCCATGTGTATCTATCAGTTCACCTGCCTTTGTGAAACAAGGTACATTGGTCATAGCCAGAGGACGCTTTCCACACGGATACGAGAACATATTCCAGCATGGTTTTACAAGGGAGAAAGGAAGTGTGTGAGAAGCTCAATTTTGGAACACCTGATCGACTTCTGTCACTCTGTCAACCCTTACCATGATTATAAGATAATATATAGAATCCATGCTAACTTGCCGCGTTTTCTTCGTTACAGATTTCTAAAGACAGCTGAGGCCTTGGTAATTCATGATTTTAAGCCAGATCTTGCATTTCATACTAGTATTATTTCATGTATTCACACCTTTGACCGAATTCCCTCACCGGATATAATTTTCATAAAAAACCATATTTATATACGACTGTACAGCTTGATAATAAATTCGTTGTTGAAAAGATTCCCTTCGCTGAATATTGTGTTCTAAATACATTAGAACAGTTTAAGAACAGGAAAGGCTCATCAACCTTATTGATCCCACCCTATTTATAATAATAATAATAATAATAATAATAATAGAAGTCGATGAAACGCACACATTGATGTAAAAACTCACACTTACCAAGTTTCATTTTGTAATGGACAATTTAAACCAATCTCTTCAAACATTGGAAGCATATTCTTCTAATTATAAAGATTTGTATGAAACACTAAAAGTGTCCAGTGTTATGATGTAACAGTTTACAGTTAAATATATTTTTTAAATGTCCTGTGAATATATATATATATATATATATATCTTTGAAAATGTAAACACGAATGTCCGAATATTATTTACAAGTGATTGCGATCAAAGTGGTTGAGAGAAACACAATCGGTTTTTACACATACATGCAGGGAGAGCGAGAGAGGAAAATGCAAATTAAAACAAAAAGCCGTGGCAAATTTGAAATTGATTTGTAACAACAACAATTTTGACCATTTGATGATGATTGTTGGCCCACTGATGATAACGTGGTTTTAAATCTGCTTCTAATGAAGCGACGAAATACCAAATGATTTCATAAAACCCTTATTATTAATGTTATTATAATATGCTCATATATATATATATATATCGTATATGTGGGTGCCTTAATACCTTTCTTCTGCTTTTTCATGCATTTTGAAATCACCTGATATACAACCACCACCAACCAAGTCAACGAATTATTTTGTTGATTGTTGTTGTTGTCATGTCACAATGTCTATTGCATTCACTCACTCACTCATTCATTCATTGTTGGAGTATACGGGTGGGTAGTAATGTATATCATAATAATCTCGATTGGTTGGCATTTTTGTGAACCAATAGAAATGGAGTATGGCATACATACATACGTAGATACCTTAACATTATAGGGACACACATTCCGTTGCATAGACGTGAGTACGTACACACACATAACATAAGGCGTATGCCAATGAGTCATACCCCATACCATTTTATGATTGACTATCTAACTGACTGGCTGGCTGGGAGAGAAATAAAAAGAACACACACCACTGGTGGTAGTATAGTAGACGACTAAAGCTGCTCACCTGAAGAGTGTGAGTAATAATATTGGGAACAGAGGAGAACAAGTAATCGTCATAACAATGACTGGTATATTACTATTATAATAATACTTATTATTATGATTAAACAGTACTGTTTTTATTGGACTTAATAGTAGTAAAAAGGAGTAAGGGAGTAACAGTAAAACAGGCCAAAAAGGTGGAGTTGACTTTGTAAAATGCTTTTTTTTCAGTTGGGAAACACACCCAAAAGAAAATATGTATTGGATTAATCTATTTGTGTGTGTGTGTTGTGTATATAGGCAACTAACATACACCCCCCCCCAATATATTGTTGCACACATTTCAGTAATGTAGATTTGATGATAGAATAAAGGGGAAAAAATGAAATGAAGAGGAAAGGAAAATCAATACATTTTTTTAAATACACCGATGGTCATAAAACTCCAACCAGTAAATAATAAATAATAAAGATAGTTTTTGTTTTTGATGGGATATAGGAATACAGTGTGTATTACTCACTCAGTTAGACTATTTGAGCAGGGTAAGGGAGAGAGCGAGAGAGAGAGAGTTTAGGCGGAACCATTGATGACACGCTTTTTCTTTACGATACTTTACATTGTTCTTGTTTTTGACATTGTTACATAGGATATATTAAAGAGGGGAAATAACACTGTGAGTATATTTTGCTTAAAAACTATCCATAGTCTTGTGTAGGACTATACATATTGATTAGTTTAAATAAAAAAGATTACCTATAAATTATGAATCATAAAGTAGTAACGAGAAGAGGTCATATGTCGACTTTTAGTTGGTTACTTACGCGAAAAAATGGTAACCTGTACAGTAATATTAACTGATGACATCCACGTTTCGAGCACAAACTATTTATCATAATCATATCAAGTCACTCACACAACTTTCTTGCTTCATTTATATACATGAGTGAAATTGATAATTAGACATTTGAATAGAAATCAACCAATATACGATAATGTGCATTCAGAAATAATAATATGAGTGTTATCGATAAAGTACAATCAGATGGGAAATAAGACGAGTGTTATTTTATAGTCAAAATAAATAAGTAACTTGTTAGAATGTTATGATGTACGTGAATTGAAATACATTTGGACATTATTTATTATGCTCCTGTGATTTGACTGATTAGTGATAATAATATCTTCCATGCATATTTCTGTTATTTGCCTTGAGTCATTTGTGTTGCACGTGTTGGGTGTAGACTCGATGAACCAGGCAGGATTCAGTGATCAATCTCTCCCTCTCTCCGCCTACCTATAATGTGTTTTAGAATTTTAACCCTCTCTCACCCTATTGTGTGGCTGTGTGTCAGTGGAAGCAGTGCTATAGCTGAGTTTTTTTCTAAATTACTAATCTTCGTGGAATCAACCATTCTTACCTTAGTTAAATTCTAATGTTCCGACAATCTGACTACCCCGGACCTACTAGTTTGACCTATGTAGTTGACCTCAATCACAGTCATTGCAAGGTATTTTGTAAATTATATTATTTTGTCTAATTGGGTCAACCTACAGGGTCCTTTAGCCTACAGAGCTTGTCCCTGAGTGAGTTTGTAGGTTTGAATGCCACCCTAATTCCTGCTTTATTGAGAATCTTACTACGTAGGGTCTCAGATGTCCCCTCCTTATATGGTATAACAGTAGATGCCTTATATTCTCTCTTATTTATGTAATCATTATTAGTTTCACCATTATTTTAATTTTACTTTTAACCTTTCTTGATATTCCTAATGAATCAGTCCACATGAAATTCTCCATAAAACTGAAAGTTTTAATTGTGTTCTAAGTTAGGGATAAGACAAAGACAAACTTTTATGATAAGAAACTTGAACGTCCTCCCTTAACACTGAAGCCTATGTCAAATACTTTAATAGGCAGAAGGGTTTTATGTTAAGGCGATCTCTTTTTGGTTTTCATTCCCTTCGTTCTAACTGGAAAAGAGAAATTTAAGCCTGAAGAGTTGAAGTTTCAGTCAGGACGACGTGTTATTTTCAAAAGGGGAGGTTATCAGACTCTTGTTCAGTCTTCTTTCTTTCCACACTTGTAAAAGTGAGTTGGCTGGGAACTGAACCTGAACCATACAAATGGTCTAGGGCGAATATTCTACCGCTAAGCCACCAACGGAGATATTTTAAGTCAATAATATTCAAAAATTTGAGGAATAAAATAATAGTTTAAAAGTTTGCGTATAAATCTTTACGATTAGTGTGTAAAATGTGTGAAAGTTGATTAATTCAAAACTTCTAGTTAATGGATATAATCATCTTGGGAATGTTGCCCACTATCTGAATAAAACGGACATGTGTAATGTAGATAAAGTTGTTAAATTTATAAGTTGTTGTGACATCGGACTTATAAGGTTTGTTGCTTACAGGATTTCATAATGAGCTGACATCGGTTAGAGAACTATCGGAAAACCTGGAGGCACTGGACAGCTGTTTCACCCTATTTAGGAACTTTTCATCATCACGAAACCACCGCAAGGGTCCGAACCCAGGATCTTCCGCTTATAAGACAAGCTCGTAGATCACTAAGCCATTGGGACTTGATCCCATGGCCAAAGAATTCCTACTTCTGCCAATTGACCACATAGCGCGACCGCTAGTCAATGTCATCCATGGCGAGTATTTGTCCTAACACCCGAACTGCTGCACTTTACTGGTCACGATGTCCCACCAGAACCCCAGGTAACTACCTACCTGAATAGAGCCAGTCGCTAGTGAGCATCTCATTGATTTTTAAGTATTGGTTTTCAAGGATTTGATTGATTGGTTACAGGATTTCATCATGAGCTGACATCGGTTAGAGAAGCATTGGAAAACAAGCTGGGAGTACTGGATAGCTGCTTCGTTTGTTTGTTTCTAAGATGCATATGCATGTTATGCTGACAAGAACCCAACACATGAACTTCACAGTTCATAACCCTGTTACTTTTCTTCATTGCTTCGTATTCCAAGTGGAACACAGGGCTACAGGCTTTATGCTTTGAAATTTCAGTAATAGTGGTGATGTTTGTTAGACTCACTCCCGATCTTCCCTCACTAACGGGCTTATTAATGGCTAGTAAACTGGTTGACTTTTACGCTGCACTGTTCGGGATTCGAACTTGAAACATTGAGGGTGGTTGGCAGGCATTTTAATAACCCCATTATTACACTTATATGATAATTGAGCAGAACCAATTAGTTATGTGCGTCGGTGGCACAGTGGTTAGGACTCTCGCCGACCATGCACATGGTCCGGGATTCGATCCCCTGCCGACGCACACCCGATATCTATGGTCGGCCTGTGAAATTTGGGCTACCGATATCCATGCTGAAAATTCCATACCTGTACTGAAAATACTGTGTGGAATCAAGCTGCAATCAAAATAAAAATAAAAATAAAATAAAAAATAAAATGTATCATATCTAAAATGAATTCATTGGACCAGTTAACTGATTTACACTCCGAGATTGTTTGGAGGTTTGCCTTCCATTTTTTCTATCTGTCTGTCTGTCTATTAGTAGTTAGTTATAAGGCAAACTGAACAAGGCATCTTTCAATTTACGGACAATAAGCAGTTAAACTCTGTTGGTTGTAATTTTTGTTATCTAACGCAAAACTGATAGATAATGAGTTGAGATCACGCCATTATGATGATGATTTTCTGATTCACCGTGCTCATTTGAATTATTTACTAAACATGGCTACAATATATATATATATATATATATATATTATTGGTGACTAAACAAATGATTTAATATAGACCACACATCACACTGTAAATGTACCATAATTTAAACGCCTCCACTATTCAATGTTGAATGTTTTGCTTTAAACAAACAAAGAATGACTAATTAATATTCTTGCGTGTTAATTTCTACTTGAATCACATACCAAATCCATTTAGCGAGCCATCGATAAAGCCAGTAAGTATTAGATACCTGTATCTTCCTTTTTCGGGACTAATCATCAGTATAATTGTTATTATTATTGTATCCTTTAATTCCTACAGGAACATAAGGCTTCAGCCGTGCATCTCCATTGCGTTCTGTTCTCTGCTAGAGTCTTCAACTGGCTCCATGTCTGCCCACACGTTTTCATCTCTTCACATGACCTCCTCCAAGTCACCCTTGCACTGACGACCAACTCGCCGCTTCCCTTTCGGGTTCCACTCAAGCAATGGCTTGTCTAGTGATGTCACTTGATGGTTTGTTTCCTCAGAGTATGGCCAATCCAATCCACCTGCATTTCTTCCTGCTTATTTGTTTCACAATCGGTTCCTGCTGTGTTGGTTCGCTCCCAGAGATCTCTGTTGCTGATCTTTTCTCGCTGGCCATCTGATCTTGAGTAGTATTGAGTGAAGACAACTGTTAATGAAGGTCTATAGTTTGTTTGAGATGCTCTTCATGATGCGCCAAGTCTCTGATCCGTATAGTAGCAATCACTTCACATTGGAGTTGAAAATCTGGATCTTATTTTTGACGCTGAATGCTGTCGACCTCCACACAGACTTGAGAGTAATGAAAACTTACCTTGTTTTCCCAATCCTCGCTGCCTTGATATCCTCATCAGTGCCATCCGCCTGTAGTTGGAACGATGCTTCCCAGGTCGGTAGGTAAAAGAGGTTGTTTCTTTCAGGTTCCTCCCATTTATGCTGATTGTTGTCAGTCGTTGTTGTTGCTGTTGGTGGTGTTGCCCAGGAATTTTCATCACCTCTGTTTTATCTATGTTCACCTGAAGTCCTATCTTTGATGCTTCTTCTGCTAACTTGTTGCTTTTCGTTTGCATGTCTTCCAGTTTGAGGGAAATCAGACATATATCATCGGCGAAGTCCAGACCCTGTAAGTTTTTTGTGTGTGTCCATTTTATGCCTGTTTCCTCATTGCCCAATGTTTATCCAGTCTACTGCAATCAGGGAAATCATTGGCGATAGTAGGCAGCCTTGTCTTACTCCTGTCCTCACGCGTCGGTGGCATAGCGGTTAGGACGCTCGCCGACCATGCACATAGTTCGGGGTTCGATCCCCGGCCGGCGCACTCCTTTACCTCAGTAAGTCAGAACCAAAACCTGGTGAAGAGGAAAGGTTGGGCATGAGGCTAGCAACCCCATCCCGTAAAAAATGAATACCACTACTACAGAAACTTCAAGCCACTATCTTGAAGCCCCATGTTCCATTGGGAACGTGTAGGAATAAAAAAAATCATCAGTATACACTCATTACCTAATCAGGGATCTTCAGCTTCCTAGCGAGCCTGTGAATCATTCAGCAAGCGGGACGTAGCTCAATGACCTATGAATTCTAACTTACGACAATTTGGGATATATACATATATGTATATCTGTAAAGTGACGGTCGATCAGAGTTATCGGTGACCATTGTCGTCACATCAAACTTTGTGAATCCCACTGATCATGACTTCTCACGATAACTTCTTCCCGTAGTTAGTCTCTATTGACCACCCGATTAATTTCCGAATCTTGGTTTACAGGGATTCGCTTAATTTTCGTCCCAGTGTTAGAATGGTCAACAAGCATGCCTTGTAACCTGAAAGTCATCGATTAGGTCCTTGCCTGTAGGATCATAGGCGTATGCTGATGAGAAGTTCGAAACAATGACGAAACAGCTGCCCAGTACTCTCAACTGATTTCCAATGGTTCTCTAACCGAAGTCAGTCAGTGATTTCTGTTGACTGAATCCCAAAATAGAAGTATAATATGATGTTCAATGGTGAACGCTTTATGCATACAATGTGTATTTTCAGTACCTTAAATAAACACTCATTAAGTGATTTCACCAACCCCATACATGCCCCGGGTTCGATTACCAGTCGAATTACTTGCATAGATTACTAGCTGGTATTAAGCCCAGAAAAGAGGGAAGGTTGGTGGAGGTTGTGAGGCTAACAATCCCACCTCATGAGGAAGCACAGCATGCTAACTGAAACTTTATAGGCTTGGAGTTCTATGTTCCACTCGGAAAGTGAATGGTATGAACCAGAGTTTTGAAAGAAACTAGGGGTATTTATAGTAAAACCTTAATCATTCAGTCGCTCTACTGACATACTACAGAGTAGAAATATATTCACTAGATATCAGAGAAATTAGAGGAAGAATTTATGATTCTCGAAATGATGTTGAAAAACAACGGCAAACTCTCAGAGATTCATTAACAAACATGGACGATGTGAAGGTTCAAACATCAAACAAATCACAGTGGGAAAAAAGTCTGTCTTCACTCAACTCAAATATTAGGGTGAAAATATTGCAGCAATAGTCAACAGAGGACTGAGGACGTTATTAGCCAGAGCCTATCCTGCAGCTAGCTAAGTTGTTTCCCATTGCAGTCAAAAGTCGACCGATACCCTTCTCATGTTAACTCCAACTGTGTATACAAATTTATGTAAGTCTGCGGGAGCAGTTACATTGAGAAAACAGAATGAAGGACATATTTCCGATTTTGTGGACATGTACCGAAAAGCCTACGTTTCAAGGAAACAAACGCTTACAATAGTGTCATTACCAGGTATCGCCTTGGTACGGATCATGAAGTGGAACTCGGAAAGTCCTTTAATATTATCAATAGACAAAAAAGCTCAATTCTCCTCAAGTTTGCTGAAGCAATTTCTATCAAACCCTGATTAATGTGTTCAGAAAGAAGCAGTTATCAGTCTTTCCTTATCCGCCCTGGTAACTGGACATCTTTATCGCCTTTTTCATTCGATTATGAAATTTTTGGCTTTAACCTACTCTCTTGTTTGTATGATTTGAGTTGAACTCAGTACATTGTTACCTAATTTATTAGTCACTCACCATCTTACTCATCTCTCGTCTTTCAGTCCTTTACCATTGTACGCATACATTTAATTTGTTTAAGCTTGAAATGCCTATGTAAAAACTATATAAGAGTGATTTTTTGAACACTCTTCACTAAGTCCAAAGCCTCCTGTCAACTGACATCATATAAACCATGCAGGTTTGTTAAAACGTTTCTGTACACGAACTTAATAATTTATTTAGGCTATAAACCGATGATGAGAAGCCAGCAGAGTGAACAAAGGATGGTGCCATATTAGTCTTTCAAAAACTGTTGCTCTTGCTTTATTCGAAGTTAGGTAACCGACTTACAAGCCCACCATAATCATCATCATCGGTACCATCTTATTAATCCTTATGATCACTATTCATATGGTCATTCTACAGTCATGTAAGACTCCTTATTCGATCCTCACTGCAATCACTTTTGAACCAGTTTAGCTTTCATCTAAAGGAATGGCACCTAACTGTACCTTCATTTCTATAATAACTGCCGTTATAGACACCTAATTTCATTTTACTGTCAATGATCATGCATTACACTTATAGTAGCCTTACAGTTTGAGACCACCCTCCTTATGAGTCAACAGTCTGCTTCTTCCTTTCCTCACTCGGGATGATCAGAGTTAGCAGGAAAGACGTTTGCAGTAAGGTGATGACCTATTTACAATTCGAGACTTACAGTTCAGCTGGTAGATAGCCTGATTAGTGATTCCAGAGCTGTCGGCTGTCCGAATTTCTGCTTTTACTCCAGTTATTACTAAAAACGTCACCAGTAATTTATCGATCAGCGAAAATCCCATATAACCTAACCAACAGATAACAGCTTTTTTCTGCTTTGACCAATCACATTACAATTTATGTATGACATCTGACATTTTCAGTCAATAAATAACCCCTCCCTATCCAGAAAAAAGTATCTTCACTTCTGTGTAATGTTTACACTTTGGTATTGTTCATGTTGTAAGCGACTGACAAGAATCCTTGGAATAATGATTATTTATCTTTCATTTTATTCCTTTACCTTCTGAGTGGAGCGTAAAGCTTCAAGTCAAAGCTTTGAAGTTCCAGTAGCAGTGGTTATACTTCCACAGGATAATGTCACTAGCGTCACGTCCAACCTCCCCTCTCTTTCTTGGCATTACTATCGACTTGTAGAGGTCTATGAAGGAGTTGGCTAAGGATCCAACCCCGGATCATGTGCATTTTTGGTAAGCGTCCTACTGCTGAACCACCAACTCGCAGGAATAATAATAATGATAAAATGTTCATATTGTCCTAGTACATTCACACTTATTAAAGTTATAAAAACCATATTTCATTTTAGTAAATAATCCTTGTAAGTTGAAGTTTTTGTAACTTTTTGACTGGTTTTGTGAGGTAGGGTCACTAACCCGACGCTCAACCCTTCCTCTTCAATCGGGCTTGTGACCGGCTAGAAAATTAGTGAGCCAGTAAACTAGGCGATGTCGGAATCCCAGCGGGAAGCGACGAGTGGGTCATCTGCGAAAGGGTGACATGGAGGAGATCGTGTAGCGAGGAGGAGGAGGAAATGATGAGAGGTTATGGTCAGTCGGAGACCCAGCTCTAAAGAGGACAGTAGGAAATAGAAGTTGGACTCCTATGTTCCACTCGGAACCCAAGGCAATAATAATAATAATAAATAACAGAATAATCCATGCTGGTTTACTACTACAAATATACAAAAAGACTTCGCCTTTCTCTCCTTTTGACTTATTCTTTTATTATGGCGACAAATACAACACTGGATACACATTCTATTAGTGATACTATTGTTAATATGTGTTGGCATAACAAAGAAAAACAAACTACTTAGTGAGTCATTACTGTTGTCAACTGATTTAAAAGCATTCTATCTAAGGCGGCAATAATTCTGTTTTGCCTATGTAACACTTTTAGAAATCCGTCTCGTTTCTGATTCACTTTATAAGATATACCAGAAATAAACTCCGGGTGTAGTGTTTTCAATTCATGCTGCTAGGCGTTTCATATAATTCTTAAGGCTTTAATTATCATCCTTATGCCTCCAGTTAATTTACAGTCAGGCAAACAGGCATAAGTTAGGCATAAACTCTATTTAATTCTTACAGTTTATCGTATTTTCCTCATTTTAAATAAATTAGGAAAGAAGGCATGAAAAGTTTCTTATAAGAAGGCATAAAAGTAGTACAAAGTATGACGTCGAAAAATTTAAACTACAGGGAAATCGACTAAAAAAACGTAAGGATAACTGATGCATTATTACCGATAAGAAGACTCTAGATGATATATGTCTGTCTAATGTCACACAAACTCGAAGACTTGCAAGCAAAAACTAACAAACTGGTCGAAAAGGCAGTGAAGACAGGGCTGTAGGTGAACATAGAGAAGATGGGGGTGATGAAGATAACCAATCAACAACAACCAGCACCAGTCACCGTCGACGGGAGAGATTTCACAGACATCAACTCCTTCACTTATCTAGGAAGCATCGTTTCTACTACAGGCAGGCGACAGCACGGATGAAGATGTCAAAGCCAGTCAGAATCGGAAAGGCAGGATACACACCTTCATCAACCTGAAGTCAGTTTAGAAATCTTCTGCTGTCACTCATCCAGACAGCCAGCATAAAGAACAAGATTCCGAATTTCGACACAAATGGGAAGTCAGTCGGTCAGAAATATGACGAGCGCGTCATGAAAAGGATTTCCAACAAACCACTGCAGACTTGTGTCAGCAGTTGTCCACTTCGCTGCCTGGCCCCATACTGAAGATCAAATGGCGGGCCGGCCGGCCAGAAAGAATTAGCAACAAGAAACTCTGACTGGCAACAAACCAACAGGCGACAGCCAACTGCTCAGCGAAAAAATGTAGGAGAAAAGGGAGGTGGATAGGGCATACGCTACTGAGGAGGTCATCGAATTACATCACGCTCAATGCAGGCCATCACTCGAGTGGAATCGTGATGGGAAGCAACGAAAGTGGTCGTCAATGCGATGGTGACATGGAGGATATCGTGTGCGACGGGAGAGATGACAGGTTATGGGCAAATGTGGACCCAGCTAAAGAGAACAGCAGAGAATAGAAGGGAGGGGAGATGTGTTGTTGAAGACCTATGTTTCACTCGAAACGTAAGGTAATAAAAATAACTGAATGCATTACCAAAAAGATTCACTTTAAGCAATTTTCCCTTCATAATAGTGAATATTTGTTGTAAAAATATAAACCTCAACTATCAGCAGCCCGCTATATACTACTGATTGATGGAAATAAGTAGTTGGATATTGCTCACATCTACCAATAACGCTTGCTAGCCAGATTATCGAAGCGATCTAAACACTAGATGGCCATCTAGCTCATTTGGCGCTGTGCTCATCTCCTGTGTACCCATCTTGATACGACTCAAAAAGTCAAATCATCTGGAAACTGGCTAGCTACTCAGGAGAACTGGTAATACATTGAAGCAAATTCGTATTCTGCAAATTAATTCATGATTTCACCTTGGACTGTGTAATTTCCGAATCGCAAATTCGATTCAAATAGTAATCAGTTCGAGGCAGATTATATTTCGCTTTTTCATGGAAGATAGAAATAAGTAGAATATCTAGTGGTGTTACTATTACAACGGAAAACTCAAAAAGCCTTGGAATTGAAGACAGCGGTAAGACAAAGCTGCCTACTCTCAGCAGTGATATTCCTGATTGTGGTCACTATGAAGAATGACAAGACAAGAACATGTTCGGCTTACTGGCAGACTCTTGAAAATCTAAACTTAACTTATGATATATGTCTAATGTCCCACAGTCTCGAAAATTTACAGGCGGAAAAGCAACAAGTTGAGAGAAGAGGCAGCATAAAGACTAAGACTCGAATTTCCAATACTAATATCAAGGCAGTTGGCGCTTCCATATGGTTCACAGAATTAGCGGGTCATCAGAAGCATTTCAAACAGGCTTGAAACATTTATCGGTAGTTGACTTCTCTCCATAATGAAGATCAGATGGATGACCGGAAAGGATAAGCAACAGGGTACTCTGACAGGCAGAGGATCAGTGGAGAACCTATCACCGAACAATTATGCAGAAGAAAATGGAGATGGATATGAAACACGTTGGGGTGACGTTTAGGTAACACCGCGCTCCAGGAGGTCCCTCAAGTGGGATCCGAATGGCCAATGAACAGTTAGGCGTTGGTATCAGAGTGACATGGAAGAGGTTATATGAAGAGGAGATGAAAGTCTGTCGACAAACTTGAGGTCGGTAAAAGAGAATACAGAAAGCAGGATGAAATGGAGACATGCTGCTGAAGTCTTTTGTTTCCTTCGGAATCTAGGGGAACAATAGCTAGATTCCCATTACACAGATAATCAGAAATAGCCACTGAGCTGCGCCGAAATGTTTTAATGGTATATCAGGTATCTAGCTCCTTGAAGTCTAAGAATTGTTTTCACATGCTGAACTATTACTGCTGTCGGATTGAAATTCAGAACCAAGGAGTTGTAGAATATTTTAGAGATTTCTCTAGTTTTCTAATTAATAACGGGACATGATATAAAGAGCATTTCCAGCACCATATGTTTCCTTCATAAACCTGAAGGTATATTCCTTTTATAAGAAAAGACATCACAGTTTAAATGCTTCTGTTTATCTTCATTACCTTAGGTATTTCTGTTTAATTATTCTACTCAATCAAAATGGGATCAAATTTATCAGTAGATTTGTACATTTTCGGGTGAAAATTTCATTTGATATTTGTTATTTATTATATGATTGTTTCCTTTAGTTCCTAGAGGAACATAGGGCATCAGTCACACATCTCCATTGAGTTCGGTTCTCTATCAACGTTTTTATTTGGCTTCACGTCTGCCCACATGCTTTCATCTCCTCTCCATATGACCTCCTCCTTGTCACTCTCTCCCCGACGATCAACCCGCCACTTCCTTTTCGGGTTCCACTCGAGAGAAAGCCTGGCGTGTGATGTCACTTGATGGTTTCCTCAGAGTATGGCCAATCCACTTCCATTTCTTCCAGCATATTTGTCCCATAATTAGTCCCTGGTTGATTCTTTCCCCAGAGATCTCTGTTGCTGATCATTTCTGGCGGGCCATCTGATCTTGAGTGCCCTTTGTGACGCGCCAAATAGCACTGACTTCACATTGGAGTTGAAAGTCCGGATGTTACTTTTCATGCTGAGTGCTGTTGATCTCCGTACAGACTTGAGAGTAATGAATGGTTGCTTTGCTTTCCCGATCCTCGCTTTGATATCCTCATCAGTTCCGTCCACCTGTAGTTGAAACGATGCTTCCCAGGTAGATCGGTAGATAAAGGAGATTGCTTCTTTCATATTTCTCCCATTTACGCTGGCTGATTGTTGTTTGTAGTTGTTGCTGTGGCTGTTGCTGTTGGCCAGGAATATTCATCACTACATCTCTTTTCCCTAAGTTCATCTGAAGTTCTATCTTCTCTGGATGCTTCTTCTGCCAGCTTTTTGCTTTTCACTGGCATATCTTCCAGTTTGTGGGGAATCAGGCATATATAATCAGTGAAGTCCAGATCCTCTAAGTTTTTGTGTGGGTCCATTTTATGCCTGCTTCCTCGCTGTCCGCCGCTGTCTGTCGCATTATCCATTCTACCGTAATCAGGAAAATCATAGGAGATAGTAGGCAGCCAGCCAGCCTTTTCTTATTCCCGTCTTCACTCCAAAGGATTCCATAAGTTTCCCGTTGTGGATTACTTGGCGTGAATCATTGTCGTACAACTGTTGGATGATGTGTGTATCATTGTTGGAGGCACCCCGTAGTAGAGAAGTAGTTTCCAAATCACCTCTCCGTCGACGTTGTCGAAGGCCTTTTCAAAGTCAATGAAGTTGAGATAGACAGCTGACCGAAAATATTTGTTAGTATCAGAAAAAGTATAGAATATGTGATAAAATAAGATTTATAATATGCATATATATAAATTATGGTTATTTCGTAGGGATTTGGAATAACTGTGAACGTAGATGTCGTTTGTTGACGAAATCTATATTGAAATCCCTATAGAAAACCCATAATCTAAATATCGACCCCAAGCTCATTGATACCTACTGGATAGATGTCCTGAAGGTGTAGTAAGAAGCCGTGACTAGTGGGGTCCACCAAGTCAAGATGAGATGGATACTAACCGAAGACATTGGTTGAGGATGGCACCGTATGTAACGGAATAATTGTTTGGAAAATCCCTTCTGAATTATCTGATTACAAAATTTATACTTATTTGGACGTTTCAACTAACTTTGTAATTATTATCGTTGTTTCTCTTAGACTGTACATCATTGTCCTGATATTTGCATATCAAATGTTGACTTCACTCTTATTACTTGTCTTTCTCACTGTTTAATCTGAAATTTTAACGCTTCTTTTTTATGGTTGTGTTATACACTGATAATGTGTTGTTTTTCTATGTGATTTAGTTTGAGTGAATCAAGGTCTGGACTGTCAGCTGGATCTAGTACGTGATTCTTGTGAACAGTTTTAATCCCACTTTGTTGGGAATATTCTACTTGATCCTTAGGTACTTCCTACAGGTTGAATTTTCGTTAACTAATTTTGTTCTACAGTGCACTTATACAGTCAAGAAAAATGACAAACACAAACGAGCACTCCTTTTACTGTTTTTGGAGCCTCCTGCGAGTATGCGTCTGTCAACAAAGTTTTGTCAGCTATACACAGTAAAACTGAACGATCACTAGCCTGAGTTCAGATCACAACGAGTCGGTTTCGGTCGTTACACTGTATTACGAATCGATAAAGCTGGAGGATCAAGTTAAAATTTAAGCACCACTAACTACCAATCGTGCGTCGGTGGCATAGTGGTTCGGACGCTTGCCGACCATGCACATTGTCCGGGGTTTGACCCCCGGCCGACGCACTCCTTTACCTCGCTAAACTAGAAATAATGCTGGTGAAGAGGAAAGGTTGGGCATGAGGCTAGCAACCCCATCCTGTAAAATGAACACCGCTACAGAAACTTCAAGTCACTAACCTGAAGCCCTATGTTCCACTGGGGAACGTGAGGAAAATAAAAATAAAAAACAACTACCAATCGGCTAATGACCTTGAATGGTCCAATGAGTTTCATCCGCGTGAGTTGAAGGTTCTCTTCCGTTTGACTCGAGTCAAATGTCTTCTCTAGCACAGTCACGCTTGCAGTTCGGTGACGATAAGGCTTTCCAGTATTGCTTGGATGTGGAGTTGCTTAGGAAAGAAAGGATTTGTTCATGTGGAAGTGTCATGAGTATAAAAAGCTTCAGTAGGTCGATTGATGGATATGTACATCGTTGTGGAATCTGTTTGAAACGAGTTAATATCAGGGAAAGCAAGCAGATGATTCTAATATTTCGTAGAAACATTTTTTGCTAGGTCGCATCTCTCCCTAACCCAGATTTCGTATATTTGTGATTACTGGATTTTAAAACATCCTGGGAAAGCTGCAGCTTCTGAAACTGAAAATAGCCTCGTATCAACAGTTCAGTGGTACCAGCACTGCAGAGACATCGCGTCGTGCGAAATGGAGAGTATTACTTCGTTGTTAGGCGAAGAAGGTGCCATCGTACACGTTAACGAATCTGTCTTATTGAAGAAAAAATACAACCGTGGTCCAGAGAGAGCCAGCAGTGTTCGGGTGATCGGCTTATATGATACCTCTCTACAAAAGAGATTTAACGAGAGAACAGCAGACATAAAGTTAGCTACCTTAGTACCTATTACTACTGGACTGGTGAAACAGGTATCAAAAATGCACACTGAGGAGTGGAAAGGTTATAACTCGCTGTCATCCCTTGGATACATTCTTCACAGAGTGAACCATTCTAGTGATTTTGTAGATCCAATTACAGGGACACACACGAATTCTAAAAAGGGCTTCTCGGGAAGGTTAAAAACAGGATTAGGGCTATAAATGGATCTCAAAAGGATGTCACTTACAGTCATTCGGATGAATATACGTAGAGAATGTGGTGTAACTTTTGTGGTGACTTTCCTATGCTAAACTGGGAGATGTTTTTATCACACGTCAGGGAAAGATACACTCTATAACATTGCGAAATGGTCGCGCTATGTCGTGAATTGGGAGAAGTTAGAATTCAAGGACCATTGGATCGGGTCCCAGTGGCTCAGTGGTCTACGAGCTCGCCTTGTAACCAGAAGGTCCTGGGTTGGAATCCCGGTGGGCGCGTACTGCTGAAGCGTCCCAAACTAGGACGAAACAGCTGTCCAGTACTCCCAGGTTTTCCAGTGGTTCTCTAACCAATGTCAGCTCATGATGAAATCCTCCATACAATTAAACAAAATCCCTACCAAACCAATACTTGAAAAATAAATAAATATCTTTTTCATAACGAAAAATGGCTTTTTCATGTGATTGGTTCGTTGAAGGTCACTCTCTGATTGATAGTTTGTGGTGCTTAAAGTTTAACTTTGCCAATTAGAGTTCACGGGTCACCACTGAATTCTAGCCCAAGTGGGGTCGTATGTATGCACTAGGACGAAACAGATGCCCAATTCTCCCTGGTTTTCGGTGATCTGTAACTGACACTGGTTCGTGACGAAATCCACTGTGAAACATACATATATATATATTAAAAGTGTTTACGAAATCTAAGATCAACTTAACATCAATTAAAAATCAATTTCGATTTAATTTTATCAGTGATGAATGACACTTAATTGACAGTGATGAGAAGACACCCACTGTTTTTTTTATGCTAAGTTACAAAATTTGTCAATGTAATTTGAGGAAAGGGTTTTCAGTACCCTGGAGGGTATTAAGTGCTTAGAAGAGATATTTACTTTCAGAAAAATGGTTTAATTCCACTAACACAGACAGAAAGAAACAGTATATGTGATGGTTCATGAAGTGGTAGATGTAGTGATGAATCTCAAATATTAAACCTCCTGACTGCTGCTCATCTAAACTTAAAATCTACAGTGAAATATGAGAATGAGGACAATTTTCACTTTTCAACCCGGGTATCCAGAGAAAGCGAAATCTTAAGGTACGTCCACAGAAAAGGGACCTGGAGAGCAGTTTATCTGATCTTCAAAGTGATTCTACCTTATAAATTACAAAAACTGATTGATAAGAACATTTTTTGATCATGTAAGAAAGCTTTGCTCAGAAGAAAAGGTCCAGGAAGAATTATCCATTGTAGGAAAATACCCGCTTCATAATGGTTATCCACAAAAGTTCATCAAAAAACATAGAAAAGGTTTGTAAAAGTTAATTGGGAAACAGCAGAAAAAAGCTTACCATTCCACAGCTTGGCTTCAAAGGGGATGATTTTGCCAGTAGAATAAGATGCAGACTGAACACTACCCGGAGAAGGACATATCTAGCCACCAAGCTTGTATGTGTTTATCAAACGTTTAGTTGTTTAAAACAGTTAAGAGTGGACAAAATCTAACTTTTTACAGCAGTTGGGTGGAAGCCCTTTGATAGTAATGGCTTCCAGAGAATGAAGTATCCAAGGTTTCCTTTGTATATTGATTATTTTCAAAGTCTGAGTAATTTCCACGGCATGTCCCATGTCAATCAAGTGTCTGGCAAATACACTTGAGAACAATTTTTTGTCTTTCGTATGCAGACTTTTAGGGACATATCCAGAAAATTTGGTATTAAAGACTGAGACCAAAAGAACTCACACAAAATCCTATTCTAAGTGATGGTTATCTTAGCCTGTAATAAGGATGGAGAGGAGGAAAGGTTGTGAGGGTAGGAATCTCACCCCATAGGAAAAAACAACACTACATCTAGCGAAACTTCAAAGCTTGAAGGCTTTAGCTCTATGAATCACTTTGAATGCAAAGAATAAAAGAAATCCTATTGGACTCGAACCTAGAGAATATTATTTCAAACCTTAGGAAGTTATACACATAACTTCTGAAGCAAGAATGATTAGAACACTTAATAATTAAATTTAAATTATTATTCGGGCGAAGTTCAACAATAGCGTCCCAAAGGATGCGAACGCTCCAGTGACCTTGAACGCGTGCTAGTCGTTGGCTAACGGCACCTGTTATTATCATAGCTGAAATATCAATGCTATTCACCAACCTAGGAGCAAATTTCACCCAGATCACGTTAGGATTAGGGTTGTAATTACGGTTAGGATTAAGGTTAGGGTTACGATTAGGAATAGATTTAGAGGTGATGTTATTTTTTTTAAAATTTGTTTTCTTATCCACATTTCCCTGGTAAGTAGTTGTCGATCCTTTTACTGGAAACCGTAGTAATTCAACCGAAGGCTTTTGGGAAAGACTGTACAACAGGATAAGAGAGATAAAAGACTCGTAAAAACAGCTCATCTTGAGTCATCTCGGTGAATACATATACAAAAACTAGTCTAACTTGGCAACTGATACTTTTCATTATAGCTGGGACGTATTTTTTAATCATGTCAGAGAAAGATGCCCTGTTTAATGTGTTTTCCTGCATTTTCTTGTAAATATACGTCATTTTTCATGCAAAAATCTCTCATTTTTATGACTGATGAGCTCAAGGACACTCGTGTGTTCGCATCCCTTGGGACGTTATTTTTGAACTTTGCCAATATTCGTTCATCTCATTACAGGGTCAACATTTCTACGAAGAACGCAGATTTCGTTCATCGACAGCAACGAAAGGGATCTTCAAATATAAGTACAAATAATCTTATACCATTTTCAATTAAAAGTTCTCTCCAAAGTAAGTAGAATCAGACTTACGCTTACACTGTAGTTACACTGAGCATCAAAATGATATTACAAGAGAACGTATCGTTACTACATTCCACTTTCATTTATATTTTGATGGAAATGATCTCACACAGTAGACTAGAATTGCCCAGACTGTAGCTTTTTCAGATGTCGAACATCGTTCTAGGGAATAACGCCAATTTAAATTTTTAAAGTCAACATTTATAAGTGTAAGAAATGCATCTATCGGTAAATAATTTACATATTAAATTATTTAAATTAATCCCAGCGTGTTAAGAAAATCAAAATAAGATTTTTCTGAACGTTTCGCTGTATAAGCCACAGCTTCTTCAGCAGATTTATTCGGATTTTTATTAATCATCAAATTATATAGTCAAAAATTTTACATAAATTGAAGTCATTTTATTTGAAGGTCATCCGTCCAGGAAGTTCGTAACACCTACGACCTGGAAACCTATAATAATTTACACAGTTGGAGATGAAACTTGCCAGAATCTCTACGTCTCAAATCCTGACTTGCGGTAAGCGTAGTTCGAGGTGAAATTGCATCACAATTTCCTTGTGAGTAGTATTCAACTATTCATACAACCTGTCAATCAATAGGGCATAAACACCATGCGGTTTTGAGTGTAATATCTAATTGATTTAGTAATCGGGACAATGGGTTTCTCCCAGATTATTAGTATATATATACATGTATATATATAAATTACAGGGACGAAGTCCCTGGTAAAAGATGGACAATTTTGTTGTGTGGGTGGTGATAAGTCACTGACAATGGCATAATCGGGGGTTATAAAATAAAATGACTAGAACTCATGAGATTGGAAAAACATAATTTGGTGTCTACTAAGAATAAAGAAGGAGTGTTAAAACAGAATGGTGAGGTCAGAAGACAAAGAGTTACTACGGGAATAGTTACCAGGGTAACTGAAGTCCAACGATAGATTCATTTTGAACACATAGATCAGTTTTCAGTCGTTTTATTGTGATTGCTTCAGTAAATCTTTCTGTACGACCAATGTGTTCGCTTCCACAAACACACTCAAATTGATATACGCAGTTTGAAGTATCGAGGATTGGCGACTGGTCTTTCCCAGATTGTTGAAGCACTCGCTTGAAGTGTGTTTGTGGAGCATTTGCCAAAGTGGTTGAAAACAGCTGAATTCAAAGTACCAAAAAGTTCAATAACAAAGCATCTTGTGGACTACGGACATGCTATCGACGCTGTCAAGTCATTCACTGTTGTCAGCAGACAAACAAACACGAAGATTCTTGCAGTTGCAGAGGCTTGTGCAATTCGAGTTTATAAACCAGGTCTCTGTGTACAAAAGGATACAGTCGTTAATATGAATCTACCATGGTAATACATTTTACTTATTAACTGTTATTATTTATTCTACCTCTTATTATTATTCCTGATTTTATCAGTAGCATTATCTAAACTCGTTTCAGCATTATTATTATTAATATTATAACTATTACTATCAATATTACTCAGTTCGCAATTCTTGATATATTCTCTAATGACTAATCGTCTATCTAGGTGATGTAACTGAAGCGTAATGCATTTTATCTTAACTTTAATCTCTTATACTCCCTTCCCGTTATCTTTTTGAACATGACCTGGAAAAACATTCACACGTGTTGTTTTGCATGATTAATTCAGTGTAGTTTATTTGCTTATCGATCTTTTATCTTCCAATATATATATCCCTGTATGTAGGATATTCAACCACAGTTCTACCGAAATTTGATGAATTCATTAAATCCTGCTTTATTAACCTTTGTCGCTTGTTTTAAATTTGTATCGGAAAATAAATGTTTTCAATATTTTGAATGCTCCCGATATGTCTACTCGGTTTTCTGTGTTAATCAGTTATCCTATAATTGATGAATTCAAAGCATCCATTCTCTTTAACTGAGGGTTCATTGGTAAATCTTCAAATAACGATATACTGCCGAATAATTCAGCTATTCTGTAATTAATAACGATTTTGATGATATTATACAGTTGGAGGCCTTGGACCTAGGTTTCGTGCTAGTTGACACTCACCAGTCAGCAAGGCGTATCTGCAACCTTGGAGGAAATCATGTCCCTCCTTCTGAGATTCAAACCCGCATCACCCAGTGATTTCTACAGTCAGAGACGTTACCACTGAGCCAGCTATTCGGATTCGCGATTGACCTCCTGTAGGACTAAAGTGGATGTTTTGATTGGACACTAGTAACTAGTGTCTGCTGGTAATGACTACAGATACTCTATGCTGACGAGCACAAAAGTGTACATGTTAACTTATGCATATTATCTCATATCTTAAGTGTCTCAGTACAAGTGAAATTTATCCGTTCTCATCAAGACTAGATGAGATAGTCTTGGACTGACATACTGAGTGAGGGGTGAATCAAAGTTCAATCAGCACTTGTGCTACTGTAGTATTCAAACCAGACAACCCCACTGGCACATAATTAGCTTAATGTTTTAATCTCGTCTCTGCTCCAATGAAATCGAAGAGGGCTACAGCCGAATGCTGTGTGAATCAGTAATACTTAACCGACTAGCTTAGTCCTCTCACATTACTTCGGATAAAAGGGAGGGAATCATCGCTTGATTCTGAGATAATTCGAAATAGCCTTTGACTGGCAGACGAATGCACCAAGCGATGAAGGATCACTGGATAGTCCAAACTAGGCTGTGAACTGACAGTTTATCATTCGAATTTTGAGAGAATCCAAATTTCCATCTCACATGTAATCAATATTTGCCAGTATGATTTGTAATTTATGTAACGACTTTTGAGAATCACGTTTGTTAAATTTCTGGAATTATTCTAATAATCACACATAAATTCATCCTTATTTTACCCTAATTTTGTCTAACTGGTAAATCTTTATTGCTGCAGTGAAGCCCATAAAAAAATAAAATTCACGAAAGATTTGGCCACTAACCGACATCTCTTGGAGAACCATTGGAATTAATACAGCCTTAGATAGCTGTTTTTTGCAGGTCAGGTCTCCTCAGTACATTACCTTCATAAACTCCCCATGGAAAGAATGTAGGGCCCTTAAGTTGGGAGTCTATTCCACTAACTATTGGTCCATCGTGTTAGAATATAATGGCCCGTTTGTTCTAACTGCTAATGATATCTAGTGCTATTGACAGTTACCTGTCCTAATAACTGACATGCTGGGGGCAACTGGTCACGACTTCTCTTTATAAATTCAAAAAGTACATCTCGTAGGAAATCAATACTGAGAAGTGAATTTATAGGCCATTGAACTGGGTGGATACATGGATGGTCAGGGGATTACGTCGTAAACTTAACGTCCCTAAATTCTGCCAGTGATGAGTAATTGGTGCGGAAAGCTGCAAATCTTCAGACAAAGAAGAAACACCTCTCTAGTGCATCCTGGATGATCAATAATATTTCAATCGATGTCATTTCGTGAAGAAATCTACCCTAAAATCACTCACATTTCAAAAATCCAACATTTGAGAATTCCTTTAGTGTTCTGTGTTGAGTATCACCGCCTGTTACATGGAAGGTCCGGGTTCCATTCTCGGTCATAGATGCAATACGTCAATGATTCAAGGATAAAATGCTCAATAACTACGTATTCGGTCCTGGCTGTCGCACTCCTAATCCTCATCTAACCAGCAGTGAGCCCCGAAAAGATAGACAGTTGGAGGTGAGGCTAGCGATCGCACCGTGTAAAAACAACATCACCACTACTGGGACTTCATAGCTTGAAGATTGTAGCCCTACGCTCCACTCAGAACATAAGGAATGCAAAAAATACTTGAGTTGACAATTAAATGTGATTACATTAAAATATATTATTCACGGAATTCAAGCGAAATGGCGCCCTCTTCAATGAATTTTCAAATCAATGTCAAATAACCCTCGTGTACTTTTCAATGTTCAATGACTTTTTAACAATTTATGTCTTTGAGATAAAAGTAGTACAGAAAGATTAGGCATTTACTACTGACTTAACCCTTGAGAATACAATTTATAGACATTTATTTTATTATTAACGACAAAGTAGTTCATTTGTAAATTGAACAAGAATTAGTGTCATCTCATTACAGTTCATAGTCACTTTATTCAAATGACAATAATAAAACAAAATAATTGTTCAGTTTATTTAATTACCTCAATGACATCTGTCTTATTCAGTTCAATGAATCACCTGCTCAATACTCAAAGTGTACTTTTTTGTTCCTTAGGTGTATTTTCTTATGTTGTTTCCATAACCTAAGGTGCCTCATATTTTTTTTGAATTTAAATAAACCTCTTAACAAAGTAAATGTTCAATGCTTTATTTTACGGGGAAAAGTCAATTTGAAGACAAATATATCGATTAAAGAAAGAACAAACATATTTGTGGGGTGATGATACGAGCTGGTTTTATTTCCTAGGTTCTCTTCAACTGCATACATCCTAAACAAAAAAATCAATTATATGTTACAAAATGCTGTCTGAACATACTTTCTACAAAGGTTTCAAGCTACAGATAATTTCAAAGATGATGTAAGTAGACAATTATTTCGTGTTAAAACAGTAACTATTTATATTGTAATTAGACAAAAGGGGGTGGAATTCAGATTTCCCTTGGAAACAAGGATGGACTAGAGACAAAACACAAGATAGAACAACAGAGTTAACTTGTACATATTATGGTGGAGAGTTCAGGAGTGTGGACGGGGGTGACTAGTGAAGTGAAATTATAAAATAGATAAAATTACTGCAGATATGTTGACGACACGTTTGTGGTTTGCAGCAACATGGATCATTCATCCATGATGTTTGAAAACCTCAGTGCAGCCCACCCTCACATAACATTTACAATGGACCATGAACGTAACAATCAGTTCCACTTCCTAGAGCTCAATATAAAAAGAAGAAATGATGGGATAACCGAAAAATCCATCTACAGGAAAGAAACTTGGACCGGCCAATACTTGAATTATCACAGTTTCTGCCCTACCGGCTACAAACGGAGCCTGGTGAAAACGCACTTCATCAGAGCTACGGCATTGTTTTCAGAAGATAAGATTGAAGAGGAATTCGCAGTCATCGAAAAGAGCCTTATCGAAAATGGACACCCTCAGAAGTTCATATAAAAAAACCCCACCTAGACTGAAACCCGATAGAGTTGAAAAGAAACCAGTTTTTATCTGTCTGGCGTATAAAGGCGAAGAAGTATCCATAAAAAGGGAAAACAGAATTAAAGGTGCATTGAAAAGAAAACTTCCCGCCACTAAACTCATCCCACTTTACAACACAGTATGCTCACTAACTAACCCAGTCAAAAGTAGATAAGTATCCTGGTCATGTCATCCTCAGCTTCATTTACCAATTCACCTGCACTTGTGGTAGCAAGTACATAAGAAGTATTGAAAGGATAGCGTCTCCTAGGTTCCCCGAGTATATCCCTAAAATTCTCCGTTTGAAAGGCAGCAAAGTGTTCTCAAGCGCAATCGCCAGACACCTACTTGACAGGGGACATACAATGGAAATCGATTAGGCTTTCAAAATAACAATCAATACACAAAGAAAAGCAGAAGCCATTGCCATCAAAAGACTTCGACCCAACCTATGCATACAGAAAGAGAGTGTGACTAGTCTCTCACTACCATGGTAACCATAATTGTTCTGTTCTGTTGCATAACATTCCACTCAATCTTCATTTTGATTTTCGCTCACTGATAAGGTTCCAAATCTACTCAATTTAATTATTTTATCTATTTCACAATTTTACTTCACTATATCACCCCCCGACACTCTTGAACTCTCCACCTTAATATGTACAAGTTAACTCTGTTGTTCTGTCAGGTATTTTGTCTCTAGTTCATTCCTGTCACCAAGATAAATCTGAATTCCACCCCCTTTTTGTCTGATTACTATTCAAATAGTTACACTTTTAACACGAAATATTTGTCTACTTGCATCATCTTTGAAATTATGTTGCCTATACTTTCTGTCTATAACTTGAAGTCATTAAGAAATTATGTTCAGACATTATTTTGTTACATATAATTGATTTTAATGTTTAGGATGTACGCAGTTGATGAGAATCCAGGAAATAAAACGAGCTGGTATTATCCTGCAAATATGCTCTTTCTTTCTTTCTTGATTCAAACTAATTAAGGGAACCGGTTGTATGAAACAAATGTAACAACTTATGTAATTTCTTTACTCTCTCTCTCTCTCTCCATATATATATATATATATATATATACAAATTGAAGTGCAGTTCATTTAGAAGTCTATTTTGTCTGAACGAAATGAAAGATATTTCCATCCTGGTTTCCAGGTGTTGTTTCATCCAACTCTACAATAATGTCCGAACACAACACTTAACCCTTTTGAATGCGATCATCTAATACTGTCTAAAAAAGTGTGTATCCGTGACCTTGTGAAGTTACTTACTTTCCTTATCTAGCCCATATCATTTCAGCTATGAGTGATACAAAAATACGATGTCGAATATAATCAGGATCTGTAAAGAAAGACAAACTGTCACTGCTGTGAAATCATCGTGAAAATCTGTTGCATTCAGTATGAAGAAAAAGACCCAGATCTTCTAAGTCAGTGTGAAATCAGTGTTTCTAAATGGATCGGAGACTTTATGGGCGTGATGCTAAAAGTATTTTAAACAGGCTAGTGCAAATTTTTAATAACAGCTTCCCTCTTCGTTTCGTAATGATGAATAGATGGCCGACAGTAAGGAATCAGGGATGTATCGTTTCAGAGAATATGCTGAAGGAAATGGAGGTGAGTCGGACAGGTGCTTAGGAGACTGTTAAGTGATATCACGTCCCAAGAAGTCCTTCGATTGGAACCTGAATGAGAAGCGTTGTGTTTGGTTTTTGTTTGAGGGTGACAGGGTGGAGATCAAGTGAGGAGGAAATAAAAGCCTATACGTAATCGTAGAGCCAGCTAAGGAAGAGTGCAGTGAACAGAGTAAAATGTACGTGTGCTTCTGAAGCCCTATGTTCCACTTGGAACTCGAAGGAGTACTAATAGTGGTAGTAATAATAATAACCGTAGAAAGCTGATTATCTGTTCTTCCTTGATAATTTTGCTCAGAATAAATATAGTGATAAATCTATATATGGATGGAGGATTTCATCATGAGCTGACATCAGTTAGAGAACCACTGGAAAACTAGCTGAGAGTATTGTACAGCTGTTTCGTCCCAGTTTAGGACTCTTCATCAGTACGCGCTATGTCGTACATTGGCTGAAGTTGGAATTCATGAACTGGCGCTTGGATTGGGTCCCAGTGGTTTAATGATCTATGGGCTCACTGGCCTTAGAACCAGGAGGTTCTGGGTTCGAACCCTGGTGGTGGATGCGTACTGATGAGGAGTCACAAACTAGGAGGAAACAGCTGTCCACTACTCCCTGGTTCTCTAACTGATGTCAGCTCATCATGAAATCCTCCATCCAATCAAACGAAATCCCTACAAAACCAATAGTTGGAAATCTATATTGGACTTCAAGTGTTGGTTTGCAGGGATTTGATTCATTACAGTTTTGATCGCGGGCTGACATAAGTTAGAAAACCATTAGGAAACAGCGGAGTATTGGACAGCTGTTCTGTTCTAGTTTACGACTCTTACCTGGAGTTCCAATGAGAAGTTGTAACTGATGGGGTCCTCCAAGCCAGACAAGAGAACAGTTACTCACGCATTATATTGGCTGGCAGTTAAAAGCGATTAATAGGAAACCTTTGACCTAGATTTCTTGAGAAAGATGAATCTTTAATCTCGATGGAACTGATAACCCCTAGAGACTTGAACCTGTACTAACCAGTACTGGAGTCACTATCATCGAGTTATTCAAGCTATAATTCATCTTCTGTAAGACAGTAATGGGCTATAATGATGACAAGGGTACCAACGAACTTGAAATCTAGTTTTACCGCTTTCTTCTAAGTGGCATCAACCATGATAACGAACTAGTCATCTATCTCGCCGACCACATTAACCAATTTGACGGATAGACTTCAATCGACAAACCGGCTGAAGCAGTACAGAAGACGTAGGTGATGAAGATAACCCACGAACATCAGCAACAACAACCGGCACCAGTCACCATCAATAGGAAGATTTAACAGAGGTTACTTCCTTCACTTATCTGGTTAGGAAGCACAGTTTTAACCACAAGTGGTGACACGTATGAAGATGTCAAAGCCAGTCAGAATCGGAAAGACAGGATACGCCTTCACCAAACTGAAACTAGTTTGGAAATCTTCTGCTGTCACTCATCCAGACAGCCAGCATAAAGAACAAGATTCCGAATTTCAACACCAATGTGAAGTCAGTCAGTCAAAAATACGACGAGTGTGTCATGAGAAGAATTTCCAACAAACCACTGCAGTTTTTTATCAGTAGCTGTCCACTTGGCTGATTTCATACTGAAGATCAAATGGCCAGAAAGAAACCGACAGGCGAGAGCCGACTGCTCAGCAAATATGTAGGAGAAAAGGGAGGTGGATAGGACATACGCCACTGAGAAAGTCATCGAATGAAATCGCGCTCAACGCAGGCCATCACTCGAGTGGAATCCGAATGGGAAGCGACTAGTGGTCCATCTGTGTGAGGGTGACATGGAGGAGATCTTGTAGCAAGGAGGAGGAAGAGGAGGAGATGAGAGATTATGGGCAATCGTGGACCTAGGTGAAGAGGACCACAGACAATAGAAGGAAGTGGAGATGTGTTGTTGAAGACCTATGCTTCACTCGGAAGCCAAGGGAATAATAATAAGTAGTAATAATAATAATGATAATAATACTTCAATCAGCACTAATATCTAAACACGTGACACTGGTTACACCCAACTGACTAGTCTACATATTTTGACTTTCTATCCCCAACTATTTAGCTCTATTTAAATATGTAGATATATAAATACAATAGAACGTGTAGATCATAGTCCTTTATAGACTCTTCTCAATGGTATAATTGTTTTATATTGGACATTTTATGTTATCCAAGAAACACTATGATTATGTATATAATTGAAAACAACCTAATTAGGCGTTTTAAACAGTCTGTAAAAACAAAATGTTCTCTTTTGCTTATTAACCAAATCTTGTCTAGTCTACACTGAGTTAACAGTAATACAGACAGCTGATTGGTTGTCTTCATACAGACAATGAAATTAAGAGATGCTAAGCTTAAAATGAAAATAAACTCCGCCTACTTTCTGATGAAGTTGGCTGAAATAAGGTGAAATACTGAAGGCAATAATATTTGACGAAAAATGCCAATCAACTGAGTACTGATTCAGTATTTCTACATGTTTACGACATGACATTTTATACCAGTGGATTAGAGTGGTTCTCAAATGCGTGGGTGGTTCAGTGATAGACTACTTGCCAAATACGCACGTGGTCCGCGGTTCGATTCCCAACCGACCCACTTCAAAATCTCGCTTAGGCTTGTTTGAGTCACTAGGCTACCTCCGTTTCTATCCAATGAAGTGCATAACATTTTTTCTCAAATTCTTTTTTTTAACTATTTGATTACGTCTTTGGGTCCCAAAATGCATTCTTTGATGTTTTGATTCTCGGAGACGAAGGGAAAACATGTCATAAGGGATCAGTCTATTCTTCAAATTGAACAACATGGCTATTTTGCTTGAAGATCCTGGGTGAGGAGAAAGAATTTTGCAATAAATTATACTGAGAATTCTGTATAGTGTAATCAATTTTGTCGATAATAAAGGGGCTTTTTTCAAGAGTTAGATTGTAGGGATTTCTGGAGTCACTTTAATGGGTCTTAATAATTTAATAGTCTACGAACTTGCCTTACAACCGGAAGCTCACTGGTTCGAACGCCCATGGATGCGTGTTGCTGAAGAGTCTAAATCACGAACGAGACAGCTGTCTAACGATTCCCTTGTTTTCATTGGTTCCTTAAGGGGGTAATCACTCTGCAGTGAAACTTGAAAGCTGATACTGTTGTGATTATTGTCATCATTAACCTGCACTAGGCTCGGTAAAGATGAAGGGCTGGTCGTGACGCTGGTAAACCCACCCTGTATGAAAAACAACACCACCGGTGGAACTCCAAAGCTTAGAGCATGAATTCCTGTGTTCCACTCAGAACCTGAAGGAATGAGAATATATATATATTTGTTGACCACAAATTGACCTCAGTTAGATAACCATTGAAAACCAGTAGGAATTACTGGATATCTGTTTCGTCCTACACTCTAGGACTCTTCAGTAGTACACACATAATACCCCACAGTGGATTGAACCTAGGACCTTCAGTTTACAAGTCGGTCTCGCTGACCATTCAGCCACTGGGACGTAGTCGCATGGCACACGAATTCCAACTTCTGTCAGTTCAATTTGGTGAACCTTGCTGTTCCCCACTTCCCACTAGCACTTCAGGGAGTTTCATCCTGTAGCGGGTCACTAGGGCGCAGTACAATAATTTTTAAGAGTTGACTGGCAGGGATCCTACTCAATTCAAGCTTGATCATCAAGTGACTTCAATTGGTAAACTAAAAAAGGATGAAACAGCTGTCCCGAGCTCCCAGTTGTTTCTCACTGGTTCTCCAACTGAAATCAATTCTTGATCAAAATTGAAATCAATCACTTCCCTGCAAACGAAAACTTGAAAACAATGTGTACATTAGTAATCATTTTATTAAAATTATTATTATTGTTTCCTTTAATTCCTAGAGGAACATAGGACTTCAGCCAAGCGTCTCCATTGCGTTCGGTTCTCTGCTAGAGTCTTCACCTGGCTCCAAGTCTGACCACACGTTTTCATCTCCTCTTCACATGACCTCCTCCAAGTCACCCTTGCACTGACGACCAACTCGCCGCTTCCCTTTCGGGTTCCACTGGAGCAATAGCTTGTCTAGTGATGTCACTTGATGGTTTCCTCAGAGTATGGCCAATCCATCTCCATTTCTTCCTGCCTATTTGTTTCACAATCAGTTCCTGGTTGGTTCGCTCCCAAAGATCCCTGTTGCTGATCTCTTCTGGCCATCTGATCTTGAGTTGCATTGAGCGAAGACAACTGTTAATGAAGGTGTGTAGTTTGTTTGAGATGCTCTTTATGACGCGCCAAGTCAATGGTCCGTATAGTAGCACTGACTGACTTCACATTGGAGTTGAAAATCCGGATCTTATTTTCATTTTCATGCCAAGTGCTGTTGATCTCCACACAAACTTGAGAGTAGTGAAAGCTTGTCGTGCTTTTCCGATTCTTGCTTTGATATCTTCGTCAGTTCGGCCTGTATTCGAAACGATGCTTCCCAGATCGGTAAGTAGGTAGGTAAAGGAGGTAGTTTCTTTCAGGTTCCTCCCATTTTTGCTGATTGTTGTCTGTTGGTGGTGTTGGCCAGGAATCTTCATCACCTCTGTTTTCTCTATGTTCACCTGAAGTCCCTCCTATCTTCTCTGGATGCTTCTTCTGCCAAGTTGTTGCTTTCCATTTGGATATCTTCCAGTTTGTGGGAAATCAGACATACATCATCATCGGTGAAGTCCAGATCCTCCAAGTTTTTCGATAGGGTCCAATTTTATTAAAATAACTAATGTATACTCATCAAGACCAGATGAAGTATGACAGATGGATTAAAGCGTTTTTGTATTTTTCATTTCCCCGCTCCCCACCTACCTCTTCACTTCCCGCCAATCTGTACTTAGAACGCATCTGAATATATGAAAGAAATGCAAAACGAAGTATATTGACTATACTCATGATCTTCAAAATATTTTCTAGAGAATTCGCCTTCCTTTATTCCATTTTAGATAGTCGGATCATGATTTCAATTAAAGAAAACAAGAGTACAGTTCAATGTGAACTGTGTTTTAGTATGCAAAACAGATAGATTATTAATATTTATATACTTTACATTTAATGAATTACTCAATTCAATTCCTTTTTTTAAAAAACTTTTTAGTTTGTTTTAAAATGACCTGAACAGGTGAATAATTAGTTACAGTTTTTGGGTATGAATTTTAAAATAAGTTGAAGAAATATGATAATATAAAAAGGATACAATAAATATTTCATAAGAATAATATGATAGATTTCATCTTTATGGTGTCTTTGATGAAATTCATAGTTTTTATATTTAGCGCTAGTAATTGACTGTATGTCAATGATTCAATATAAGAATACTAACCAGGCAGATAAGTGCTCATGGTTCAATTTCCAGTTGAAGCACTTCTAAACATCATCTAGTCTACGAACTGGTATTAAGCCTTGGAAAGGGAGAAGGTTAGAGGTCAGGCTGGCAATCCCACTTAGTGAAAGCAACACCACCGCTACTGAGAATTCAATTCACGTAGCCTTGTGTTTCACTCAAAAAGCATGCCTAGAATAATGTTAAGAACTTTATGTATATATGAATCAAGAACTCAAAGAATGATGAATTCATCACAGCATTCATGAAGTATATTACAGTTAAGTCTTCCTAAGCTCAAATGGAGAATGGTTAAATGGAAAGTTATTATTAGTATTCCCTTGTGTTGCGAGTGGAACATAGAGGCTGGCTTCAACAATACATCTCCACTTTCTTCTGTTTTCTGCCGTCCTCTTCAGCTGGGTCCATGATTGACCAAACTCTCTCATCTCTTCCTCACACGATCTCCTCCATGTCACCCTCGCACCGACCACCCACTCGTCGCTTGCTTCCCATTCGGATTCCATTCGGGCAATGGCCTGGCATGCGATGTCATTCCCGATCCATCTTCACTTTCCCCTACACATTTGTTGAGCGACCGGCTCTCAGTTGCCTTTTTCCCGGCCAGATTTTCTTGTTGTTCATTATCTCTGGCCTTTTGATCTTCAATATGGAGCCAGCGAAGGTGACAGCTGTTGATAAAAGTCTGCAACCTGTTGGAAATCCTTTTCGTGACACGCAGTGCAAGTTTCCGATCTTTATAGAAGAACCGACTTGACAGTGGTGTTGAAAATGCGAATCTTATTCTTCATGTTGAGTGCGGAAGATTTCCGAATTAGTTTCAGGTTGATGAAAGCGTGCGTATCTTGCCTTACCGATTCTGTCTGACTTTGACATCTTCGTCGGTTCCGCCTGTAGTTGAAACAATGCTTTCTAGACAGATAAGTGAAGGAGTCAACCCCTGTTAAATCTCTCCTATTGATGGTGATTGGTGCTGGTTGTTTTTGTTGCTGTTGATTGGTTATCTTCATGACCAAAATGGAAAGGTAATATAATGTAATACTGTGAAGTTAAGTGCAAATAAGTATTATCTTGTCAAAAAATAACTTTGAAAAGTAAAGCTTTTAACATTGTAATCTCTTTTCTGGAATGATCTAATTGTGAAGTTTTAACTGGCCCGCTACACAACGTTTCCAGCGCTAACTTCGAATTCAGATTAAAATTAAAATTCAATAAATTTGTACCTGTTTAGTGAATTCGTTTAAGGATGATTTTGAAAAAAAGTGTGTTAAAGTATTAGGTAGAATATGCTGCGTTTATATGGATCAGTTCATAGTTGTCATCAGGATGGATAGTTGCATCATTCATGAAGGACCCTCTGAAAACAACCTACTTCACACTGAAATAAGCGCTGAAAATGCTGTCTAGAAAGACACTGGAAACTTCACAATTAAACAATCCGGTTGAGCGAACACGACCATATCAAAAACATTCACCTGAGCTACGAATCGTTTCCATTATTTTTATCAGAAACTATAGTAATTTGTGCAGAAGAAGTCTTTAAACTAAGAGAGCACTTTTTTATTCTTTCACGTTCCCAGTGGAACATAGGGCTTCAAGCTAGAGGCCTGAAGTTTCTGTAGCAGTGTTTCTTTTTACAGGATGGGGTTGCTAGCCTCATACCCAACCTTCCCTTTTTGCCAGTTCTATTACTGGGTTAGCGAGGTAAAGGAGTGCGTCAGTGGTCGGGGATCGAACCCCGGACCATATATATTGTCGGCGAGCGTCCTAACATCTGTACCACCGATGCACTAAGAGAGCACTAGGTATTTATATCCTCATTGAACTGAACATTCATTTCTCCATGTAGATATTTTCAAATCTGAAAGAGGCTGAAGCTAAAAGCTAATAACAAGTGAAGGTGTAAACGATGCAGAATAAATTCACCACGTCTTTTAAAAGTAGCTTTATGTGCTTGCCAACGGCCACTTCAGTGTGCATCTATAAATTTAACTGTCCTCACGGAAACAGTTACACAGATATAGAACGACTTGGAAAGCCCACCGTCGCTTTCTTGAATACTGTCCAGCGTATTTAGGTAAAGGAGATATAAAGTAATTCAGGAGTTCCCTATTTACGTGCCTTCATAATTCTATATAAGGTGCTACCTCAATTCTTGAAGCTTGTACGTGCCTTCAGTTGCTAAGCATATCTGAGGCATAGAAAATTTTCCACCCAATCTCTATGTTCAGAATAAGTCTATTCATCAATCCTTCTCCTTCTCAAGGACTTATGTCCAAAACTAGAATAGCTATCTCTGCCGATGACATCGAATAACTGTAAATATTATTTTTATTTGTACTGCTATATGCCATACTGTAGTTGCATATATCAATCCTAGTTTCATAGTTTATTATTATATTATTATTATACTCAAATTCTATTGAGTTAGATGTATCCTCTGAGTTGGCTGATTTAATTGCGAAGCTTTCGTCGTCCACCATCTAGACGACATGGCTTCAGTGGAGGTTTTAGTATAAAATAAACTTATTTAAATTCTCCGTAAATGATGTAATCATATCTCCTGGCAATTACTGTCATGACTGGTTGTTAAGTTACGTCTCTATTGATCATATTTGTATTGACTTGAAATTCGAGCTTTCTTGTCATGTGATTTACTTTTTATTAGCTAGTAGATTTGTTCTATAATAAAATGTGTGTTTGGTTACATGATTTAATCATGAGAACCATTGGAAAACCTGCAGAAAGTACTGGACAGCTGTTTCCTACGTCCCACTTTGGGACTCCTCATCAGTACGCAACCACCGGGGTTCTAACCCAGGACCTTCTTATTACAAGGCGAGCTCGTAGACCATTACATAAAGCCACTGGGACCCGATCCAATGGCGCTATATCGTGAATTGGCAGAAGTTAGAATTCACGATGTATCACATCGAAAATGAAATTATTTTTTTGCTTTTTAGCTTTAAATTATTGTGTCAGGAAACACTGATTTATCGTAATAGCATGAGAATAATTTTTGAACAAAAGAGAGGCAGTTGTGTACTATAATATCGTCCTCCCATTAAAACTCAACACTGTAACACTATCCACTTGAATTTTCTAAATTAATTACGTGAAACTTGAAAACATTAGCAGAAAAAAGTAACTTAAATTTCAAGTTTTGAAGGGTCACCAGGTCGCTATCCAGTTAGAGGTCAACGCAGATGAAACCAGTGAAAGATAGTAAAGGAAAGCCAATTACCAAATAGGAAAACACACAGGAAACAATGAGCTGATCACTTCAAAGTAATATTCAATGAACCACCACCCACAGCCCGTTCATAAATACCATCAGCACCCACAGAATAGTTAGCGAACACGAATCCTCCAACGAAGCAGAAGTTTCAAAAGCCACAAAGTTACTGAAAGCTGGTAAGGCAGCATGACCAGATGGAATTCTTGCAGAAGCACTTAAAGCGGGGCCAGAAACCTCAAAGGATAACCTTATGACACTTTTACAGGAAGCGCAGGTAACATCTCTCTGACTACGAGTAGTGGCGCACACATGGATGTTAAAGACAGCAAGATGGAGGTCTTCATCATTCTTCATCAGTATGGAAATCTGCTGCATACGGGATAAAGAACAAGATTCGGATCTTCAGCACTTATGTCATATCAGTGCATGAGTCACCAAAAGTATCTGCACCAAGGCTACTGAAGACATTTATCAACAGCTGCCTTCACTTACCAGTGAATAACAAATGACCTACAGGAAATGATAACTGACACGGAATTCTGACAATGAATCAACCAATAACCTACCACCTGCGTCGGTGGAACAACGGTTATGATTCCCGCCAATCACGCACACGGTCCGAGGTTCGGTCCCCTGCCGACGCACACCTGATATCTACGGTCGACCTGCAAAATTTGGGCTACCGATATCATATGCTGAAAATTCCATACATGTACCAAAAAATACCGTGTGAAATCAAGCTGTAATCAAAAAAAAATATGCAGAAGTAAGTGGCGGTCGATTTGACACATGCTGAGAGGACCGCCACATGGCATAATGTGCCCTGCAGGTCGTCGAGTAGAAAACGACAACAATGAAAGCTTGTGGACAATTGTGGAGTTATTCCATTATGGGTAAATTTTTATTTTGTTAGAGTCTCACAGTGTTATACAGTAATATTTACTGATGACGTTTCGAGCACTGTGAGACTCTATCAAAATAAAAATTTACCCATAATGGAATTACACTCTACCACAGTGCCCAAGTTTTATTCTTATATAAATCGTGGAGTTAGCCAAACAGGGCTGTGGAAAACAGGATGAAACAGTGATGTGCTTTTGAGGCCCTATTTCCCACTCTGAGCCCTGGGGAATAATAATTATTACTGTATATATATACATATATATATATATATATATATATATATATATAACGAATCATGTATTTTAAATTCAATTCTAGGGATTTGTATAAATATCTGTTAAAAATCTCTGTTGGTGTGCGAAATGAAAACAAAACACGTAGATCAGCGAAGAGTCTCTTTTCGGCGAATTCATCTTCTTAGCTGTACAATCGCAAATATATATGCATTGTTTTGTTTGTATGTGTACATTAAGTTTGTCAAACAAAGTTACAATTGGTTAAGGTTAATTTTAACTAAACAAGTGAAGGTTGGTAATACAGGTCAAGAAAACTAGGGTAGTAACAAAGGTGATGAGATGTCAGAAACAGTTGTAATAATAATAGTGAGTTTTACTCAGGATGCACATAGAAACAAAGTAGAAATTATGTAAGAGGTCTAAGTGGATACAAGAATTACAATTGCTTAAGGTTATTTTAACTAAACAGGTAAAGGTTGGTAATATAAGTCAAGGCAATTAAGTGCTAGGATAGTAACAAGAGAGAGGTTCACTAAAGTCAAGTATCGACAATTTGCAACTGTACAAAAGATACGTGGATGACATTTTCATTATTTGTGACAACAACAACGACCCCAATCTACTGCTGAAGACATTCAACGATTGCCATCCAGCAATAAAATTCACTCTTGAAATGGAAAACGAGTCCAAAATTCCGTTTCTTGATGTGGAACTGACAAGAAGAGCTGATGGGAGCCTAAGAAGATCAATCCATAGAAAACCTACGTGGAATGGTCAACTAACAAGCTTCTATAGCTGGGTGCCTATTCAACAAAAGCGGAATTTAATTAAATCACTTGCTTCCCGCATCCGACGCATCTGTAGTCCCGACGTTGTGGAAACAGAATTAGATATTCTGAGAGAAATATTCATCCAGAATGGTTACCCAATAAGATTTATCGACAAAAATATGAAACCAATAATTCGGAAAAACGAAACTTTGACTGTGCCTAAAAAGAAAATCTACATGAACTTGGATTTCAAGGGAGATTTAGCAAGCGATATTCTCAAGAGAAGGATCACATCATCTCTGAGAAGAACATTCTTTGCAGCAACGCTAAGAATAGTGTTCTCCAGTCGCCCACTAATTTGCAGAAGCCTCAAGGACAAGATCCCGCATCTGGCCACTTCTATGTGCATATACCAGTTCACCTGCTGCTGTGGAGCCAGGTACATCGGTCGTTCGACGCGCATCCTGTCCAAGAGGATTCAAGAACACTATCCAGCATGGTTGCGAAAAGGCAATACTGGTGCAATAAGGAGTGCGATAATTGAACACCTGGTCAGCACTGATCATTGCATTTCAACGAACGCCTCCTTCAGAGTAATCTACAGAGTCAAGAACAACCTATCAAAGGCAATACGGTTTCGTCTCCTCTGTATCGCTGAAGCTCTAGCCATTCACATGGAAAAACCGGAGCTGTGCATACAAAAGAAGATTACTCAACCACTTCTACTCTCATGGTAACAATGTTTTGATTTTTTGATTTTTATTTTATTTTATTCTGATAACTTAACTTTGTTTCTTTGCCTGTTCCTTAGTTGCTTATAATTCTTGTATTCACTTAGATCTCTTACATAGTTTCGTATTATCTACTTTGTTTCTATGTGCATCCTGAGTAAAACTCACTCATCAAAATATTCATATTATTATTGCATAACCTCTTTTAACAACTGTTTGTGACAACTCATCACTTTTGTTACTATCCTAGCACTTAATTGCCTTGACTTATATTACCAACCTTTACCTGTTTAGTTAAAATAACCTTAAGCAATTGTAATTCTTGTATCCACTTAGACCTCTTACATAATTTCTACTTTGTTTCTATGTGCATCCTGAGTAAAACTCACTATTATTATTACAACTGTTTCTGACATCTCATCACCTTTGTTACTACCCTAGTTTTCTTGACCTGTATTACCAACCTTCACTTGTTTAGTTAAAATTAACCTTAACCAATTGTAACTTTGTTTGACAAACTTAATGTACACATACAAACAAAACAATGCATATATATTTGCGATTGTACAGCTAAGAAGATGAATTCGCCGAAAAGAGACTCTTCGCTGATCTACGTGTGCGAAATACCTGAAACTTTTGGTCAATAATTGATTACTACACCTTGATTCATTTTTATGCACTTATCTACTGATTATACAACACGCTATTAAGCCCACATTCTTACTTCGAATTATATTTATGTGTCACACTTCTGAAGCAATAATTGTATTTTTTTCATAAAGTTGTTAGATATTGATTTTAATTAGTTTTGTGATTCAAGTTCCAAAATGTTACGAAATTTAGTCTTCTAACAATTCATTTCATGAATATGATTGTAGTATATGACTGTCCAAATTTCTCAACTGATCAGAAATGTGAATAAGGTAAAACTCAACTGGAATACGCTAATCGTTTCTTCACTCACACTCTAAGTAGGTGAGCGAATTAGCCTACACACCAAACGTTGGTAACAGCCAAACACTCGATGATGTATTCAACAACCAAGCCGATAATTGTGCTTTGTCAAGAGTATTGAATACTTGGATCTTGGGGAGTGAAAAAGTCCTGTTTCTTAGCAATCATTTTCGTTTGGACAGTACACATTTATCAAAAGATGTAGTTGAAAATTAGACAAAAGTCGGTAGTTTCTTCAAATGAAGCAATCTGGAAAATGATAAACTTTCTCGTTTCATTGGGTAGATTTCATCTCCAAACAAAAACCGATTAGGGGGATTATAGAACGCCAGGGATCACTGGAGATCTATTTCATCCTATTTTGGGGTCAAATCCGAAGACTTCAGGTTATAACTAGTGGAGCCCACCATGTCGAGATGAGGAGGTCGCTCATTGAAAGGACTAGTTGAGGGTAGCACCATATCACAAATCGACAAAGTTGGAATTCAACAGTCACTGAATTCCATTCTTAAGTGGCTGATCGGCTAACGAGGATTCGACTCCTGGTAGAGTGTTGAGTGTGCGCTGATGAGGAGTTCCAAAACAGGACGAAACAGCTGTCCACTGCTCTCCAGCCTCCAGTGATCTCTCTGACTGATTTTGGTTCGTGACGAGAGAGACAAAACTGAAGTGGTTTGCAGCTGGGTGTCGTATTTCACCAGGTACATCTTCCGTTTAGTAATCTCAAAGTTACTGATTCGGGTCCCCGACGGGACTTGGATTTTAATGTCACCTTCGATCATCATACATAACATCAATGGAAGTCTGCCAACCGACGGTTATACCAGGCAGTCTTGTTACTCATATATATATTCTCTGGCTATATATCTACTTTCATTTCCACACTGGACTTCTGATTTTCAAGATGAGATTTAAGCAAAATTATCAAATCATTAGTGTAACCAATAGAATAGCATAGTGTGTTATTTTGTCCAGTTCTAAGTATAAATTAACTGAAGCCTTTATTCAACGTGTTGCACATAAAGTTACTGTGTATTTGGATTAACTTCAAGAAGATGCTAAATTAGATACATTTACTGGTCTCATACATTAGCCACAGTCTACTATAATTATCATATTCTGGGATTCCTAGTGGGACATAAGGCTTCAGCGCGACATTGCTGATTGACTGCATTATCTGAGGCCCAGCCCTTCTTAGCTGACCCTACTATTGCCCACATAAGCTTTCATTTCTTCCTCCATACATGATCTCCTCCATGTCACACTAGGACCAATGCCCAACTTTTTTCTCTCCTTTGGGTTTGACTAGAGGGACTTCCTGGCACGTGATGTCATTCAGCAGTCCCCTCAGCGTATTTCCGATCCTGTATAGTTGCTGGTTGGTCCGTTCCCAGATCTTCTTGTTACTAATCCTTTCCAGCCATTTAATCTTCAGTATCCAGAGAAGAAAGCTGCTGATGAAAGTATTCAGCAGTCCGTCCGAAGTGCTTTTGGTGAAACGTGTTCCAAGTCTCTGAATTATAAAAAGGCGCTAACTTGGCACCAGTGTAGGAAATTCGGAACTTGTTCCCTTATTTATTAGGCATGTTACTAAGTTATTAGCCTTATCTATCACCTACATTCTTTAGAGTTCAGAGTGGAAAATTGGCTTCAAGCTTCAAAATTTCAGTAGCAGTGGTGTCATTATGCAGGGTGTGGTTACCAGGCTAATGCTGAACCTTTCCTCTTTTAATTTTCTCGCTTTCAACCAGAAAACCAGTAGACTTGTAGGAATGGGTGGGATAGAGGTCAAATACAGGATCACATGCGTGGTAAGGGAACATTCTACCATCGAACCTTCGATGCATCGCATTATCCACTGAGCTACAAGGACATCTTATTCAGTTTGCTAAAGATTCACCGGTAGCATGCTTTATTTTTTGCATTGAGGTTCGTGGTAGGAACCGATAGAAAACAGAGGTGATGAATATTCTTGGCCAATAGCAACAGACAACAATCAGCCAGGATGAATGGGATAAATCTGAAAGAAACAACCTCCTTTACCTACCCACCTACCTGGGAAGCATCGTTTCAACTACAGATGGAAGTGACGAGGATATCAAAGCAAGGATCGGGAAAGCAAAGCGTGCTTTCACTACTCTCAAGTCTGTGTGAAGGTCAACAGCACTCAGGATGAAAAATAACATCCGGATTTTCAACTCCAATGTGTGTGAAGTCAGTGCTACTCACTTCACGTATGGATCAGAGACTTGGCGCAGCATCCTGAAAGGCACTTCGAACAACTACAGACTCTCATCAACAACTGTCTTCGTTCAATACTACTCAAGATCAGATGGCCGGTCAGAAAAAATCAGCAATAGTGAGGGATCTCTAGCAATGAGCGAACCAACCCAGCAGGAACCGATTGTGCAATAAATATGCAGGAAGGAATGGAAGTGGATTGGCCATACTCTGAGGAAACCATCAAGTGAGTGACATCACACGCCAGGCCATTGCTCGAGTGGAACCCAAACGGGAAGCAGCGAGTTGGTCGTCGGTATGAGGGTGACGTGGAAGAGGAGGTCATGTGAAGAGGAGATAAAAGTATGTGGGCAGACGTGGAGCCAGTTGAAAACACTGATAGTGAGCGGCTGAAGCCCTATGTTACTCTAGGAACTGAATGAAACAATAATAATAGGGTCCGAAAGGTTTCTACTTATATTATCATCTTATGGACTATTATTTAGAATCAGATATTTAGTAAACGACCAGAATAATGAAAAGGTTATACATCCTATGCAAAGTATTCTTGGCTTTATCCTACATGACGTCATCTGTACGCATAGACTGTACACTTCTAGTTTTGAATGATTTTCTGACTGATGTTCAGTGCATAATGAAATATCTATTAAATTAATCAACTCCCTGATATGTTTCCATTTACTTAAGGTCTAAAACAATCTAACTAGGTGAAATAAAACATTTCTGCTTAGTACACTGTCATTCTTAGGGCGTTCTTATTTTGGAAAATGAAAGACAATGTTTTTCAGACATAAATATGTTCTATAAAAGCAGCACCAATAAGCATACTGATGGTATGGGGTGGATATATATTGACATTTGTATGGATAAAACTGTATAAATGAAGAAAACTTCAAGTTATTTCTCAGTTGATGTTCATAGGGGGGATTATTACTTTCCATTATCTCTAATTTCAATCTTTTCAAGGTCAACTAGTGAAGAAAGGAGAATAATATCTACGAGAATTAAAACAGTCACGTTATTCTAAAGAATAAAAAACGAAAATCTAATAGAAAACTAATAAAGGAATTATAAAATCTTGAATTATTAGTATTTATTATTATTCCCCGAATGGAACATAGGACTCCAACAACATATCTCCACTTTGTTCTTTTTTCTGCCATCCTCTTCAGCTGAGCCCATAATCTTTCATCTCCTCCATGTCCCCCTCGCGTTGACGACCCATTCATCACTCCCTATTCGGATTCCACTCGATTGATGGCCTGCATTGCGCGCGATCGCACTCGCAGGTCTCTTCCAATTCATCTGCATTTTCTCCTACATATTTGTTGAGCAGTCGGCTGTCACCTGTTGGTTTGTTGCTTGCCAATTCTTTCTCGCCAACTGGCCATTTGATCTTCAAGTATGGAATCTGAGAAGCGGGCAGCTGTTGATAAAAGTTGGAAATCCTTTTTGGTCAGGCTCAGTGCAAGTTTCTGACCCTCATAGAAAAACCGAATGACTAACTTCACATTGGTGTTGAAATTCGGAATCTTGTTCTTTATGCTGGCTAGCTGGATGAGTGACAGAAGATTTCCAAACTGATTTCAGGTTTTCAAGTGTTGGTTTGTAGGGATTTGATTGGTTACAGGATTTTCATCATGAACTGACATTAGTTAGAGAACCATTGGAAAACCTGGGAGTACTGGACAGTTGTTTCGTCCTAGTTTGGGACTCTTCATCAGTACGCACCCACTGGGACTCGAACCCAGGACCTTCTGGTTACAAGGCGAGCTCGTATACCATTAAGCCACTGGGACCCGATCCAATGGCTCATGAATTCTAACTTCTAACTTGCCTTTCCGATCCTGGCTAACTGGTGTTGAAATCTTCATCCGTTACGCCTGTGGTTGAAACGATGCTGGCTTCCTAGGTAATGAAGACATAACCTCTGTCAAATCTCTCCAGTTGATGGTGATTATTGCTGGTTGTCTTTGTTGCTGTTGGTTGATTATAGTCATCACCTCCGTCTTCTCTATGTTCACCTGGAGTCCTGTTTTCTGTGGCTTCTTGCTTCTTCAGCCAGTTTGTTGGTTTTCGCCTGAAAGTCCTCGAGTTTGTGTGACAATAAACACAAATCATGCATAGCGTGAAATCCCGACCTTCTAGGGTCTTCTTATCTGTCCAACGTCTTATGCAGAATTACACTTCAGAAATATTCAATCATCTTCAAATATTGACTAAAACAGAAATACTTAAGTGATTAAGGACACTTTATTTGGTAGATGCTGACTAGCATTGAAATCCAGGATGAGCATTTCACCCAATTTGGGAACTGTCAGCTGGATATACTAGAAATTCCCAGGGCTAACAGCTGTAATAATAATAATAATTTGCTTTATTCCAAAACAGTACTTGTGATACAGAATGGAATTCTCAGCATTTTTCCTACAATATTGCATCCAGTTAGTACATTATCAATAAATAGAATTCTACATAGATTAAGGAAATCTCAGTTCATTATGACTACAACATATTGGCATGTCGGTAGCAAAGCCAAAGTTGAACAGTGTTTGAAGGTGTTAGAAAAGTAGGTGCTATCATATTTACAGGCGTAAGTGAGAGAAAGAAACGAAGCAGCACATAACAGAAAAAAGAGAGAGAGAAAAGGAAAAGAAAGAAAAAGAATGTTGTACCTATAAATGATATGAGTTGGAAAGACGAGGTATAGTTTTACTACTGACCATTTAACGAATTATAGGTGTCACGCCTAATGCTTTCTTTATCGCACAGAACACGAGCTAAGTAGGGTATGGTTGAGCTTTTGTACCTGCTGGTGCGAGCATATAGTTTTCTATATAAGCTTCTGGTTTTACCTGATTAGATGCAAGGGGAGAGTTGTGAGTGAAGAGGGTGGTGTGAGTTAGATAAAATGGATTTGGCCCATTTTTCACATGAGTCAATATGCCTGTCAACCAGAATATTAACAAGCTGGTTAAGTGGCACGTTGCTTACCCTGCTGACAACCTTTAACATCCTGTGTAATATATTATAGTCTTTCTTCAGTAGCCCGGGAAAAACTAAGGGGGAACAATAGAGAATAATAGGCAGAATGCGAGAGTTAACGAATTGTAGGAGTAGGGGTTGGGTTATACCAGAATATTTTAACTTCTTGATGTAGCAGGTAAGACGGAATATTTTCTTAAAAATCGCCAAGATATGAGACGACCAGGACAGATCAGCAGATAGAATGACGCCTAGGTATTTAACTTCCGACTTGGTTTCTATTTCAGTGCCATCTTTGTTGCACACCTCGTGAGAGCCAACCAGTTCGTTTAGGTCTGTTTGGCAATTGGAGGGGTTTAAGGTAAGACCGTTTTCCTTGGACCACTGGCTGATTTCTGGCAGTAAGCCATTAAGTTTAGAGCAGTCGCTTTGACAGTTGACAGGCAAAGATACAGTCAGGTCGTCACGATCTTTGTACTTGAATGAAAGCCTATAAGTTCCACCTCTCTTTAGTCTCTAACACGAAATTATTGTTACAGGGTTAAATTTATTGAATTCAGTGGGTTTGAAACGGTTGAAGACGAAGACTTGGTATCTATCTCTTAATAGCCAAATTATCTTCATTATGGATGAGATTTTATTTTGATAAATCACACAGTGTTGTTATGCAGTAGTAATATTAACTGATGACGTTTCGAGCACAAATTATTGCTCATAATCATATCAAGTTACTCACACAACTTTTTCCTTCATTTATATATATTTATATACCACAGTGCCCAAGTTTTATACTTATATCAAATTATCTTCACTTTATCTTCAACGCACAATTTGCACAGACCTTCTTGTAGTGGTACTTCTGGTCCTCATATTGTGTTTCCTTGTGTCCGTTTTACGTTTCCCAAGCATCTTCACCACGCCGTACCATTTGCCTTCTCTGACATCAAATGTATCTTCCTGCTATTTGATGTTTTTATGCCGATGAACGTCCCCATATATACTACTGATGGATCTTATCAGTAGCACTCCCCACAGGTATACATTATGAATTCTGCTTGCATGCTTATAGATGGCCATAAGTATTTGAAAAGTGGTTATGTTACTAGTATCCAGACATACACCATCACAGAAAATCTTCTGCCCTTCGCATATTGTGTGGAAAAAGGAATCTGTAGCCTCAAGACAAAATAAAACTTTATCTTGTTACAGGGACTCGACTGGCTGTTGGCAGCAAGAAGATGAGCATGCGTTAGACTGACAAAAAGACCCTAGGAGGTTTGAAATTTGCGAATGAATCATATCTTCTGCCTAACAGAATCAAAGATCTGCAGGCAAAAGCCAACAAGTTGTCAGGAGATGCAGCTAAGACAGGAAGGACTTCAGGTAAACACAGTGAAGATACAGTTGATGAAGACACCCAGCAAGATAAATCTAAGGGAAGTGACCTCCTTCACTTACCTGGTTCGAGTAGCAACGATTCCGCTGCAGAGGGTGGTACAGATAAGGATTATTAAAGCAGACAGGGTCGGATCTGAAAAGCAAGACGGTTTTCCATTGTTATGAAATCAGTTTGGAGGTGTACAGCATTCAGCTAAAGGGATTTCCAACTTTTAGCTCAGACCACTGCTTCTATATAGTTCAGATAACTGGAACGCGCATCACTGAAAGCACTTCCAACACGCTATAGCAGATTTTCATCAACACCTGTCTTCTCACCATATTGAAGATCAGTAGAGCGGTCGGCAAGAATAAGCAACAAGAAACTTTGACAACGAACCGGACAACAACCTATGGCTAGCCCAACCAATATGCAGAAGAAAATGAAGGTGGATTGGATATACGCTAAGGAGACACTTAAGTGACATCACATCCAGGCCCTCGACTGGAATTCGATTAATAATCAGTGGGGTGAGCGTCCGAATATTCTACTAAGGAGGTTATATAAAGAAGAAGCAGTGAAAATTTATGGGCAGCCATGGAGCCAGCTGAAAGTGATCGCAGAGAATCAAGTTGAATGGAAATGTCTTGTCAGAGCCGTATGTCCTACTCAGAAACTAAGGGATAAATAATAATAATATTATCTGTATAAAGGGCATGTATCATTTGCAACTGTACTTTAAACCTCTTCAACAGAATAGCTTATGAAGTGAAATTTTTGCATTTCATTTGATGTTGAACATCATCATAAAAACAGAATCCACTACAAAATACAAAACTTGTAGAAATTCAAGTACACTATTTATCAACAAACTAAAGAGCTTTTACAGTTGTTTATTCGAATAATTTTGTAGAGGTAAATAATTCCCCGAAAACTATCAGCATCTGTCACTTTTCACTCAACATTCTCTGCTCACCTTCATTCACTGTTTAAGCCGACTTATTAATCTGAGAGTACGTGGTCAAGCAACCGCGCCATTTGTCAGGCTATCGTGTTACTTTCTGTAGTTCTTGCACGACCCCTAGCTAGCTAAGCAATCATTGTCGCACTACGATTCTCATCTCGGAAATATATCTCGCATTTTGGACGATCAGTCTGGTGTTTTGATTTGTCTTTGATCTAAGCAGAACAAGTACTATAGAAGGAACTTGCGCAAACGTCGACATCCTTCATTTCCCGTAGTTTTTTCAGTCATTTGGTAGCTAGCATAGTCTATGTTCACCATCCCGTCAGCTAATGCAAATAAGAAACCATTTTGTGAAATAATGAAGAAAATTTATAAATCGTCAGGATTTTTCACCACTTTCGTGCTATCTAAGCTGAAGGTGCGTCGGTGGCACAGTGGTAGAGTGCTCGCCGACTACGCAGGTGGTCCGGGGTTCGATCCTCGGCCGATGCACCCCCTTACCTCTCTAAGCCATCAGTAAGACTAGTAGGGAGGGAACGTTAGTCATGAGGCTAGCAACCCCATTCTTTAAAAATAATAACCACTGCTAACGAAACTTTAAGCCTCTAGCTTGAAACCTTATGTTCCACTGGGAACGTAAAGGAATAAATAAACAATAAGCTGGATGGCTTAATTGTGAGGCTATCATTCCCCTGCTGAACAACATCTTCAGAGATAACTTCAAATGGAGTAACAAGTTAGCGCTGAACAGGCGTTGTCTAGCAGCATGATAAAAGTTTCAACGTCCAACTCAAAGAATAAACCAATCACATTTTTTTCCTTTGAGCACTAGTCTAAATCTGTGAAAAAATTTCTCAAAAATAGCTATGATAGCTTTAACAATCCTAAAATTTTACCATTATCTCAAAGACACACTTAAATTAAATTATATCAGTATTTGTCCTTTAATTTTTTCAGTTTTTGATTTTGATTCTGTGTGCTTTTTAAGTTTCCTATTGTTTATTTGCTGTAAATTGAATGAATGACCTTATGGGAACACTAACGAAGTATATATATGATGGATGAATGACCTTGAAGACAATTAGTTTATTTTCAATTAAAAACCTGAAATCACCACTTGATCATTCTGATGGTTAATTGTTCTCTAGACAATGAAAAATAGAAACTTTAAGGTGTATAACACAAAGTCATTCTAATTGAAACTTGACTTAGTAAAGTTTATTCATAATATATAACTATTTTTACGAGTATATTATTGTGATTTTAGTGGTAATCACCAAATTATATTGAGAAAATTATCTATGGAAGCCTGAGTTAATATATATGTGTAAAACTTGGGCACTGCAGTGGTATTAAGTAATTCCATATTAGTTTGTTTATTAGATGTATCACACAGGGAGTGTAACAGTATTAATTAGTGGAAAACAAGTTTCAAACACAATTTATTCGTGTTCATAATGATATAATCAATTATAATCACACACAACTTCAAAACTTGAGTTTTATAGTTTTCTTTGTTCTCCCCTATTTGTCGTAGGGGTAGTAGAATTTTCCAGATATCTGTGTGGACAGGTGTTGAATCGTTCCTATTACATGTGTTTGCAGTTGATTCGATAAGCAAAGCTTCTGTTATCAATCTCTCCCCCACCCTGCTGTGACATTAGATTTAAAAACTGTCATCTTATCCCATCATCTTATGGTTGTATGGTTGTGTGTAATTGCATGTGGTGAGTGCTATAGCTGAACTCTTCTCTAGATTTCTTGCTGTCTTATTCGGGTCAACTAATCTAGATTTGTATGCTCGGCAAACTCCACAAACTCAATTAGAAACAGGCTTTGTTGGTTAAGGGATCCTGTGGAGCCTTAAAACAAAATAATTTATTACAGGATTTCATCATGAGCTGACATCAGTTAGAGAACCATTGGAAAACTGATGTCAGCTCATGATGAGATGCTCACTAGTGACTTGCCCTATTCAGGTGGGTAGTCACCTGGGGTTCTAGTGAGAAGTCGTGACCAGTAGGGTGCAGCAGGTCGGGCGTGAGGACAAATACTCGCCGAAGACATTGGCTAGGGGTCGCGCTATGTCGTGAATTGACAGAAGTTAGAATTCATGGACCATCAGATCGGGTCCCAGTGGCTTAATGGTATACGAGCTCGCCTTTTAACCAGAAGGTCCTGGGTTCGAATCCCGGTGGGTGCGTACTGATGAAGAGTCCCAAGCTAGGACGAAATAGATGTCGAGTACTCCCAGGTTTTCCAATGGTTCTCTAACTGATGTCAGCTCATGATGAAATCCTGTAACCAATCAAATCCCTACAAACCAACACTTGAAAATAATTTACTATTATTACTGTATCCTTTAATTCCTACAGGAACATAGGGATTCAGCCATGCGTCTCCATTGCGTTCGGTTCTCTGCTAGAGTCTTCACCTGGCTCCAAGTCTGTCCACACGTTTTCATCTCCTCTTCACATGACCTCCTCCAAGTCACCCTTGCACTAACGACCAACTCGCCGCTTCCCTTTCGGTTTCCACTCAAGCAATGGCTTGTCTAGTGATGTCACTTGATGGTTTCCTCAGAGTATGGCCAATCCACCTCCATTTCTTCCTGCCTATTTGTTTCACAATCGGTTCCCACTGGGTTGGTTCGCTCCCAGAGATCCATGTTGCTGATCTTTTCTGGCTGGCCATCTGATCTTGAGTATTGAGCGAAGACAACTGTTAATGAAGGTCTGCAGTTTGTTTGAGATGCTCTTTATGACGCGCAGTGCAAGTCTGTGATCCGTATGGTGAGTAGCACTGACTTCACATTGGAGTTGAAAATCCGGATCTTGTTTTCATTTTCATTCTGAGTGCTGTTGACCTCCACACAGACTTGAGAGTAGTGAAAGCTCAATTTGCTCTCCCGATCCTTGCTTTGATATCCTCTTCAGTTCTACCTGTAGTTGAAACGATGCTTCCCAGATCCGTAGGTAAAGGAGGTTGTTTCTTTCAGGTTGCTCCCATTTATGCTGATTGTTTTCTGTTGTTGTTGTTGTTGTTGTTGCTGTTGGTGGTGTTGCCCAGGAACACTGGAAAAACTGTGAGGTCAAATACATAGGTGAAAGTAGTAGAACAGGGGCAGTTAGACTAGCCAGGCATAAAAACCTAGTAAAATCTAGATTAGTTGACCTGAATAATACAGCAAGAAATCTAGAGAATAGTTCAGCTATACCACTTACTACATGCAATTACACACAACCATACAATAGGATGATGATAGGATAAGATGACAGTTTTAAAATCTAATATAACAGGGTGGAGGAAGAGATTGATAACAGAAGCTTTGCTTATCGAATCAACTGCAAACACGTGCAATAGGAATGATTCAACACCTGTTCACTCAGATATCTGGACGATTCTACTATCCCTACGACGACATATAGGAGATGGCAAAGGAAACCATAAAACTTAAGTTTCGAAGTCGTGTGATCTTAATTGATGATATGCTTATGAACACGAATAAATTGTGTTCGAAACTCTGTCATCCGGTAAATAATACTGTTACACTCACTATGTGATACATCTAATAAACAAACTAATATGGAAGCCTGAGTTAAACAATCCACTCTTAACTATAGGCTCGAGTTTTTAGTCTTGAGCAGCTTGAAGCCTTCAACTAGCTGCGTTTGAGTTTCTCACTCAATGTTGTACTGAGTGAGATATAGAATCTATCTGGTGGTATAGTTCAAAATCAGTCCTCTTAAGGAGCTAGCTAGTCACTTCGATGACCTGGTTAGTAAGCATTACTGGTTGCTGTGGGTAGTATACAACTACTCATCTCATTCAATCAGTAGTATATAGTTTAACGGTTCAAAATAATTCTCAGTGGAGTAGATGCATTCACCCTCTGTAATCTCCCATTTCCATTTGGTCCTCATGTTTTTCGCTGCTACTGTTCTTTCTTCGGTACATTTCTCTTCATTGTACTTCCTTTTGAATAGCTTTTTGTTATATGGAGTGTATTTACTTGAACTGCTACACTTCTGTGCGAATTTCTTTGTTGAAACCCAGTCAGTCTGTCTGTCAGTCAGGTAGGCAAGTTTCAATTTCACTTTGCTTATCAAAAGTCCATCAGTCCTTCCATTTAATCTAATCGATAAATTATTTCGTTGTGTTGATCCAAACAAATCAGCCTGAATTAAAGGAAGGTAGCAACTTTATAGTGATTATTGATATTGTTACAAAATTTTGCATTGTGAACCACTGGGAATTAGTAAAGTTTTAATACATGGGTAAAGATGTCTTTAAATTATGCGTAATAAGAACAGAAATCGCAGGAAATCTCATCACCTTTTTTGCCTCAAGAGTAAGGGATTGCAATCATTCAAGAAACACTGTGATCAAAAGTAGATATCCAACCTCCCTCATCAATAAATGCTCCGCAAAACATGGATGTGCTGGAGAAACAACTGCTTATCAATCTGTAACTCATTTGAGATATAATTAATGAAATTCTCCGAAGCTGTCGGTTGACAGAAACTCGAAGAACGTTGGTTTTGCTACAGCTTTACGCCTTATCTTCTCCACACATACTCTTGTTCACCAACACACTGAAGATATGATCTCACTGTTGGTAACTGCAGTGTGTATTTACCAGTTTAATTACTTCTGTGGAACTAAATAAATAGGTTGCGCCAACAGGACCTTGTCTAGACGAGTTGATAAAAGCCTACAAGTGTGGTTTTTGAAAGGAAAATGTAGAACAAGTGACAACTTAATTCTGGAGCACATTATTACTTCTAGCCACTCAGTATCAACAGAGACTTCATTTAATAATCATATATAAAGTAATATTATACCATCCAAAAGGATTTGGCCTACATCTTCTTCGCGCATCCGGAAGCTGTAACAACCCGTGAAGAAAAACTGGAACTTGGTATTCAGAAAAGTTTTATCCAGTCTCTTTTACTAACATGGCTTTAGTGTCAGTTTTATTTTCCTCAGTCACCACATAACAGAGTCTGTGTAGATTTTTTTTAAAATTCTTTCCCTAATTTTGTAACGAAATTTCAATCCTTTATTCTCATGTTTCCTATCAGTTATTTCCTAATGATTATTCGTCCGTTAACAAATTAGTTCTCGATTTCGTGATATCATTCACTGTTATTCATCACACACTGACTGACTGTAGCCTCTTACATATGATGGAGAAGATTTGTATCTCAGGTGGATGATTTTGATGTGGTTCTGTTCACTGAGCTGGATAGTTAATTTGCAAAGATTTCGTTGTCCTACTAGGCGACATCTTCAGCTCATACTTCAATTTGTTGAAGTGAGCTTTTAGATTTCTCCACGAGTCTATTAGTCATCTCTCCTAGTGACCTTGGGCGTGACTGGTTGTTTCTGCGTGTTTTCACATCCTTTAGGCTATTTGTATTGGTACTGATTGTTTCCTTGACCTGAAGTTTGCCCCTCTGTGTGCGACATTTTTTTCTTATCGGTTGGTAAATTTTGTCTATCTCGATGTGTCTATTGATTGATGATTCACTGGAATACCAGGCTTCCAAAAATTCTCTAGCATTCTTGGTGTTTCCTCTCCCTAATATTTGAACATTGTCCCAGTCGAATCGATGTCCGTGGTTGTCTGTATGTAGTGATATGAAGGAGTGGATGTCATGTCTTTTGACGGCTAGCTTATGTTCACGTAAACAAAGATGAAGGGGACGTCCACTTTGGCCAATGTAGTATTTTTCGCAGTTGTTACAATTTATTTTGTAGATGATGCTGGTTTTATATTCTTTCGTTGTTGAGTCTCTTGGTTGACATAGAGTTGAGTGAAGTGATTTTGCCGATTTGTGTACGAGTAAGTTCCTAAAGGTTTGAAGAGTCTTGCGATGGTTTCTCAAGTATCCTTAATACATGGTAGGGCGATTTTCTTTGTGCTTTCCTTGATGGCCTTTAATTTGACAGTTTGGCTTGGGGGTATATGTCTCTTGATGAAATTCCGTGGATATCCATTCTTTTGGAAGACGTCCATGAGATATTTTTCTTCAATTTTCCTTAAGGTGGAAGTGCTGCAACCAGTCCTGACTGGCTCTCTTGAATAGTGTTTGCATACAATCCCTTTTATGTGTTATTGGATTGTTGCTGTTGCAATTCAGTATTTGGTCTGTGTGAGTTGATTTTCTATAAACTTGAGTTCTTAATTCTCCTGTGGTTGTTCCCTTGACTAAAATGTCCAAAAATAGGTTTTCGTTCTCGGATTCCTCTTCTCTTGTGAATTTAATGTATTTGAAGACTTTGTTTATTAAGTTGTGAGTTTTATCTAACTCTTTTCTTTTGATTATCACGAATGTGTCATCTACATAACGTATCCAAATTTCGGGTTTGATGTTTGGTAGAACTGTGTTTTCGAGCCTTTGCATCACTGCAATCAAACCTGATATTGGCGATCCCATGGGTGTTCCTTTGACTTGTTCATATATTTGGCCGTCGGATTGGAAGCACGTTGTTAGGCATAGGTTTACGCATTCCATCCAACTTGTGTGTTGCATTTTTGATTGTTGTGGGAGGTGTTCGTCATTTCTAAAAATAATTGCCCCATGGTGTCTTTTGCTAGTTTCTGTCCAACTGAGGTATATAATGCTGTGACTTCGAAGGATATCATTATTTCTTGGTCATCTATTTGTATGCCTCTCATTTTCTCTAGAAATTGGATGGCAGAGTTGATGGAGTGATCACAAGATTCCATTAGGTGTTTCAATTTTCTGTATAATTCTTCGGATAAATTGTATGTTGGAGTTCCTGGGAGTGATACGATTGGTCGTAACGGAATATTTGGTTTGTGTATTTTGGGTCTGCTGTAGAATCGGGGTAGGACTGGTCCATTGGATTTCATTCGCCATTGGTCTTGCTTTGTGATCTGACCTGTTTTGGTGAGCTTGCTTAAAGTTCTTTGGATGCGATTGTATGCGATGTTTGTATGGGATTCCATAAAAAAATTATATATACAAACAACATTATATGTATATAAACCCCTAAATTATTATATGGCTTTGATGTGAAGTTACGTAAAAAGAGATCTCTTTTCTGACATCTAAAATGAGGATTATTGGATGATTTTAATGTTGGTTCCTTTTAGTTTGATGTGTGTGAGACACATTTATAACAGACGATGATTTCAGTGGTTTCGGAATGTTTTTCGAAAAAGTTACTAACTAGCGTACATTCATTACCACTGAACAAAATTAACAGTTTGTAATTGATGACTGGAGTCGAAATGTAAAAATTCCGTCACATTTGACCTTGAATAAACAAGCCACAGTTTACCAACTCACAGTTTAAAGGCTGATAGTTGGAATTAAACGACTGTGAAAGTTTGTGTTTTAGCTCCATTTTGTCACATTTAGTTGATAGTGGTCATGTAGTGGCAAAAACGAAAGCTGTCAAGGTAATTCATCGTATTCTTGCGAATCTTTCCAATACACTTCGTATTCGTCTACTGTACACAGCTGAGCCTTAACTATGCATTCAAAAGAAGTTCGTACAGTCATCATCCCTCCGTTGGTTTATTAAGACCTAATCAACTGGTGATGTCACTAAACTCTTTCTTATCATCCCTTAATCTTATCACATCTTCATTAAAACGTATTTTATTTACTTCGCATACAATGTAACATTACTTAATCGGTCCATTTATGGACTACTACGTCTACCTGAACATTTGTTTGTTTAATCATGTTGTTTTTCGTTATTCGTATTATCCCAAACTGCCTCACTTTTCTTCCTTATTATTGATAGAACCTTTATTATTAATATTGTTATCATTACTATCATTATGACTAACTGCACAATTTATATTCACTACCTTATTATCCTATGGACAAAACACCATGGTTGGTCTATGTTTGAATCTTTATTTGTAAAGTTATGTATATTAGAGTTAAGCCCGATGAGATCTAATTGAAAACAATAGTGTTTGCTTAAATGAGTTGTTCTAAATTTAGTTCCAATCATCAATCTTAAGAATCAAGTCAATTTTTACTAAAGGATTATTACTTCCTTTGATTCCTACTGGAACATGAGAATCCAACAGCATATCTTCATTTCACCTGGTTCTCTTCAGTCTTTTCTCGGTGGTTCAACGACTTCCCATATGCTTTCATCTCTTCTTCACACTATCTCCTCCATATCACCATCAAACCAACACTTAACTCATCTCTTCCCATTCGGGCTCCATTCTAGGGCCTGATGTGTGATGTCACTCAACGTTTCCAATCCATCAACTCCGTCTACTATTGAGTTTATATGTGTGAGAAACTGAGGGATATGTTCAGATTTCAACACGGTGAATGTGTCATCCACATATCTCCACCATAAGCTAGGAGCAGGATTATACTTTCTAAGAGCCTTATTTTCCCAACTATCCATAAATATATCTGCCACTAAAAAATAAAATTTAGCTAGACCTAGAATGGTTGACCCTGATAAGTTAAATAACCTCAAAAAAGTTCAACCATTGGACTTCATTCAATGAAATGTAGTCACAAAATAGGATGGGACGGAGTGAAAGCATTCAAAAGTAATATAGTTAGGTGAATAGACAGAGAGGTTAATCACTGAAGCTTTGTTTATCGATTCAACAACACACACGTGCGATCGGAATGACGCAACGCAACACAACACCTATACCGGAGAAATGCAAAGTGGCAACAAACAGCCACAACGGTTCTTCCCACTCCCCTTGTAACTATCTTTTGGCTTTGTTATTTTTACAATTCTAGCTAACTGTATTAACTTGTTTGCATTTTACGTAATTCTTATGAGTCATACCACTCTTCTTAGTCATCATTATTTTATACACTTGTTGATTATTTAATAAATTGTTGCTAGCGCCTACGAGTTAATTTATCTTGAATTCCGTAATTAATTTTCACCTCTGCTTTAAAACTTAGATATCTTGTTACTAAGATCTATTAGTTATTCACGTTTGACCACGGATCGATATCAGTAAGATAATCAATGAAAACTAGGGAGCAATGAATAACCGTTTAGTCCTGGTTTGGGAATCATCAGTAGTATGTACCGATAGGACCTTCCAGTTACAAGGCAAGCTCTTACACCATTCATCCACTAGCACCCGACTCAGTGGCCCATGAATTTTAACTTCTACAAATTTGCTATTGACTAGCTACAGGACGGACTTTCCTGGAGTTCTAGTGAAAAGTCGCAGAAAGTAGGGTCCATCCTGTCGACAGTGAGAACAAATGCTCGCAGGTAACACTGGCTTGTTGTTACGCTAAAATCACACTATCTCTATATTTTGTGTGTGCCGTATGTATGAATCACTTCTGAACTAGAAGAAGCAAGTCAGTAAATTGAGATTACAAGAGGCTTCACATTTCAGTACTGCTTACTCAACGAAATAATGGAACAGTATACTGTAAGTGAGTGGTTTATAACGCATGAAGGAAGCAGTTTTTACATCTCCACCACTGGGATGGGAAGGAAACAACACAAGATGCTTACTAAAGCTGCAGAATCTAATGAGATTCTGAACAGTTCAAAGCGTTACTCAAGTTCAACCACGGGTTGATTCAACACCGTACACTTGCAGTCGGAATGACGCAACATAATGCCTCTACCGGAGATATGAAAAGTGGCAACAAGCAAAGAGGGAAGTTCTAGAGACCGAAAGAGAGAAAATATATATAAAACAAAATGTGATAACGTGTGAATAAATTGTTATGATTATGAGCAATACTGTACGCCCGAAACGTCATCCACTTGTTAATACTGCATTGCTGTGTGATTTTTAAAATAAACTTATCTAATACGGAATTACATTCTACCACAGTGCCCAAGTTTTATACTTACATTAATTCTCTAGTTTCACCAGGAAATAATCCGCTAGGATTGGGCCTATTGGTGATCCCCTGGTAACATCATCTGATTAACTATAGCTTTCTTTATTGAACAGAAAGTTTGCGTTCATTGTACACCTTAGAAAAAGTCTCTTTTAAGGAAGACACAGGAATTCCAGTCTGTATACCTTGCTTTATCAACTCATTACCTATGTAATCAACTGTTTCCATCAAAGGCACATTGGTGAATAAGGAAGACAGAAGCGGTGATATCATATATTTATCCTTGAATTTTGGATCCTTGATTTTTTATACAAATTCAAAACTATCTTTTACTCCATTTTTCACAAAATTCTTATGTAACGGCTGTAAAAGTTCCAACAGCCGTTTCTCATTTGTGAATGGGATGTTGAGCTAGACATATCGAGTTTCAGCACTACAGAGCACAAAATTAAATCAGTTTTCGAGTAACATTTATCGATTGTGTTATGCTTTGATATTCTGCTTTTAGATGATTCTATAGAGCAATCTATTTACAAAATAGTATACTGAGTGTATTTGATCTGGCTAGCAAGAACTACTACTTTTTGACGTGAATCATTTTAACTACTCATATAGGCTGACTAGTAGTATCAAGGTATTTCGTTTGTTTTTCTGGTTACCTTTAGTGGTATCAAGCAGACCACATAGAGTTGTATTATCTGTAGATGATACATTTTTTATTCAGAATCTATATATTCACCTGAAAAAATGAGATTCTAAGTACAATTCACATTTTTTTTAACATTTTGACTGACCTGCTTGCTGTTGGTCACTATGTAGTACTAATTTGGGAGAAATCATTTCGGTTGAAAATTCTAAGCAAGCAAAACCAGTTGGCTGGCTGGATTCAGCATAGAACTTGGCACCGAAGTGCAGCAGTTCGAGTTGCCACGTTCCAAATACTACACAAAGGTAGACAAGAAGATGAGTGAAGAGAATCAATAGAGTTTTGACAAGTATAAGAGTGAAACAGAATGAGTAATGGTAGAAAGGAATATGAAAGATTACAGAGACTGAATACATCTGCGTAAGCCATTGACAACGATTTTGAGCCATGTCACCTACTGTCTCCAGCCATTGATTCTTAGAGTCCCGAGGGCCCCAACCCGGAAGTCTGCATCTCCCTCCCTACCTGACTCAGTTTAACTGTCAAGGATTTCATGGATTGATGAGGCCATGTTTTTGTTTGGCCACCACTTACTCTTTTCCAACCTGCACCTATATCAGCTAGTAATGTCCGTCGAGGGAGGCGATGGTTAGGCATGCGCAGCACGCGACCTAGCCATTTCAATCTATGTAACTTTATAGCCTCGTCGATTGATTTTCCCTCTTTGCCCAACACTCTACGCCTAACCTAACGTCAACATTACTTACCACCTTATTATACCCCTAACGTGAGAAAGAGATCGTAGACATCTATGATCAAAAACAGTCAACCTTTTCATGTCTTCAACTCGTATTGGCCATGTTTCATAGCCATAGAGAAGGACGGAGCGAACTTCTGAGCAGTACACACGTCCCTTGGTTGATAGCCGGATGTCACACCTACGCCAGAGATGGCGTAACTTAGCGAAAGCAGCTCGAGCTTTTTGGATCCGTGCTGAGATTTCGTCACCAATCAATCCGTTGGTGCTGATACAACTTCCCAAGTAGGTGAAGTGGTCAACATGTTCCATCACTTCACTCCCTATCACTAAGCTAGGAGTTGACGTAGTCCAGTTGTAACAACAGAAGACTAGGGCCAGGCAACAGAACTTTTATTACGGAAAATCAACACATATTTATAGATTTTGATGTATACTTTTGTAGGTTCATGTTAGTAGAAATTATAGTCTTTTGATTGGTTGTTTCTCACACAAAGTTAACCTTGCATCTCTTGTGGCTGTGTCAGTTCATCTATATGTTAACTGTATCCGCCTGTCCATCTTGACCTTGACCTCAATTACTGTCAACCAATCTCTCACCACACAGTCATTGCTGTAGCAGCATCTTACAGTTTACAGGGGCGAATCGCATGCCAAACATACGAAGACTGCTGCTCAAGGTGTTCGGAAGACTCTGCATTTTGTTAGCATCCTCCCCTAACAGGACTATGTCGTCTGCGTATTCTAAGTCTATAAGACTATTCCCTGGTAACAAGTCGATTCCTAAGTCGTTAAGTTCAGTTAAGGATACTTCCATTAGCATATCTACGATGAAGTTAAACAGAAATGGGGAAAGTGGACATCCTTGACGGACGCCACTGATTGTTACCAATTCAGATGACAATTCCCCATAAGCCCTTACACGACTACGTGAGTTTGAGTAGAGTGCCTTGATTAGTGCAGTGCACTTTCTTGGCACTCCCTTCACAGATAAACATTGCCATAGTACCTCTCAATCCACGGAGTCGAAGGCCGCCTTCAAGTCAAGAAATATGGCAATTGTTGGATGCCGAAAAGTGTCTATGTTCGAGGATCTGTCGGAGAGTGAAAATATAATCTATGCACCCTCTACCTGGCCTAAAGCCTGCTTGATTTTTCCTCGTTTGTTCCTCCCGAGTTCTGCTTAGTCTGTGCATGATTACTGAGCCTAGGATTTTAGAGACTATGTTCGTCGGGCTGGTCCCTCTATGATTATCGCAAAACCAGTAAAATAATTTGGGACTTTTCAAAGAAACCATTAATCACCTTCGTCAAAACAAGAAGAACAGGATTCTTGGTATAAAACATGCTCATTTTATTTCAAGAATTTTCTTCATCAGCAGATAGCCTAAAATACACAAAGGACTCATGGAATAAGAACGTACACGCGGATCGATTTTGATGTTAACTGTTGAAGATTGAGTCTAGAAGAGCATTTTGGCTCAGTGAACACAAACGCATCCATCTAACATACATATATTCTGCATTATTTCTATTTCTGATATTTGGGTTAATTCAAAGACAAGAATGAATGACTTGACAGTGTAAAAACTAGTGTGAATATGAATATAAATTAAAACAGGTCAATAAAACTATGGCTAATGTGATAATAGGAAGTTAGATCGCATAGCCTATTCTACTCCGACTCTTTGTTTGGTTGGTAATGCGTTCACTTGAGTACCTGAAACTTCTAGATCTCTATTCTTGATGCGATTACAGGTGAGCAATGCTCATGAGTCACAATATGAAACAAGACATCTCTCCAAACTCCCTGGGCTTTTCGACAACTAGTACTGTTCGTCTTTTTGATAAAATTTATCCTGAAATCAATCGATATTGTAACAAACCTAAGATTGGTTGAACCGAAATGTTTGGCCATTCTTGACAAATCAGTTCCTAGTACGGACGCTTCGACGATGCCTGAGCATTGATTGACGTGACGTTCCTTGAAGAATGGTGACTAACAGTGGAGTCGAGGATCCGCCACATTTCGTTGTATTGCGTCTCGTCATCTAGAAATACCTATGTGCTAAGAGCTATCTGCTAGCCAAATTGTAGACACGAATTTACGTCAGTGTTTACTTCCCGAATCGGGGTCACGAGATAAAACAATAACAAAGCCTAACCTTGAGAAACTCAACAACCAATCACAGCAGACTTTGCGTGGGCGGATACGATTCGCAGATATATGGTCTGACCTTTAAAGAAACGGCCACAAGAGATGACAGAATAACCTTCAGCGAGAAAACAACCAATCAGAGGACGCTGTTTCTCTGCTAATAATAACGAATAATATTGTACATAAAAACATATAAATATTTGTTGATTTTCTCAATAAACGATCTGTTGCCTAGCCCTTGCTCCTGTCGTTACACCTACATCCCCTAGTGAATGATAGTATTCTCATTGAGACTATCCAATCAGTCAAGGGGAAAACCAAAATAACTGATGGCCATTGCGCAAAACGTAGTTATTGTGACCTAAGTGATTTAGTGGATATCGCTTTGGCGTTTGAAACGATTGGTACTAGGTGTGAGTCTCAATGTCAACATCATTGCTCACTGGAGAATGTGGATATATCCAGCTCACGAGTCGCAAATAAGACGAAATGTTCATACCCTGTATCCTACTGATAGTCACTATCTATCAGATTACTAGAAGTTAAGTTACTCATCACTGGCCTCAATTAGCTAAGTCTGTTTCACCAGCTGTAGTTTTATCTCTTCTTCTCTTTATAAGCATGTTAGAGCGTTTATTGTAGTACTTCTTTTAAAAGAAACAACTCAAAATAGATGCGCAGTTTTCAATATTGGCGGTTGATTCAATAGAATGCTGATTCTGGAGTTTGATATTTTTATCATAATCATCTTGAAATAAAATTCAAATGTTTTAAGACTTTAAATGACCGATTAACAAGCAAAGAATATTCTTTTCAATAACTTTTCCATCAGGTTCTACAGTCATATAATCATAACATTTCAATAATTATTACTATTAATAGTAGTGATGTTCCGAATAACGTTGAATCATCAAGATAAATAGATCAATGTACAAAAGCATCCATAAATGGCAAAATGCATCAGTATAACACCGAATTGAATATCGAATAAACTATGGAAAGTAATACAGAGTTCACATATTTGTTGGTTCCACAGAAGGCCAGGGTAGCGATACTGACTGGATGTGTTTCTTCTGCGTGCACAACTCCAGTTGATTCAAGCGAACTGTGTGGTGAGAGATGGCTGCTAGCCAAATTGGTAGACAGTAATTGACATCAATGTTTATGTCTCAAATATTGGTCATGTGAAAACAAGATCAAAGACGGACAGTAGACTTTGCGTAGGCGGATACAATTAGCAGATAGATGAGCTGACACTCAAGAGACTGCAACAAAGAGATGAAAGATTAACTTTTAGTGAGAAACAACCAATCAGAAAACTGTGTTTGTCAGCTAACAATAAGCTATAATAATGTACACGAAAATCTATAAATATGTGTTGATTTTCATAATAAACAATCTGTTGCCTGAGTCTTGCCTTCTGTCGTTACAACTGCAATGGCCTCTACTGTCTGAAGTAATCGGTATCCAGAGGCCCATGGTAATTTATCCGGTACCAGGTGCATGGTAGGAGAAAACTCTTCAATGTTAAGTTTGTAGCCTGTTTGAATGAGGTCATCGAACATAAAACTGTTAATAGCTTTAATCGCACCTTTATTTATTTACAATGGTACATTTTCTAAATTAATCATGTATACACCGATGCTATAAAGCTACATTTAGACCGCATTTGTCACTTTCACATGTCGCTATCTATGAAAACATGGGCCATTATTGAAGTATTCCATTATGGGTCTTGGAATTTCTCTTCTCTTCTTCTTCTTATCTCACTAAATATGATAACTGAATTTATGAATTATAATAAGCATAAATTCTCAGGATACTAGATTACATACTGTATGCATTTGTAAAGACTAGGTGTTTGGTTGTTAGTTTATAACACCTGACCAGTTCTCCTAAGACTGTTGTATATTGTCACCTATTTCATCAGTAGCTTACCTAACCTGCAAGCACTGACATCATACAAAAGATAATAAAACATCAGATTATTTATAAACGTGGTCTCAAGAGCAACATACCTAGAAAATACACAGTTTAAGCTTGATTATAAGAGAAACATTTGCAAACTTATCTGAACTAGTAACAACTGATGTAAGGGTATTGACATCGTCCATGTCAGAAGGACAAAAATGGCGTTGCAGCCTGGTCAGATTCATACTAGCCAAAAATAAAACTTAAATCAACTTGAACACAGGGTGGCGATTATTATTATTACTATCATTATGATTATTACTATTATTCCCTTAGTTTCCAATTGGAACATATGGCTTTCACAGCAATCCTTCATCTAATTCTCCTCTATGCAGTCCTCTTCAGCTGACTGCAAGATTGCCCCCAAGCTCTCATCTCCGCCATATCATCCCAGGACAAACGCCCAACTCGTCGTTTCTCATTCGAGTTCTAGATAACTGCCTACTGTGTGATGTCACTCAACGATCCCTTTTGGAATATTTCCTGTCCATCTCCATCATCTGTAGCGCATTTGTTGGGTAATAGACTGTTGGTTGGTTCTTTCTCAGAGTTTCCTGCCGCTAACCCTTTCTGGTCATGGTGGCGAAGTACGAGTTTATCCAGTAAATATTTAGTTCTTTGAATTTAATCTGCTCTTTGTTGCCCTAAACTTCATTTACGAAAAGGAGAATTACAAGTTAGACTGCCCGTCTGAAGATGACTCAGCAAGTGCCATCATGAATGTTACCACACCGGCGGTTACTACCCCAGTTACCCCGGAAGTAAAACCTACTAGGCGTTCGAAGCGTCTTAGTAAGCGAAAGGGTAACAAAACGGAAGCTGCAAACAGCATCTCAGCACCAGAGAACACTGTAAGCGAAATTCACCATGAAGGTGGTGCAGACACTGATCTCGATTGTACCATCAAAAACTGCAGCAGCCTTGAGAAGCAACTGCAGGCAGATGATCAGTGGGTAACGAAAATAAGCAATCGGAAGAAACATAGTAATATTGATGGTAAGCAAACGTCTGTCACCTGTAGCCAGGCTGCATCAATAGTGGTGAGAAAAGACGTAGCCACTGCTAAACACGACAAGCTCTCCTTAGGCTCTAACATAATTGTTGGAAACTTAAAAGAGTCCAAAGAATCTGATCCCGTAAAAAGGCACGATCACGACCTTAAATTAGTGAGTAGTATTATAAGGAAAATGCTCCCAGCGAATTTCCCTGGAGTATCGATTAAAAAGCTGATTAGAATAGGCAAAAGAGATGATGAGTGTTCTAATCAGCGTAGATTGCTTAAAGTAGTCTGTGGTGATTCACTATTTCTATCTTTGTATTGTTTAAATACTTACTGTTGTTTGTTAATATATTTATTATTTTGATTTGAATATAATATTTCCGCCAAAT
>OX235273.1:24373510-24403628 GCA_944472155.2 Trichobilharzia szidati
GCTGCCTTCGCTCTATAAAGAAGGTTGGACGGCCGGCCAAAAAGGGTTGGAAACAAGGACCTCTGACAGAGAACCAACCAACCAACAATCTATATCCAACAAATATGCCAAGAGAAACAGAGATCAATCAGACGCTCGTTGAGAAGTCCATTGAGTCACACTGCGCGCCAGACAAACCACAAGTAGAACCCGAATGGGAAACGACGAGTTGAGTGTAGGAGAGAGGGTAACATGGCGGAGATCATATGCAATGGAAATGAAAGCTAATGAGTAATCGTCGAGCCAGCTAAAGAGAATTGCACAGAACAGGATAAAATGGAGACGGGCTGTTGAACCCTTATGTTCCACTCGGAACGCAAGGGAATAATAATAATAAATTTTACTAAATTATCTACTTATTCAGGCAACTGTATGAAGAACGGATAGCAAACTTAATATTCAATGAGTTGACCCCATATAACTAATCAGATCGTTGTACCCATCAAGACCGTTAAAATTCATACACAGAACTGGTTCGATATTATCATTAACAACACGGATGCAGAACTACGACATATTTTCGCAGTAAATAGGGGACCTATATCATCCCTAAATCATTGTTATATATATACCGAATCAATTTGATTTAATACATTAAGAGCAAATCATTTCTTCCAGACTCTTTTAAAATCGTCATCAGATACCATTTCTCCCCCCCCCCTTCGAAAAAAACGATCATATGAATAAGGAATCAAACAGTAATACCGCTTGAGATACAAATATAACTTGGCCACTGTGGAAGGCGGATAATTCCATCACATCATGTGAATTTGAAAGCTGGATGTGTCTTTATTCAATTGAGCTATTATTGTCAGCCCACTTGAATAATCTTCAAAAAGGATGAAATGAATGTATCGCCCATATATCAGCAATAAAGTGTGAATTTTACGATGAAATTGTTTAAAGGACCATTTCCTAGTATTTATCTGGAAAGAAATCCATTGAAGAACTCATTGCCACCAACTCCTACCATTCTGTCTGTGGGGTTTGACAAAAAAAATTAAAATCTATGTTCTTGTATCTATCAATTCAACTGCTCCTCCTATGAAGCCAATTATATATTGGCCATAGCTCTAAACAATCGATTTGTTGTGCTCAAGAACACCTCTAGCCGTGAGACTAAATAAAGGTGTAGTAAAAGCCATCAACAGTTCAATATTAGATCGCCTAGTCTAAACATGCCATAAACTTAGAATGGAGAATCTTTTCCTATCATCTATCATATACCGAATAAACTGCCAAATACCCCAAGATACCAAATACTTTCAAACTGCAGAAATCATAACGAATAACTTACAACAGTCAGTATTTTGTGTACAAAGAAAATAAGTGCAGTCCCTATTGCGACCCTATCGCAACCTGCTGCGGAATCCTATGAATTCATAAATTCTGTATTACCTTTTTTGGCATTCTATCTGAGATATTGAGTTTAGGGGCATATTTATGCATATTATCATATTTAAAAATAAACTTATCTGATACCATAGTGACCAAGTTCTACACTTACATATTATCACACGTTTTAGTGTGTAATCTACTGATTCGATGGCATAAAAAAACACCAATATTGTCAATAACAATAACTACTATAAATGCATGACTGTTGAACAAGATGACGAAGTTATCTGTGTCACTGGTCAGTCACGTCATGCCTTTTTTTGCCTTCACGTTCCCCAGTGGAACATAGGGCTTCAAGCTAGTGGCTTGAAGTTTCTGTAGCAGTGTTTATTTTACAGGATGGGTTTGCTAGCCTCATACCCAACCTTTCCTCTTCACCAGCATTATTTCTGGCTTAGTGAAGTAAAGGAGTGCGTCGGGCGGGGATCGAACCCTGAACCATGTGCATGGTCGGCGAACGTCCTAACCACTATACCACCAACGCACTACGTCATGCCTGCTACCGTCAAATGATATCGAGCGCAATCCAATCCATCGCTTGAGTGGAGTCCCGATGGGAAGCGACGAATGGATAGTCGGCACGAGGGTGACATGGAAGAGATCATCGTGTGGCGAGGAGGAGATGAGAGATTATGGTCAATCGTGGACCCAAATGAAGAGGACATCAGAAAATAGAGGAAAGTGGAGATGTGTTATTGAAGCCATGTGTTTCACTCGGAACCCAAGGGAACATTAATAATAATCAACCTCTTTTCCCCTCCCCCTACCATTAGAACTGTAAATCTGCCACACCCTATTGTGTGATTGTGTGTTAGTGCGTGCGCTCCAATTGCTGAGTTTCCCCTTAAACTATTCTCACCTCATCAAATCAATGTGCACCATGATGTCGAGGTACCTAGAATGGTGGCCATATTGCAAACCTGAGTGATAGAATTCAGTCTGCACCAAAGAAAGGACTAGACACGTCACACTAGTTACTAGTGTCCAATCAAAATACCCACTACAGTCCTACAGGATGTTAATCGCGAGCCTGAATAGCTCAGTGGTAACGTCTCTGACTGCAGCGCCCACTGGGTGTCGCGGATTCAAATATCAGAAGGGACATGAGTTCCTTCAAGGTTGCAGATACGCCTTACTGACTGGTGAGTGTCAACTAACACGAAACCTAGGTCAAGCAAAGCTTCCTGCTGATTGCCTCCAACTATCATCTAATATCATCAAATCAATGTACACCGTGATGGCGAGCTAACTAGAATGGTGACCATATTGCAAACCTGACTGATAGAGTGGTGAGAGCTGGCTGCTAGCCAAAGTCGGTAGACAGTAACTGACGTCAATGTTTATGTCACCAATATTGGTGGTGAGAAAATGAGAACAAAGGCTTTGCGTAGGCGGATACAGTTAGCATATGGATGATGTGACACAGCCACAAAGAGATGCGAGCTTAACTTTCTGTGAGAAACAACCAATCAATAGACTGTATTTTCTACTAACAATAATCTACAATAATGTACATTAAAATCTATAAATATGTGTTGATTTTCCTTAATAAACGATCTGTCGCCTGGCCCTTGTCTTCGGTTGTTACAATAGAGTTCAATCTGCATCAAAGAAAGGACTAGATACATCACACTAGTTACTAGTGTCCAATCAAAATACTATTCTCATCTTTCTGAGGTCAATCATCCTACACGCAACCAAATTCCTGATCTGCAATTTCTTGATCTGACCTCACAGTCATTGCAAGTTTATTTTGTAGATTAAATTATTTCCTCTAATTTGGATCAATCTTTAGCCAACATACAGGTTGTTAAAATAGTATACAGACGTTAAATAAATAAATAAATACCCCACATATACATAATTATATACAAGCGTTATAAACTAAAAAAACTTGTTCAATGCTTACTTCAAATATGCTTTAGTCCAGAATGGTTGTTTTTTCGCTTCATCAGCATGACGTAGGATAGCACCACGAATATCTTTTTCAGCACGTTCATCAGCTTCATTTTTCTTCAATACAATCTGCTGTACCATATACTGATGTAGACTGCCAATACGATTACCAATAGCCTCTTCTCTATGCGGTACATGCTGTTTAGCAGCATCCTCTCTAGCTGCTTGTGCTGTCTGATGATCTTTCTGCAGAATAGCATTCACTGCAGCCATTGCAATCTCTGACTCGACTTCAGTATTATTAAGATACTTTTTACTTTTACGTGCAATTCGTACAGCTTCATCATCATAAGTCAATATAATCGGTTTCATGTAGGCTTCACCAGCGCCAGTATGACGTCGACGACTAGATGCAGTAGCCTGTCGGTTAGCACACATCAGTGCACCATTATGACTAACTTTTGAATCATAGTATACATTGGCTGTACCATCCGAGGAACTACAGAACACTTGATTTATTCTATGATGCCATGTTAAGCCGATAACACTGCCATGACTGGGACTGAATTGATTAACCAACTGAAATGGTAAAAAACAGTGACATTTTAGTTTATTAATAAGGCCTTTAATTATTCAGTACTTAAATATACTACTGATTGGTTGATTTAAGTAGTTGAATACCAGATTCACATCATCCAGTAGTGCTTCCCAACCAGATCGAAGGTGATTTGAACGCCGGAAAACTGTTTCGCTCATTTTGTGCACAGCTCATTATCGGTGTACCCAGTCTGACCCGGTGTAGAGACTAGTCGAATCAATTCGAACCAGCCGAATTCCGCCTACTTACATTTATGTGCTTGCTTGCTTGCTTGCTTTGTTGATTGCTAGTCATGGTATCAAGCAAGTCATATATATTTTGTGTGACCTGAATAATAAATTCGATTTCCAACGAAGACTCTGATGAAATTTCACCTCGAACTGTATCCAAACGCAAACGGCGAATTTGATCATGATGATGTCTAAGTGCGTATTTAATGTCACACAAAAAAGCCAAGCCTATAAAATGCCAAGTGCACCTTGTACTGAAGAAACAGTCTATCTGTCTGTTTTCAACATAGAACTTCGCACTGATGTGCAGCAGTTCGAGTCGCCACACTCCCTCCAGTTAGCACACAAAGCAAGAGAAGAAAGTAAAAGAAATGTAAAATAGAGACAGTAGACAGGGATATGGGACAAAAGGAATAGTAATAACGAAGAACAATATAGCTTCATTGGTTATTATAAGTCACATGGAGTGGATGCATCTGCGCCCATCCATTGAGAACGATTTTCAGCCATATCACCAATTGTCTCCAGCCTTCATTGGTTTTTACCTTCCCAAGGACTCCAACCAGAAAGTTTATACCTTCCTACGTGGCTGGCTTAAACTAACTGTTTTGGATTTCATTAACTGGTGCCATGTTTTGGTTTGACCGCCGCCAGCTCTTCTCCAGCCTGACCCTATGTCAGCTAACATAGCACGCTGAGGAAGGCGATGGATGGCTAAGCATACGTAACACATGTCCTAACCATCTCAGTCGATGTAGCTTCACAGCCTCGTCTATTGATTTCCCTTCCTTACCTAGCACTCGACCGATGCCTAACTTCAATATTGCTCACCTTATTATACCACCTAACATGGGATGTAGATAGAACTCAGACACCTATGATCAAAGACAGCAAGCCAGGCTTTTCATGTCCTCCACTCGTAATGGCCAGGTCTCACAGCCATAAAGGAGGACGGGGCGGAATGGTCGATAGCCAGCCGGATATCACGTCAACTGCAGAGACGGAGTAAACTGGCATGTGCGGAACGAGCCTTCTGTATCCATGCTGATATTTCGTCAGCGATCAACCCTTTAGGGCTGATGCAACTTCCCAAATAAGTGAAGTGGTCAACATGCTTTACCACTACACTCCCTATCTCTCAGCTAGTAGTCAATGTAGTTCAGTCCTGTAGCCTGATCATCTTACATTTGACAGGAGCGAGTGAATCGCATGCCGAACATTCGAAGATTGCTGCTCCACAAGGGGTTCAGAAGACTCTGCTCTACTTTGTCAGCGTCCTCACCTAGGAAGGATGACTATATCACCTGCATATTCTAAGTCAATGAGATTATTCCCTGATGGTAACAAGTCAATCCCTGAGTCGCTGAAGTCAGCAGTTAGAGTTAAGTCCATTAGTACATCTATGATGAAATTGAATAGAAATGGGGATAATGGGCATCCTTGACGGACGCCACTAGCCGTCACCACTTAGATGACAACTCGCCGTAAGCCTTCACCTGGCTGCATGAGTAGGAGCAGAGTGCCTTAATCAGTGCAATGTATTTTCTCGGCATTCCCTTTACAGCCAAGCATCGCCAGAGAACCTCTCGGTCGACAGAATCGAATGCCGCCTTTAGGCCAAGAAATATAACGATTGTTGGACGCCGGTAAGTATGCCTATGTTCCAGTATCTGTCGAAAGGTGAAGATACGATCAATAGTGACGAGAATAAGTGTAAAGCGCTAAGTATATAAGGAAAATTAATCAAAGTTGCCAGTTTTCACCTACTGAAATGACTGAAAATACCAACAACTCACGCACCCATTGACAATTATGATGACCAGTGTCAAGTAGAGTAGGATAAGTAGCACTACATGACCTCTGATCATGTAAATGGATGTAACATACTTAGCTACGGTCCCCGAGATGTTAGGAACCAATGATTGGAAACTATCGATCATATATATATATGTATAACTCGGGATAAGAAACAAAGAATTAATCAACTAACCTCGAAATTGTCTCTTCTATAAAAGTTAATCTGACCCTTTTTAGGATCACCACGTGGTACGCTTAAAGCAGCAGCGATCACATGATCATTTGGACTAAATGTTACTTCTGTCTGATTAAATAATATAGGCAGATCTGAAAATATATGTACTGCTCCTTTAGATAAAGCACGTGTATCCCATAGCTTCATTGTATCATCCATACAACGACTTAACAGTTGTTTACTATCCCATGACCATGCAACACATGTAATATCCGTATTCACTGGATGTGCTGTACGCACTAATTGTGATGTATTCACTAATGGTTTACGTGTATCCCACAGTTGAATTGAACCATCTTGACAACCGGCAGCGATTATTTGGCCATCTCTAGATAAGACAGAAAGACGAAACAAACTTATAAAAGTTAGTTGCTTTTAACAGTATTAGTGAATTATGAAACCCAAGAAGAATATTTTGTCCAGTTAACTATACCTGCATACATACTGATAGTGCTTTTAAGTCTATTTAGCTATTTGACTGCTAACCTTACATTCAACCTTTCCTCTCTTTCTGGTTAGTAAACGAGGCAAGACACGCCAGAGAGTTGGCGCATCGTTGAATGCATTTCCAACAGGCTACTGGGGACCTTCATCAACACATGCCTTCGCTCCTTACTGAAGGTCAGATGGCCGACGGAAAAGGATGTGTTATTATTATTATTACTATTATTATTATTGTTTCCTTTAATTCCTAGAGGAACATAGGGCTTCAGCAGTGCGTCTCCATTGCGTTCGGTTCTCTGTTAGAGTCTTCACCTGGCTCCAACTCTGCCCACATGCTTTCATCTCCTCTTCACATGACCTCCTCCAAGTCACCCTTGCACTGACGACCAACTCGCCGCTTCCCTTTCGGGTTCCACTCGAGCAATGGCTTGTCTAGTGATGTCACTTGATGCATTGTTTCCTCAGAGTATGGCCAGCCAATCCATCTCCATTTCTTCCTGCTTATTTGTTTCACAATCGGTTCCTGCTGGGTTGGTTCGCTCATTGCCAAAGATCTCTGTTGCTGATCTTTTCTGACCGGCCATCTGATCTTGAGTATTGAGCGAAGACAACTGTTAATGAAGGTCTGTAGTTTGTTTGAAATGCTCTTTATGACGCGCAGTCCAAGTCTCTGATCCGTATAGTAGCACTGACTTCACATTGGAGTTGAAAATCCGGATCTTATTTTTGATGCTGAGTGTTGTTGACCTCCACACAGACTTGAGAGTAGTGAAAGCTTGTCTTGCTTTTCCGATTCCTGCTTTGATATCCTCGTCAGTTCCGTTCGTCTGTAGTTGAAACGATGCTTCCCAGAGGTAGTAGGTAAAAGAGGTTGTTTCTTTCAAGTTTCTCCCATTTATGCTGATCGTTGTCTGTTGTTGTCGCTGTTGGTGGTGTTGCCCAGGAATCTTCATCACCTCTGTTTTCTCAATGTTCACCTGAAGTCCTATCTTTGATGCTTCTTCTGCCAACTTGTTGCTTTTCGCTTGCATATCTTCCAGTTTGTGGGAAATCAGACATATATCATCGGCGAAGTCCAGATCCTCCAAGTTTTTTGTGTGAGTCCATTTTATGCCTGTTTCCTCATTGCTCCCTGTTTGTCGCATTATCCAATCTACTGAAATCAGGAAAATCATTGGCGATAGTAGGCAGCCTTGTCTTACTCCTGTCCTCACTTCGGAGGATTCCGTAAGTTTCCAGTTGTGGATTACTTGGCATGCAGCATTGTCGTATAGCTGTTGGATGAGGTGTATAATTGTTGGATGCAAGCAACAAATAACTCTGGCAGGGAACCATACAAGAAACCGTTGACTGATAAATATGCAACTGGAAATGGAGATGAGTCAGAAAAACTCTGAGGAGACTGTGGAGAGATACTGAACAGTGGGTCTTAGGGTGTAACCCGAATGGGAAACGACGAGTTGGGTATGGTTCCAAGGGTGACATGGAGAGGATTTCGTGTGACAAGGAGATAAAAAGCTTATGGGTAATCATGAAGCCAGCTAGAAAGAAAAAGACTGTTGAGAACAGAATGTAATGGAGATGTACTTCTGAAGCACGTGCTTCTTTCACTAGGAGCTCATTTGGCTTATGAATTACGATCGATGGCTAACTTTTGTGCATTACAATATTAATCGTTATCGACTACTTTCTGATTCTCTCTACTGTTCGTTAAGAAATCGGAAAACTAACAACTACATATACGACACATGTTGTATAGCAGACAGAGGGCAGAAAAGGGGAGAGATCAACTCGTAGAAAACTGAGTCCAAGGTAGTGTTTCCCCTCAAACGCGTCCCTTTTCCCATTTCATTTATTAATCATTTTTCCCCGTGCCACATGAAGTGATGCATTGAATTATACACCAATTAGTCACTTAGTAATAATTAACATCGTCAATGTTAACTGTGAATTGTAAGCGTTAAACACTTAAAGCTGACACCCAATTAACTTGAGCAAAATCCTGCTGAAAATCGTTATCAAGGTGTCATTAGAAGCACTTATTTGAAACAATACCACCAGGTAAAAGAACACTTTTACTGAACTATATTTTTGACTGTAATGGATTCAATGATACGAATTTGAGTTACTCGAATGATAACAGTTCCTTCAGATACATCGCACTGCCAACCAACACCACATTGAATCATGTGCCAAATGTGTGTGCTACCGTTTTAGGAACGAAAGATGGTCGTGGGGGAGATGAAAGGCTAAAAACAATACTAATATAAGTATAAAACTTGGGCACTGTGGTACACTCTAACTCCACTATAGATAAGATTTTATTTTGATAAATCACACAGTGTTCTTATACAGTAATATTAACTGATGCTGCTGCTACTGGATTCAACATAGAACTTGGCACCGAAGTGCAGCAGTTCGAGTTGCCACGTTCCAAATAGCACACAAAGGTAGACAGGAAAGTGAGAGAAGAGAATCAATAGAATTTAGATAAGTGTAAGAGTGAAACAGAATGAGTAATGGTAGAAAGGAATATGAAAGATTACAAACACTGAATACATCTGCGTAAGCCATTGACAACGATTTTGAGCCATGTCACCTATTGTCTGTCTCCAGCCATTGATTCTTAGAGTCCCGAGGGCCCCAACCCGGAAGTCTGCATCTCCCTACCTGACTCAGTTTAACTGTCAAGGATTTCATGGATTGATGAGGCCATGTTTTTGTTTGGCCACCACTTACTCTTTTCCAACCTGCACCTATATCAGCTAGTAATGCCCTCTGGAGGGGGAGGCGATGGCTAGGCATGCGCAGCACGTCCCCTAGCTATCTCAATCTATGTAACTTTATAGCCTCTTTCATTGATTTTCCCTCTTGGCCCAACACTCTACGCCTAACGTCAACATTAATTACCTTATTATACCACCTAACGCGAGAAGGAGATCGTAAACATCTGTGGTCAAAAACAGACAATCTCTTCATGTCTTCCGCTCTCAATGGCCACGTCTCACCGCCATAGAGAAGGACGGAGCGAACTGCTGAGCAGTATACACGTCCCTTGGTTGACAGCCGGATGTCACGCCTACGCCAGAGACGGTGTATATTAACTGATGACCACGTTTACAGCACAAACTATTGCCGCTCATAATCATATGAAGTCACTCACTCATACAACATTTTTACTTCATTTATATACATGAGTGGGATTGATGATTAGACATTTGAATAAAAATCAACCAATATACAATAATGTACATTCAGAAATAATAATATGAGTGTTATTGATCAAATAAAATCAGATGGGAAATAAGACGAGTGTTTTTTATAGTCAAAATAAATAAGTAACTTGTTAGAATGTTATGATGTACGTGAACTGAAATAAAATTTTGAGATTATTTATTATCCTCCTCTGATTTGACTGACTGACTGGTGGTAACAATCTTTTCTATGCATATCTCTGGAATTTGCGTTGAGTCATTTCTGTTGCATGTGTTGGGTGTAGACTCGATGAACCAAGATTCAGCAATCAATCTCTCTCCCCACCTACCTAGATTACTTTTAGAATTTTGACTGTGTCGAACCCTATTGTGTGGTTGTGTGTTAATGCATGCAGTGTAGTATAGTGCTGATTTATATTTTCTAAATTACTTATCTTCTCGGGGTCAACCATTCTTACCTTAGCTAAATTCTTATGTTCCGACAATCTGACCACCCCCGACCTACTAGTTTCACCTATGTAGTTGGCTTAACACACAATTATTGCAAGGTATTTTGTAAATTATATTATTTGTCTAACTGGGTCAACCGACAGGGTCCTTTAACCTACAGAGCTTGTCCTACCTGAGTGAGTTTGTAAGTTTGAATGCCACCCTAATTCTTGCTTTATTATGAATCCTACCATGCAGGTTCTCAGATGTCCCCTCTTTATATGGTATAACTGTAGATGCCTTATATTCTCTCTTATTTATGTTATCACTACTAGTTTCACAATTATTTTTTTGTTTTATTTTTATTATTATTCTTTTATTCAAATATCTAATCAATTCCACACAAGTATGTAAATGAAGGAAAAAAGGTGTGTGAGTAACTCGATATGATTATGAGCGCCAATAGTTTGTGCTCGAAACATGGTCATCAGTTAATATTACTGTAGGAACAATACTAATAGCCTAGCGCGTTAAACCAAACAGATACATATCACAAAGAAAAAAACCCTAATAAACTTTACCAATTACTTACCGCGTATAAGCACATGCAGTTGGACTGGTTTTTCTGCCTTGTGCATTACGTGGTTTTATGACAATTTTATGATTCGGTATGCGTGTTTCATTCATAATCGCCTCTGCATCATTAAGATCCCACACACGTAGTGTTGAATCCTGTGAACAAGTGAGTAGTTTATTCGAATCCAACGGATGCCATGTGCCCCAATGTAATGCATGGGTGTGACCTTTAGCACTGGCTGGATCAGTAATATACTGATATCCCTTGTTTGTATAACAGACAGGCTCTCCGTCTCGATCGACTATATACGCTTGAGCTGAACCAGATATAACTAAGAGATTTTCACCTGTAGAAATTTAAAGCAAGGCGGCACACAGTGAATTAATGCAGCAACTACAGAAATGCCATCATGTCCAAAATAACAGGCATAACTAATTTCGAAAAGAATGAAAACTAAGTGTCACAGTTTTCTGCAGTAGGGGAAAACAACGCACGAAAATAGTCGTTAAAGTGAATAAACAGGAGGGAAAACAAACAAATTAAACAGATAAGCAACTACAATGCGGTTTGGAAAACACTGGAGATTTGAAACCGCTGATCAACAACTTACTAATAACACTATTCAACACTTCTACAAATTGCTTAGACGAACAAACTAGCGCCTTTACACTGTCATGATAAATAACTTGAACTCTTTGAAGATCAGTAACACTACCCATACCACTTGATGTTAATTAAAGGGACAGATAAGTGTGCACAATATACAACACAGACAATTAATAGACCGACCTTCCTACCTTACAGAAAGCTCGATACCTAATATCAACGATATTAGATAGGTGTTTCAAGAAACAGGAATACACCGCGAAGGCATACGGCTGAATACCTGCAACTTTTTCAAGTCTTACAATGACAGACTTCAAGATCTCAAAGGAATAAGAAGTAAAAACTATAGTCGGGAAGCAAAGTTAGGTGGCAGTACGTGTCTAGAAGTACTTTCCAGCTGTGACAAACACAACAAGATAAAACAGAATCCAAGCCGACATAATTTAGATCTACGCTTATCATTACATAATCTTGTCTTCTACCAATTTAGTCAATCATATGAAAGAGTTGCCAAAATTATACAGGTTGAGAGGTGCCGAGAAACTATGTCGTACTAGTCAGACCACTCAACTCGAAATCCTGAATCGATGTGGGAGAATACGAAGAGTTATCTAAATGAGGTGAAGACAACCAGAGGTGTCTATTACGAATGCTAAATGAACTGCTCTTAAATGATTTCACCTTAGATGTACTAATTCATGATCGTTACCAAATTTAACTGCAACATTTAAAGAAATGACTTGTTACCAGAGTGAAGTATCGTTGTTCTAAACATTTCAAATGCTGTTGTCCTTTCAGTTGACAACTGACAAAATGGCCAGTCTTCTGAACTAACTCATCAAAACTCTAAATGTTTGATATACGATTCACTGCTGTCAAATACAAGATGATGCGGAGTTGGTTTGCAGTGACTCCTAGTTTCAGCATAAGGAATGAAATGGCTGGTTGCGGTGAGTGACTTGTTACAACACTGAAGTGAATTGAATAAAAAATACCTTAAAACCATTTCAGAGTAATTAGAAACAATAAGATAATAGCTTGGAATCTATTAAAAGTTAGAACAGTAAGCTTTTCTTCTCAACTTTCAAGCAACAGATCTCAAGCCAAGAATTCATTTTCAACAACTTCGGTATAGGCAACTATGTAGCTTCAGAGACCTTCGCACATTAGATTTTCATAGAAACTTAGAATAAAAGCATGAAATACAATAACATTTCCCCAAAATCAAATTTAATCTCATTAGTCTTGCAATTGACAACTGAGAAAGAATATTAGCTTATCTACTCGGGTCTGAATGGTAATGATAGGCTTAAGCATACCACATATGCCTCACAAACTCGTGAGTAAAGAAATTTGTACTAGGTTGCCAAATTGGACTTCTTATACACAACCAAAGATTAAACCTGCGCCAGTGATTTGCTACCCACAAAATCTATATGCAAACAGGAGGAAGTAACTTTATACAACTCCAGAAAAAAGGGAGACAAATCAAATTAAGATCTAATGAGGATGTATACTGATACCTGTGAGCATACGACTCAGAAGAGTATGATAATATAACTGAAACAACCAGACATCGAAAGAAAAAGATATCATACACTGAGTTTCTTTTACGGACATCAAGACAAACCATGTATATATTTTCATCATTAAATCATGTCACTGAAGTAAAAACAAAACTAATCCTTACAAACCAACTGTAGAAAATTAATCTGATGCTCGTTAGTGACTTGCTACAGGATGAAGTTTCCTGGAGTTCTAGTGAGAAGTCGTGACCAGCGAGGTCCATCCAGATGTCACGTGTGAGGATGAATGTCCCACCGACGACATCGGTTGGGGTCGCGCTAAATCATGAATTGATAGAAGTTAGGATTCATCGGCTGTCCATTGAATCGGGCGAATCCCAGTGGCTGAATGGAATACGAGATAGCTTGCCTTGTAACCGGAAGGTCCTGGGTTCGAACCCCAGTGGGTGCGTACTGTCGATGATTCACAAACTAGGATGAAACAGCAGCTGTCCAGTACTCCCTGGTTCTTAATGGTTCTCTAACTGATATCATTCCGTGATCAACTCGTAAAAACATCCTTTTAGGAATTTCCCTTATCACACCTACGCCACTGGCCATGTATACATCCCTTTGTGTATATCCTTCACGCCTGTTATTGGCCATGTACAAATACATATGCACCACTGTTTCCTTTTGTAAACGTACTGATACGTGTACTGGTAAACATACTTTCTAACTCAAGACATTGTGTTCTCGCTTAAGTAGAGCAGACTGAGGAAAAAAGGTAGTTGTTGTTTGTGATAATATTGTCGTGACCAGCGTGTCTGTGTCCAGCTCAGCGTTTCTATTCAATCCAATGTTTAATTTTGTAAAATATAAAGTGTAGATTCCCCGTAAACGACACTTTAAGTATTCAAGTCGTGAATTCTGCATAACTCACATCATTAGTGAACACATTGATAGACTCCTCACAGGAATTAAGCTAATCATTCTTGTTAACCTTCCAATCAACTATTCAATTCAACAGTAAACACTGAGCACTTGTTGCCCGCCCCTACCATTAAAGTTGGTACTGTTTCATAACTTTACGTGAATTACCTTCTTTCTTATATACTACACCAAACATCAGTGTTGCTCATTATACTGTTCCATCACAAGGGGGAAAGAGTCATTAAGAAAAACATGGGACTTCGTGCATCCCATAACAACACAGTGTGAAGAAGCTATCAGCTATCATAGAGGCGTTGCTTGTAATACAAGCTAGAAAAACTGAACTTCTTCAACATCTGTGATAATATTTTGTCAGACGTCTACCGACGAAAATAATTAAACTTCTTAAATATGTAAATTGGTCTGCAAAATAAACCAATTTACTCACTACCCCAAACTAGGTGTTTGTGAAGACATTCCAGAGAATCATTTTGTACTAGACATATGTAAAATGAATGGCACATAGCTCCAGACTATCTCAGGATCTGTAAGTGAAAATTTCTAGACGAAATGCACAGCTACTTAATACTCGCTGAACGAACTGGTGTTTCCTACATGTCTAAAACTGTTAGATGACATTGGAACGAACCACAGAATGAACAAAACTCTTTCACAAACAGAAACCCTAAATGTTGCAAAATAAGGATTACAAATAAAGTCAACTCATATGCTTCCAACTAACTGAGATGTCTAGATGCTAAACAAATAGAGTTTTATAAACACCAGTTAGCACAGAAACACGCTAGAAGACGGTTTACAATTTTGCGACGACTGCTTAAGCAAAGCGAAGACGTTCTCCAAGTAAAACCTTATGCAAAACACCAATAAACAAGTAGATAGACAATCAAACTGCATAACGGACATAACAGCTGAAGTTCAGCAGACTCATAATTACTAGTTTCGATCAAAGATGGAAATTACAGTCAATAAGACAATATGTATTTTGAGAACAAATCAATGGATTTCTTAGTGTTCATAGTCATAGTCTCATACTTTAAACGAGTTTATGGTGAAGGGGTTCTTGGATTTACCAGCCAGAGAAAGCTGAAAGAACCCCACCTGGGTAATCACATAAATCATGCATTACTCGCTCATAAACTTTGTGCTAAACCTGACTTTCTATACATATGACCTCAACCGAATATAGTGTCTTAACATCTAAGCAATAATACCTCTACAACCTTTTTCCAAATGAGCATACTCCACACGTAAATATCACCTGTGTAACAAATATGCACTGAAATACAAACAGAATTACACTCACCAGAAGGGCTGAATTCTAAATGTTTGATCTGATGTTCTCCACATGGACGAAATGCTTTAAAGGGACGACAGGAGTTATCCATGCCACCAAAATCCCAAAGCCTAACATCAAAGTCGAAACCACCTGTAGCCACACGAGCACCTGCTGCATCAACACCTATGGCGGTAAGTGGTTTGGCACCATGAGATAGAGTTAGATTTTCAGTAATTGGTAAGTAGTATGGATTTTCGGCATCTAAGTCTTCTGGTGAAGGACCAATAAGATCAGATTCTGTATCTAAATGAGACTCTACAGGAGGCTCATCTTCAGCGGCATTTGAATCATAATCAGGAAGCAAAGCTAAAACCTGCAATTATAATTACAACATAAAGTAGCCTTATACTTTTGAGTTGTTCACCTGATTACGTTCTTGTGCTAGTGAATAGGATTCCGAAAAAATTTCCATAAAGTCGAACTTCTTCGCTGCTACCTTTGATTTAGATAATTCCGAAGTCATATTTCTTTCGGTAAACTAGAGAAAAACAATTAACTGTTTAGTATGAATAAAAAGTTCAATGACCAGGCATTTTCACTGAGTATCAATTAAGTTTGAAAACACATTTGCGGTTTAACATGACAAGGCATTTATTTTTACAAAACTTTTCCAAATGAAAACACATTATACAATCTAACATCAGCCACTTCTTACTGATGGCAAAGATAAAATAAGCATTCTTAAAGTTTTTCAACAGCGTATGATTTTCTTCGAAATACAACTGCACCTAGTGGAGAGGGGTTGAGAAAACTCACGAACATTTCGTTGATCCACCGGGCCCTATAGACATAATGGAATACACCTCGATTCAGGTATACTTTAGTGACTCGCTTCATTTTTGGTATTTTAACTAACTCTCACTCTGTATTTGAATATTTGTTTGTCTTACTACAGACTAATTGGTTATATGTAGTCCCTAGTGATCAATTCAACGTTTTTGGTACTGCGAATTCCTTAGACTTCACAAGTGCGTTTTGGTTATGTGTTGTGTGTGCTGGCGAGCCAAAAAGTTTGCGTACATTAAGAAACTAGTTAACTAGTGAGATATTGGCATATATCGTGGGATTTAGGTCGTAAATCTCAGTGCTTATAAAACAATACACTGCTACTGACTAACTTTCCTGGAAAGTAAAACAACGGGGTATTTTACTTTTGCATTTCTACAAACACTGAAACTTTAGATGATATGCGACCGAAAAATGAAATGTTTTATGCTGCAACTTTGCGGCATTGTTTCACTACTAACCAAGATATTTAAAGATGTATTTCCACGAAAATAAATACTGAGTATCCCATTTCAATTATATTAATATTATTGTGAGTAAATTACCTAAGTAATCAACACTAACCTGTCGACACAACAGTGAATGTGTCAAAGTAGCGTCACGTCCTAAATTTGCGCGTTCTAGCCTGCAAATCTAACGAGTTCTGAAGAACATGGTGGGCTGGGTAACCAGTAGTTATTTTCCACATAGATATGACAGCTTCTGAGGTTTTGTTTCCAGTTCTTCGCCTTCTGAAGATGGCAACACATACTGCATTGCTCTCTCCTTTAGGCTTCTGCGATAAACCAAATCCAATATCGTTTTAACCAGCTACTGTAAACCGATCCGATTTCTTTGTGCTCGCTTCTCCTTCATGAGGTACAGGGTCCTGGCCTTCACTAAACTTCTGCGTGGTTCGTCCCGCCACCCGACTGCCACAGCTTTGGTTGACTCCACAAAGTGGTGCTGGGATCAATTATATTTAGTTTTTAGTATGCGATGTGTTAAGACCATATTGCCAATGTGAATGGAGTTAATCCTTTCACCAGTTAGTAGTCCGGTGTCGCCGAAAACTCAAGTAGAGGAAGAAAGAAAACATAAAATCGTACAGCTAGTGAAATTTGAAATTTAAATAAATAAATATATATTACATATGCATGCGTATATATCAATAGCAAAACAATTGTAGGGGACGTAGTAGCTAGAGTAGTCTGGAGAGTAAGACAAGAGAGAATGTGAAGAATAATAATAATGGCTTTATTCCAAACAGAAGTGGAATGATAAGTTAAGGTGGCCACCCATTAGTGGTGTGCGAGTTCTAAGGAGACAGGCCGTCCTGACAGAGTCCTTCGGTCGCTGCATGATTGTCCAGACTTCGCTCAAAGCTGTCCACAGACGGTGCAGTAGCCACATTTGCCGGTAGAGAGTTCCAGAGGAAGCGAACTCAAAGTAAAAAGAACCGGGAGCGCACTCGAGTTAATGCCCTCCGTTGGGCTTCACAACACGAGGAAGCCGATACTTACTGAATAGCAGAACACCTTTGTTTCGGTACATCTGGTCATTTGTAATCCTACAGGCGGTATTTAATTCCCCCTTAAGCTGCCGGTAGCTAAATATGGAAAGACAATTTTTCCAGTCTTTTATCGTGTGGTTTGTTTCGGAAACCCATCTTTGGACTCTTTCCATGAGTTTTGCTGGCATTTTGCTGATCCCCTTGAAGGCAGGAGGAAGGATGAACCTCTTCCACACCCCTGAAAGTTTTGCTGAATCCATTAAGCGTTGGGACAGGTCGCATAAGGGCCTATAGACAGCTCCACCTCACTGTCTTAGAACATATGGCCGAATGTTGTCGCTACCTAGGGACTTTCCATATGTGAGCTGTGGCTTCTCTAGTACCATTTCCGGGTTTATTCGGAGTTGAGCTAGTAGGTTTTCCTTTGGTAAGAAAGCGGTGCAATCTTTATAGCCGCTACGGTTAATAGCCACACTGCTACTTAGCCACCTGTCTAGGGATAAACTAAATATTTCAGCCATTTGCAAACCAGTGAGTTATTAACCGTTTGGACGTAATGAGGCGCATACCCCTTGGTTGGTAAGTTTTGTCTCCTACACGAATCGGTACGGGCTTTGAGAGCTCGCCAGGCGTTTTCTTGCAAGATCTTACTGACCTGACACTCCTGACCTTTTGTATCGCGTCGGTTCTCGAGTTGATGCACGCCTTGTCGTCAGTCTGACTCCTGGAAAGTGTCCAATTTCTTCGTTTTGCCTGTAGAACACGCTGTGTGTCACTCTTCATCCATGAGGATAGTTTCTTAGGTTGTGTTGTGACCAGGGGGACAGTATCTGAGAGTGCTGTGTAAACGATCCTTTTCTCCATTTCTCATTGTTCCTCTTCGGATAGCTCAGCCCAATATGCTGACCATTCTACGTCAGAAAGAAGTCTTAGCATTTTGACATGGTCGCCTATGCTGTAGTATAAACAAAGGTGCACAGCGTCCCACTGTAAGCGTTTACGAAGAACGAGATTAAACTATTACTACATGGTCACTAATGCCCAGAGGTGTCATGATTTGGACATTTTCGGCTAGCAGCTGGTTACTGGCTAGGATTAAGTCCGGTTTTCGACTAGAACCCACCTAGTGTCGTCTCCAACGTTCTTGGGCATTCCTGCATTTCTAAAGACTCAGCAGATTTCGACCTAATCTTCCTTGAACATACCACGAGCAAAGGTTAAAAGAGGGAGCGCTGAAGTCTCCAGCTTAAGTTACTTGGTCATAGCCCAAGTCTGTATCACTATGATGGTAATGAACAGTAGCTGTTTGTGCTCTGCTCCACAGGTAGGTGAATAATAGATGCCACCAAATAAATGCTTGGTGTGGCCTACCGTGAAATGACACCATATGGGGTCTGGAAGTTCAGTGAGTGGTGGGTACGCTGCTCGTACGCATTTAAGCTGCCTGTCAAAATTTATGCGATAATATATGGCAACGCCTCCCTTCCTTGTTATCCCTGTCTCACAAGATCAGAACCATATCACTTATACTGATTTCAGTGACGTAAATAGTAAGAGGTAGCCAGATTTCAGTCAGTATTATGATTTATGAGGTGTAGGTGTGACTGGGGTTTTCCGAGTTCACCTTCTCCTCTCAATCCTATCACAATGCTATATAGGCAGCTGACAGTGAATCCAACCACCTCAGCGTGTTGTGAAGAGGTTGATGTGTAAGCTGCTAGTTGAGGAACCAATGCTGGGAGTAACCGGCCTATTCCAACGGTGCCAACCCATTGTCGTTTCTTCCTCGGACTCAGTCAGGACACTTAGGTGGCACTGGTTGTCATTCTAATTGAGTATCGCTGTAGTGTCACTGAGGCATGGGGACGTACTGTGACTTCAGCCTGCTGCCTTCCCAGGACCCAAGCTTGGCTTTCGCATCATCGGATTTGCCCTCCAACTTTACTCTTGGTATAGCACCGCTGTTGAAGCACTGCAGCCAACTGCTCTTGGGAACTGCATCTCACAGTAAGTAGCCTTTATCAGCTGATCAGCGTGAGATGAACGACATGAAGTAGTCTGCAAGTCAAGATTATCTCAGAATCACTGAGCGCCATCTGAGATGACAGCCGTCTCCAATGCCCTACATCATACATGTGTTTTTCACAAGCAGTGACAGTTTCCAGCTCTGGAATGCCGTGTGTGACCATGAAGGCGGGGGATATCAGTTCCTGTGACTGCCTCCCTATTTGCCTTTCGCCCATGGCATGTCAAGGCTTACTTTCATGTTACAGTTGCTGTCGATAGCTAGTATTTTTGACGGTAATAACATCTTTCCAGTGCCTTTGGCAGGGCTGTGTCACCCTTAATGAGGGTGGCTTGCTTGGGGCGTCTGGACACCCCCGTACATTCTCGCCAGTTTTACTGACTTTACGTCCAGCCCTTATTTACTGCACAAAGTAGATCACTGTTTTTGACCAAACAATGCTCTTTGATCAAGCAAATAGTTGCTGCACGCTGGCTCATTAAACAGGATAAAGGCAGGCTCATCGACTGACCCCGTAAGTAGGTATAGTCTTTGGCTGCTTGTAACCCTTTCGATGGTCTGTAGCCTAGACTGCACCGGGTGTTGATTAATCTGTGTCACGCCACCGTACCTGAAAACGGATACAAGTGATCTACTGGCGATTTCTCAATCCCCTGATGCTCCTCCCATAGTGTTTCCAGGAGTTTTGCTTGTTGAGTGTTTACCGGATGTGACTTTACGTGACTTTAATTTATGTAGATTGATACTCTTAATGCTGAGTCACTTTTAAGGAAAAAGGCAAAACAGGACTGGCAGTTGTCTCTTTTTCCAGGAAACGCCTTCGAGGTCTTATGATGTCGTGTATTATTGTGCTCACTAGGTTTTGTCTGCGCAGTTTTGGCGCTGGACTGTGAAAACATAGGTGTACTATCGGAAAGGATATATGTATGCAAGATGTTGTTAATGACGCCGGATTACCTCCTCCTCCGGCTGCAGCCCTAGTCACTAGAGAACATGGTATCTTAGTGCTCTTTTTAAGCCCAGATTTAGCCATCATAATATTGATTATTAATTATGCTGAAAGATGAATAATAGACGACAACAGTGTCTGTCCGGTGGAAAAAGAACTAAATTACAAGAAAAGAAAAAACGTTTTAGACTTTACTAAGGAATTCCAGGTTATTCAGCTTAAAAGCAATCACGTGGCGGACCAAAAAATCTTGTTTATCTGAGACAGCGAGGAAGATGGTGATACAGAGGTAGCAATTGAGGCCTTGACAGTAGTTGGAAGTGTCTGGATTTACCACACATTGATTCGGTATAGAAGTAACGGTTGAATTGGATTCACAGGATAGGAAGATAAGGTGCCCAGAGCGCATGAATAATAAAGTAGGTATTTTTTTGGTTAGAGAGGAAACAGCAAATTGTATTCAAAGGGCGCTCTGCCCAAGATAATTAACGCTGCTGCGAAATGACAACCAGGTAAAACCACTTCTCAAATCTGAGCACCTGCTAGACTTTTTGACTACAGAGGCTGTAAAGAGGGTGATGTCGTCATATAATGTCTTAGGATATAACATACCAGACAATGTCCCTATCGTCAAACTTAAAGCCGTTTGTCTACAGGCGTGCAACATTTCACTATATGACTGCCGGGTTCTGCGTCTTCGTAAGAAATCTGCAAACCACCCATATCCTGTACTCTTCAAATTTAAGTCTGTTGACCTAGTTAAGAAATTTTTGGAGTCTGGTAAAATTCTTGGCTCCTCAACACCCTACACCAATATCAGGATTGTACCTGATTTAACTTCTTGCCAAAGACGATGCCATGCAGGTAAACTAAATGGAGATAACCCCAATAAGACAGCCGTTGTTAATACTTCCCTCGTTGGATTGCCTAGTGACCAGGAAATATCACATGCACAAACTAACGGTGGTCAAGTAACTGTTGAAGACTCAGTTCTAAATACTGAAATCGCAGACATAGAAATGTCAGCAGATCATAGTACTGACGTGCATCCCTTGCACACTGACACGAATGCCATACCCATGAAAACGTCTAAGCTGGATTCAGTCGTATACTCTGAATCTCTCCAGTAGTCACATACCGCACAACGTCGTAGCCCGGCTACCGTGAAGCAGCAATCACATGTGGCCACTCAGGTTGGCGTGAATTCAAGGCGATATGATAAACGTCCTATTTCCGTAAGGAACACCAAAAGGACTATCGAGACTATTCAACAGAAATCCAGTTTATCAGGTAATCCTACTAGTCACCAACAGCCCAAACTACACAGGCCGACTAATTCGGAAAAACCTATACCAAACGCTAGATCCGGAACACTAAAGCACACAAGTACGAAAGTTTCAAAAGGGTCACCGGCTCATTCTAATGAGGGACAGTCATCTAAACTTAGTCACGTTACTCAAGTTAGACATAATTCGCATGTCATAGGAGCTTACTCATTTCCGACTACCGCTTCACAGTAGCCGGGCTACGACGTTGTGCGGTATGTGACTACTGGAGAGATTCAGAGTATACGACTGAATCCAGCTTAGACGTTTTCATGGGTATGGCATTCGTGTCAGTGTGCAAGGGATGCACGTCAGTACTATGATCTGCTGACATTTCTATGTCTGCGATTTCAGTATTTAGAACTGAGTCTTCAACAGTTACTTGACCACCGTTAGTTTGTGCATGTGATATTTCCTGGTCACTAGGCAATCCAACGAGGGAAGTATTAACAACGGCTGTCTTATTGGGGTTATCTCCATTTAGTTTACCTGCATGGCATCGTCTTTGGCAAGAAGTTAAATCAGGTACAATCCTGATATTGGTGTAGGGTGTTGAGGAGCCAAGAATTTTACCAGACTCCAAAAATTTCTTAACTAGGTCAACAGACTTAAATTTGAAGAGTACAGGATATGGGTGGTTTGCAGATTTCTTACGAAGACGCAGAACCCGGCAGTCATATAGTGAAATGTTGCACGCCTGTAGACAAACGGCTTTAAGTTTGACGATAGGGACATTGTCTGGTATGTTATATCCTAAGACATTATATGACGACATCACCCTCTTTACAGCCTCTGTAGTCAAAAAGTCTAGCAGGTGCTCAGATTTGAGAAGTGAATCTAAACAAATTTCTTGTGGTGGATCACAGAGTTGGATGAAAGCAGTGATACTTTTTAAATTTATCCTGTAGGTCTGATATGGATTACTGAAGGATCTGTAAATCACTAGTGTTACGGGCTACACTATCAGTTAGTTCTTCCATTAAGTTTGGTAATATAACTCTCGGTGTACCGATTGATCTTAGAGCGAATTCGTCGTCAGCACTAATGTTTCTAGTGAGCTGCTGACTAATTGATGCTAGTCTCTTAACAGTACTAACTCGTTTAATAACTTTGACCATTATGGAGGTGAAGATAATATCAATTTCTCAAAAACTGATAAAAGTGTGTAAAATGCTATTATATTATCTAAATAGATAAAACAACGATAAACAGGTATGAATGTATAAAATACAATTCAGAAGGTAGTCATATTGAAGCACCCAACCTCAGAGAATAGAAGTAGAATTCTATTTTGGACAGATATCCTCCTCTAGTCATGGGTTTTCCATTAGGAGTCCATACACAATCAAGAGGCAACTTGTACTGTTTCCTGCTCAAGGTCTATAGGTCTAACGTTTAGCCGTTGATGCAAGGACAGATAAAATAATTTTTTCATTTAACCGAATACCTGAGAGAATTTTTTCACATATTCTGCATTACCTATCGGTGTTTTCAACTTAAGACGTCTGGGTACATCAAAATAATATATACACATAATTCCGATGGTATCATTCTGGTAGTCCGTCAGCAAACCATCGTTGAAACCATGTCAAGGATCGTCGCCATCAGGGAAAGTGAAACTAATTCACATACGCAAGGTCACTGGACACTTTTTCAATGTTCAGCAACATTGGCGCGCTAATTTCCATCCAGAGAATGAACTACGAAGGGTGCACTTACTACACAGGGCACCTTAAATTGATGAACCAATGTGATGGTAATCCCGATCTGAAATGATGACAGTTTCGAGTGTCGTATGTCTACCTTGACTGTATTGGCATCCAAGTCATTATTTAAAAAGGCGTGTCATCATACCTCAACCATGCTAGTACTAATTCCAGATACACACTTTGCAGGGACACCATGAATCCACAACTACGTTTCCGTAGTTTATCAGTCGTTATGTCAGGGGGCTTTGCTGAATTATACGGAAGTGTGCAAAAGAACAGTCTATAACCTCCAGAACTACAGGCACTACAGGCTTCACAGGTGCTGGCTCTTTGGTCTTCATGCAGACAAGCAGAACGAAGCCTTATGACCTTTCATCCATCGAAGCGCAAAATGCAGAAAATATTCAATGAATATGACCTATACACAAGACGAATAAGGGAGTCTTATTTATCCCAGCAGACATAACAACCATAGCAGGCATCTAAACGAATTAATAGCCATTGGCAGAACTCGTTTAAGTTTTAACTCTTACTATCAAACACCTAGAGAAGAAGTGGTATTTCTCATTTTTTTAACTAGCTATATGTCGCAATATGACGGAGGCACTTAAATACGAACCGTTAGCCTATCCAGCCAGCGTCAGTAATGATGATTAACACCAGTAGTTGGATGACGAAGAAGTTGTGGGCTGTTTAAAGCCACCACCAGCCAACACTTTTCAAGTATTCTTTATTGATATCAAAAAACCTTAAGAGTGACGTCTTCGCAACGAGAAATCAGTTTCTGGCTGACTTATCTGCCGTCCTCTAAAAACTGTAAAAAATTATCTATGGAGAGTTCATTTTCTTAGTCCTCATGCCCATTTATCGATTCAGTTACTTCCGTTGTTTGTGTAGCATGAGTGTGGTTACGGCCTTAATTTTGTAGAACAAAAGAGTGACGAGTTATAAAAGTAAATATAGTTCTGTTTTTCAAACAACATTTTTATACAGTGTGAATTTTTAATCCTTTTTGATTGCTGTAAACTTGGCATTTATACAAACCAGATCAAAATAGTATTGCGTGAAAATGTTCTTTTTCTATTTATTCCAGTGCATCCCCAGAGGGTTTATGTACAGCGTCTTTAGATAATGGAGAAGATAAACCTGATGTAGCTTGGCTACACGTGATATTTAATGAGCTGTGCCACACAAATCAGCAGTCCATTCAATTCAAGTGGAAAACAATAAGTCAGACCGCGCAGTGTTAAAACGTTGAAACGGACCAAATCTTTGACATCTTTCGTTGTTCATCCAACCGCCTACACTGCTCGAAAGACGGTTACCTGAGAATCACGGAAATAGTTGCTGTCTTTGTGGATATTTCTTACTAGGAATGCTCACTAGTTTAAACTGACAAATACGCCTAGAATTGTATCTATGACTGAAACGAATGTTGATTTTTATATTTCTATCACCTTTCCACTGTCACTTTACCACCGAGAAGCGAATTCAAGGGAACTAATTTGGTTTACACTAGCTAAGGTAGAGGATTTTTTGACATCGCGGATTTTTTTGTCACTATCACAAAGAAATTTCAAAGAACTTACCTGATTTACACTTGCGCTTACAGATAGTACAGATAACATTAGATTTATATTGAATTTCGTACGTTGCGCAATATTTCACGTTTGCGCTTCAGCTGCAATGTGAGTGTTTCCTTGAAGTATATTACTTTCCTCTTTTTGGCCTCCAAAAGCATCTTAGTGGAAATGAAATAATATCAAACTAGGTGCACTGGAAAAGCTAAACAGTAGAAACCCTAGCGAACGGCTTACTAATTGACCCTGTATATCTTAACAGAAATGTTCACAATAAATCACTCCCCTGATTTTGTTGATCTGTTGAATGAAAGGCATATTAATTCTACATGAGCACTTTAGGGGGTATCTGAAAAATTATTTCGGTGATTTCATGTACAAAAAGTGGTTTGAACAGACGTGTATATTTTGATTTGACACTAGTAACTAGTGTGACGCATCTAGTCCTCTCTAATATCATCACAGACGTTGTGTATCTCGATGATAAACTGGTACGTATAAAAAATTAGCCATCCTGAGCAATCATTCTACCACACGCGATCTATTTTATGCAAAGTTTTCTATCCGAAAAACCCTTTGGTTGTACATGGTCGCTACCAAACACGTTTGGTTGATTCTTCACTTGCTTCGTCGATAAGCGATGCATCGGATAGCCTTTAAGAAATAATATGATTTGGCATATGTGAAAACTGCATCAAAAATGGAGAAGTTAAAGAATATTGGCCACCTTAGGACATGACTTTTGAGGAGTAGTTGGAGTTACGCCTTCTTTTCTGGATATGCTTTAGAAGTGTCAGGAAGAGTAAATGTTTGATTGCTGTGTAGATAGTGGATTGACTCGATTTGCTACAACATAAATAGAGAAAGACTGACAAGTGCTGTTTAAGGAATAGGATTTTGGGTTAGATTAAAGAACAGAATCAGAAATATAAACGTACCTCAGAGCGCCATGAACGATTTCGCAATTTCTATTGTTCCTTGGTTCTAATTAAATGTTCACGGCCAAGGGTAAGGTGGCTGATGTGGTTTAATTGCGTCTAAGAAATGTTGGTATGTGATCAATGGCATCAAGGAATACGTTTACGCGTTATACATTGAAATAGTTCAAATTTCCTTACAGAAATTCTATTCGAAAAATGTACTTCAGGTTTCTTGCCCAAGCTTAAGTTTTACAACATTATGCGAGTAATCTTTATACACTTCGTTAGACACTAATTGATCGGAATATGCTTTCCGCGCCGTCTTTTGGGTCTCGAGGTTTTATTGACTACCTCTTAGATGACTACAAGAGGAAAACTGTCAATGTTCACACTAAATTGCTGTAAACTCATAGTTCTTCAGTAGCTGGATAGCTCAACTCTTCGGGATTTATGTGGATGAAACTGAGGCAGCCATTTACAAATTATTTTCATCTTTATAATTCGTGTTTGATTTTATGTCAAAACACCTCTGTAATAAGTATTACATATATTTTGAACATCAAGGGACTACGTTTTGTATGTACTTCACGTACTCTGAATGGCTAAATTTTGTCTGGAATATTACAACTTGTTTATTTCCACCGATTGCGTATATTTTGGATGTGGCATCCACAAAGTATTGCAAGAAAATGATTTTGAGTCCCAATTAGAAGACCTTACTCAAAACTGAAATCTGTCGTTGTAAGTGGAGACTCAATTAGTATTGTATTCTTAGTTCTGGCGCACCAGTCTTATGGTCTAAATCATTGGGACGAACTTTCTAGTTCTATACCGTCTACCATATAAAATCACTTTTTGTATATACAAGATGTACATAAGTTCATCACTTAAGGTTACAATATCTCGAAAAACCTTGGAAAAAAAAAAAGAAAGAAACGGTTTTACAGTAGCCAGTCCAAAAAAATTATCTAAAGACTCTGATTTTGCCACCCGACCACAGCGACTGCCTTGTACAGTTTTCTTCATATAGGTAATTATTTTTGAGCACTAATAACTTCTAACATAAGGAGAAGCATTGCCTCACGTGGTGACCGCCAACATTAACCCAATGATGGACACTAACAAGTCATTTAGTTATAAATTGTTATTACTTTTAGAATACCTGTATGCATTCCAATCGCACATTAGTCGTACAAATCTTTGCCTTTAACCCTACGGGCGTAGAAAACAAGCAGTTATGGAGCCCTTATATGTTTAGCTTCTGATAAAGAAAGGGTGTGAATTTAGTGGGAGGTGAATAGGCAAGAATCTGAGTATGACAGCAACATTAATCCTGAAAATGCCTGGAATCATATGCAGTTTGCTACATTAACTAGTGCAGAGCAATCTGGGATGGTTTCATTGGGTTGATGTAAATCACTTATCAGTCCAGTTTTCGGAAAGGAAAACGAATTTCTCTGTAAATGCCACAAAGGATTCAGTATGACTGATAGGTTCCGTAGTACTTCTGAGATAAGGTGAAACTCAAAAATGCGAACTCGAGGAAAATAAGCAAGCTCCAAGCTCTTGACAAAGGTATGCTGATCACTGCTGGTCACTCTGCTTCAGAGGTAATTTTAGTTGTAAAGGATGACAAAATGAACTTTTTCGCACGTTGTTTAGTGAGTTGTTGCATACTGAAATGGCACGAAAGATAATTCAAGTTAACAAGTACTAAACGGTCATTCTTGTATACATGCTGAGATTTCGTTAGCAACCGATCCCCTAGGGTTGATGTTGCTTCCCAATTAAGTGATTGATTGACAAGCAGTTTAGTGCTTACGCCACTGTGTTATTAGGAGATAACTGGATGCTCTTATGTTTACTTACAAGCCTCAACGGTTGTCCGATAGGAACTAAGTATTCTAACACACTTCGTGTATCTTATTCAAACAGTACTTACTGTTATCACATAGTGTTGCGTATGAATGACTATTATGAGCTTAAGAATATTGCTTGTCAGGATTTCATCATGAAATGATATTGGTTAGAGAGCCATTAGAAAACCTGCAGGGAGTACTGGACAGCTGTTTCTTCCTAGTTTGGAACTCTTCAGAGGTACGCACCCATCACCAGGGTTCGAACCCAGGACCTTCTGGTGAGAAGTCGTGACCAGTAGGATGTAGCAGGTTGGGTGTGAGGACAAATACTCGCCAAAGATATTGTCTAGCGGTCGCGCTTTGTCGTGAATTGGCAGGAGTTAGAATTCGTGGGCCATTGTATCGGGTACCAGTGTCTTAATGGTCTACGAGCTCGCCTTGTAACCAGGAGGTCCTGGGTTCGAACACCGGTGGTGGGTGCGTACTGATGAAGAGTCCCAAACTAGGCTGACGAAACAGCTGTCCAGTACTCCCTGGCTGGTTTTCCAATGGTTCTCTAACTAATGTCAGCTCATGATGAAATCCTGTAACCGGTCTGTGAAATCCCTACAAACCAACACTTGAATATTTTGTGTCACCTGCCAGAGTAATAAATGTTTCAAATTACAATCAATCTCTATCCACACTACTTTTTTGTCGATTGTGTTTTTCTCTAAATTGTAGATCATACACATATATCGCTAAATCCCCACAAACATGGTATAATTAACCCGATTCAAACGTCTTTCCACTTAAAATCCCATCGCTAATGTTTCATCTTCTAATAATGATCGTGTGCTAGTCACATGCTAGTTGAATGGAATGGATGATGTACCTTATTGTTATTGTGCCTATGAAATACCTTTTCGTGGAGTGTCTTCAGAAAATCCAACTGGTCATTTATTAACTGCTATTCGAAATTCCGGGGAGAAGTTGTTGTTTGGCAAACCATTGGATGCAATTTATCGATATGGCTCATTTGAAGTGCTACACAATAAATTAGCCTTATATGGTGTTTTAGGCTTATCAAGTTGGGAAGTTTTATTTGTCCCGTGTATTAATCCTAAGCAAGTAAACGATGAAGATGTGAATTCTGTTCGGTTAGTTTTATTTAAAATGATCAATCTTTTCTTCTTTATTTTTTCTCCATGGTAGTGTTTTAATTAATTCATTAAATTGCTTTTCTTTCATATAACTTTGGATAAATAATGGATTTCAAACGTTGAATAGAGTAGACTAGTAGTATTGTATTGAATATCACTCAATTCAATGCGATACACACGCCACTTTAGGTTATATATACTAGACGACATAGTCCTGTTAGGGGAGCATGCTGATAAAATGCAGAGTCTTCTGAACACCTTGAGCAGCCATCTTCGTATGTTTGGCATGCGATTCGCCCCTGTAAAATGTAAGATGCTGCTACAGGAATGACTGCACTACGTCTGTAACAACAGAAGACAAGGGCCAGGCAACAGATCGTTTATTACGAAAAATCAACACGTATTTATAGATTTTTATGTACATTATTGTAGGTCAATGTTAGTAGAAAATACAGTCTGTTGATTGGTTGTTTATCACACAAGGTTAACCTTGCATCTCTTGTGGCTGTGTCAGTTCATCTATATGTTAACTGTAACCGCCTGTCCACCTTGACCTTTGACCTCAATTACTGTCAACCAATTTGGCCAGCAACCATCTCTCACCACAACATGACTAATATTTGATACATAAACATTGACCTCAATTACTGTCCACCACTTGGCTAGTAGACAGCTCTCACCACACTCGTCCCCCCGTCAAATAGCTTGAACTGAATTCGGCTCGGTCTTCTCGGTTCTTGGGGCTTTGCTCTGTTGTCTTGCTGTCTGGAATCTCGGCACTTGCGGATGTCCACTTGTTTAACGGTGTTTACCATTGCGATTGTGTCTGCGTAACCCCATCTCAACGTGACCACATATGGTCCTTTCCACTGTGGAAACTGTTTGCCTGACCCTGTCGCACATTCGTAGGTATTTCGCCTCACACTTCCATATGCTGCTTTCTCCCGACCTCCCAGCAGCGTCCCAAGTAGCAGCCTCATCGCTGACAGATCTTGAACGCCACTCGACTGCGAAGAAGCCTCGAAGTCCTGCCCGAAGATCCATATGTCTCCATCAAAAACTGCAGGGCAG
>OX235273.1:24404126-24469059 GCA_944472155.2 Trichobilharzia szidati
ACTGCAGCTATACCCGTAGGAGAAGCATCTGTAGTGAGAACGGACTTATCTTTCGATGAAAAAGGTCTTAGGAAAGCTTGTTTATTAAGAAACTCCAAAGTTTTTCGCAAGATATCTTCATGTTGTTGTTCCCACTTAAATTGTTTACTGGAGACAATATTAAAAAGTGGAGATAACAGTTGAGTGAAATTGGGAATGAATCTGGAGTAAAATTGAAGAGTGCCAATCCATGATCTCAACGACGTCATATTATTAGGTGACGGTGCTTGAATTAGAGGTGCCAAACGCCTAGCATCAGGTCTGGAACCCTCAGAGTCTACTGTATATCCCAAAAATGATACAGACGACAAAGTAAAATGACATTTAGATGGATTAACAAGAACATTTTTCTCACAGAAGCGCCTGAACAGTTTTAAAAGACGTTCATTATGCAATTCGATGTTCGGACCATGAACTATAATGTCGTCTTGGTAAGACTCAACACCATCTAATCCGTCTATCATCTGATTTATTACTTTTTGAAATATTGCAGGAGAAACCTTTAAACCAAAAGGCAAGAACTTATACTTGAACAATCCAAATGGAGTATTAATGGTTGTTAATGCACTAGAAGCTTCGTCAAGAGGAATTTGCAAATAAGCATCTTTTAGATCTATTTTGGAAAAGTATTTTGAGCCATGTAGCTTGTAGAGAATATCTTCGCTTTCTAGCGTAGTGCAACTTTGCTGTAGAAGACGACTATTGAGTGTAAGACGCTAGTCACCACAAATTCTCGGTGTTTTTCCGTCAGCCTTTAGTGGTGTGACAATGGGATTAGCCCAATTCGAAGATTCAACTGGCATAAGTATGCCCTGCTCAACCAACTTGTCCAACTATTTCTTAACTGCATCTCGCAAACCATATGGAATTAATCGGCGCTTTAGGAAGATAGGATCACCCTCTATTTCAAGATGGATGGGCTGAATCTGCATGCCACCTACACACTTTGAACATTGAAAAACTAATTCTCTGAACAAAGATTCATCAAACAACTCAGTACAAAGTGAGATTTCAACATTTAACAATCTAAGGGCTTTCAATCCCAATAGAGATGGACCATATTCACTAACAAGAAAGGGGATATTCACAAAATTACCACTGTCTGACTTCAAACAAATGTTAGTTGCACCAATAAGAGGTAGTTTATGACCAGTTATGCCTGTAATTGAACTAGTAGTAGGGTCTACCTGAGCATGCTTACAAAGCAATAGTAAATCTTTCTTAGAAATTATAGATTCAGTACTCCCAGTATCAATTATAAAACAGTGAGACTTGCCTGAACTTGTAGTGAAGTTTCTCACTAGATGAGATTGAGTATTGTGAAAAGTTGAAAGAGACATTGACTTCATTTTATCAGACAGTTTGGGAGAATCATGAGTAGCATAATTATTTGAACTTCTGCAGACAGACTTGATGTGCCCAATTTTACCACATTTATGGCACTTAGCACTCCGAAAACGACAAGTGCTTCGTAGATGAAGTTATCCACATGAAAAACACGGTTTGATGTTCTTGCTTTCTGTATGCATTCTATTACATGTGGACGGCAGTTTGGATTTCTTTCTATGAACACTTTTATTATCAACTTTGGACAGCATGACATCAGACTCTGACGTAGTGGCAGCTGGGTAGTCACTGTTGACATCTTCATACGTAATACATAAATCCTTGAAAGGTGCAGGAAGGTATCTGAACCAACTCTTTCTCTAACTTAGGAATATTGATTCCAGCAATTAGACGATCACGTAGTTGAGTATGGAGCTGATCTCCAAAGTTGCATTTTGAAGCTTGTATCTGAAGTTGAAGAATAAAGTCTCTAATCTTCTGGTTGGGAGCACGGACAAGTTTGTTGAACTGAGCCCTCTCTCGTGTTTCGAAAGTTGTTATGTGGAAGTGATTTGTTAAAAGTTCACGGAGTTTATCATAAGACAGAGAAATTAGTTTATCTGGAAATGACAGTTTTCAGTAGGCTGTACGCATCTAGCCCAATAGCAGTAATAAAATGAGCTGGAATTTTGTCATCGCGAACATTCTTCGACATGCACCATGCGTCGAAACATTCAAGATAATCGGAGATTTCCCGCGGTGAACCATTTATAGGAAACTTTCCAAGATTATTTAATTCCATTGCGACGCCAAAATGTGATTATTATTTGTACTAGTAGTATTGTATTTCGCAATGACCGAATTACAGGAATTCAACCAAAACACTGAGAGGGATGAATTTAGGAATTTGTATTTGGCGGAAATATTATATTCAAATCAAAATAATAAATATATTAACAAACAACAGTAAGTATTTAAACAATACAAAGATAGAAATAGTGAATCACCACAAATACGCAAGCAGACATTCGACATGTGGCGGATGTTGTAATTGACAATTTCTATCTTTGTATTGTTTAAATACTTACTGTTGTTTGTTAATATATTTATTATTTTGATTTGAATATAATATTTTCGCCAAATACAAATTCTTTAATTCATCCCTCTCAGTGTTTTGGTTGAGTTCCTGTAATTCGGTCATTGCGAAATACAATACTACTAGTACAAATAACATTCACGTAGTCTTAGGTTCTCCTGAAGAACGGAATCGTCTACTGGCTAATGTATACAACCTTCCCGGGTCAGGAATTTCAGTCAGACCTGATTTATCTCTTGAAGACAGACTTAAACGAAAAGAAGTTATGTCCCAGCTAGAAACAAGACGTAAAAATGGTGAGACTAACCTTAAACTGGTGGGTTTTCAAATAGCCAGGTCTTGGAAACGTATGCTTCCAAGACCTGTGTTGATAAGCCGGACCGCATAGGAAGCCTAAAGGTAGTGTACACTAATATACGTAGTATCGGGAACAAATTTCATGAGCTAGGTGTATTAGTGGAAGACCTTAGCCCAAGTATTATGGCCATTACTGAAACATGGCTAGTTTCTGGATTAGATGACACACCTGAGCTATGCGGATTTAGTTGCTTGCGCACTGACAGGATTAAGGGTCGTAGAGGTGGCGGGGTTGCTCTGTACATCAACAACTCCCTACATGTTCGTTCCATGAAATCTGAAGCGCATGACAGTGGGACAAGTGAGGTTATTAGCTGTGAAGTAAGCTTTGCAGCTGGCACTTTACTCATTGGTGTTCTGTATAGAAGTCCCTTTTGTCAGTGTGATGACTTTATTTTAGATCACCTCAAACAATGGAGTAAACACAGTAGCTGTCTTATTCTAGGTGACTTTAATGCACCTCATATAGACTGGGTAGCTGTCACATCTCCAGGATCCACTAATAAGTTTGACAGCCGGTTACTCTTGACTACCATGGAAAATGCCCTGACACAACATGTCTTAGGTAGTACAAGATTCGGTTCTACCCAAGGATCTTCCTTGCTGGACTTAGTGCTTACTCATGACAATGACGACGTGGATGGTCTAGTTATTCGTCCACCTCTAGCAAACAGTGATCATGGGGTGTTAGATTTTAACTTAAGGGTTGGCAATTTAGTCAGTTTTCAACCCAAATCCCGACCTAGTGTTTGGCATGCTGACATAGTCGCTATAAAGGAGCGTGCTTCAACTGCCGACTGGTCAGTCAATATTGTCTCATCCATTGAAGATGAATGGGATAGATTTAAGAATACACTTGAGAGGGTTACCACTGATTTCATTCCCTGCAGGGTTCCTAAAAGACCAACAAACCGGCCACCATGGATAAATAGACAAGCTATAACACTCCTAAGACGGAGAAAAAGGTTCTTGAATCTCTTTGTTTCTACTGGGCTACAGCAGTTCCGGCTGAAATACTGTGAAACCAGAAACCAGTGTAAAGCTTTGATTCACCAGTCAAGGATAGCTTACGAAACCCAGTTAGTCAAAAGTTCACCAGGCTGCCCAAAAAGACTCTTCTCACATATCAAGAGAAGAACACGTAAGAGTGATGCTATCCCACCTCTTATGCTTGAAGATGACCAGACAAACATGGCTGAGGCTTTGTCCAAGCACTTTAGTCAAGTATTCTCTGATAATATTGATACCAGCTTTGTAACTTTTCCAGAAGGTAACTTGAAAATGGCACCCTTATACATTGGAAAGGATACTGTCCTAAAGTGGCTTCTAAGGCTCAATCCTGGTAAGTCCAGTGGCCCTGATGAACTCCACCCACGTATTTTAACAGCATTGGCTGAAAACATAGCCGAGCCATTGTCGGTAATCTTCAATATGTCTCTGGACCAGTCTAAATGTCCAAGAGACTGGAAAGATGCCATCATTAGTCCGGTCTTCAAAACCGGATCTAGAAACTTAGTTCAGAACTATCGTCCTGTTAGTTTGACCAGTATTGTTGTTAAACTACTAGAAAGAATAATTCGTGATGCTATCATTCAGTTCATTGAAGGGAACAAACTTTTCGCTGTGGAACAGCATGGTTTTAGAGCAGGTCATTCTTGCTTGACCAACCTTCTTTTGACCAGAGAAAGTTGGGCAAGCTCAGCTGATGCTAATATACCGGTGGATGCCATATTCATCGAACTTAGCAAGGCGTTTGACAGGGTTTCTCATTCAGGTCTTCTAGTAAAGTTAGGTAGTATGGGAATCAATAAAGTGGTTGCCGACTGGATTCAAGACTTTCTAAAGGACAGAAGACAAAGAGTACGAGTTAACGGGGTTTTATCAACATGGGAATCGGTTAAGAGTGGAGTTCCTCAGGGTACAATTCTAGGCCCACTTCTTTTCCTGATTTATGTTAATGAGATTCCATCGGTAGTTAGGTTATCCTGCTTACTGTTTGCTGATGACATCAAGATATGGATGGCTTTACACGATGACAGTGATCAACTTGCTTTGCAGGAAGATTTAAACTTGTTAAGTGATTGGTGTAAGCACTGGGCCTTGGAGATTAACTTAAGCAAGAGTGTAGTTATGCATGTATCTCATAGTTACGTGCACAATTACTCAATGAATGGCATTACTCTCCCAGTGGTCACTGAGTACAAGGACTTGGGAGTGGTTGTGCAGCATGACTTGAAAACAGCAACAAACTGTAGAGCTGCAGCCACTAAGGGTTTTCGAATGTTATGGGCCATACGCAAGGCTTTTGCGAATTTTGACGCTGAAATATTTCGTATATTATATCCGACTTATATCAGACCTCATTTGGAATATGGGATCCAGGCGGCGAGCCCGTGTTTCAAATACGAAATAGACTTATTAGAAAGGGTGCAAAGAGTAGGAACTAAGCTAATAAATGGTTTCTCAACCCTCTCATATGAAGAGAGGTTAAGTCGACTGGGTTTATTTCCACTGTCATACAAACGACTTAGGGGTGGCCTAATACCAGCATACCGTATCCTAAGAAATGGTTTTGGAGCTAATTTATCTAATTTATTTCTTCCTTCTAGCACCAACCACTTGCGAGGACATCACCTCAAGGTTCAAAAACCACGGTCGAATCGTCTGCGTTTGGAGATCCGTTTTTCGCATCTAATTGTGAACCATTGGAACTCCCTACCGGAACACGTCGTATCAGCGCCATCCGTTGATTCATTCAAGGCGAGATTGGACCTCCTGTGTGTAACAAATCGAAAGGATTAACACAGGCATATAGCCTACTATCCTAAAGAAATTGTAAACTGTAAACTGAAATCCAGTGTTATTTGGTGTGTATGTAGTGTACAATGAACCTTTGAACTTTTGTTTGAACTCACTCACCCACTTTTGGCACTACTTCATCTTTTGATTTGTTACTCTCCTGTACATTTTTGGTTCGCTCTCTCGTTGTGCTTTCATTCAGCGCACTCTCCGAGCCTACCACAGTCAAGGCAGCAAATAAGTTGTATAACCTCTTATTTTTATCAAATTTCATATCTCATTTGTGTAAAATATAACTCTGTTCCAGACACACTTGTCATCTGAAGTCTTTTTACCTTGATTCCGTTCGTCAGTACTTGCACGTTAAGCAGAGTACAGGTAAGGTCATTAAGCGATGAAGTTTTGTAGGAGTGATTATTTTGAGGTTTACATTAAGCCAAGTTTAGGTCCTACATGTAGATCTATTAAGACAAGAGGAGATCTGTTATGAATCAATGTTTGTAGTAACCAAAACCAACTCGTTGTGGCCTAAACGGAGGGAATCGATCTTTGCGTCCTTTTTTTTGCGTCCTACTGCATAGCTGATCAAAACTTCTTTGAGAGAGTCGCACAGTCACAGGATGCTCCAAAGACAGCAAAAAGACGATTATTCTTCAATAAGTCTGTGGTTCTATTCAGCAGCAGTAACAGCAAAATTTCAAAATCACCTCGAAAGTGCTGTTAGGCAGCTGTACAGTCTAGAGAATTTTCAAGTACGGAACAAGTAGTGTAGAACAGAATTAGTTAACCGAAATTCTGCTGTAAGAAGGACCTTAGAATCAAGGAAAATATTCCAAGCAATGTGGGATTAAAACTTGTTTTCACCAGTGCTTCCCACAAACAGTCCAAGGTCAGAGTGACCTTCATTCACTCAAACAAAATCAGATTGTGAAGCAACACATTATCAGTGTATCACACAATCACAAAGAGAAGCGTTGAAATTAGATATAAAACAGGCACAAGGGAAAATAATTGGGATCAAGCCAGCATATATTATGCAAATCTCAGAACAATGATATACAGTCTGGGAGCAAAAGAGATAATGATCACATGGTTAGTTTAAACATTGTAATGAGATCGCTTAAGACATATTCTGGATAGTCTTCCTGTTATTCTACATTCCACATGACCTGTAAACCAAACATTTAACACTAATCTCCATTAAAGGTTGAATCATCAGATACTTTATGGTACCTGCTACTCAATCAAAATGTAGTTTCATTTCCTAAACTTGTAATTTATTGGTTGTGTGAAATAGGTTTATAAGTACCTGTAATGTCTGATCACATTGCCTTTCCCCTGGAGTAATAAATCTCCGTCTTCTCAATCAGTCTTCTGCGTCTTTGCCAGCATGGGAATAGTATTCAAGTAACCAGTCACGTATTACTGTGTATTGAGGGAAAAGTCATGAGGAATCCGGTATCACATGCTGGATTCAACAAAATTTTGATCAGTCAAAATGTTATAACATCTACAATTCCCAATAAATAGACAAAAATATCTTCGGAATTATCCTAAGACTCAAAATTAACTGATGGGTGTCGAAAAAATCTCAGGTTTCTCTGGTTCAACTATACGTAGTTAGAAAACATTGATTTATGATAAATGCTTTGTACTGGTTATCAATATTATTATTCCCTTGGGTTCCGAGTGGAACATGTGGTTTTAACAACAAATCTCCACGTTCTTCTATTTTCTGCTGTCCTCTTCAGCTGGGCTCACGACTGCCCATAATCCGTCATCTTCATTCCCCCCAACGATCTCCTCCAGGTGGCCCTCACACCGCCAACCCACTCGTCACTTCTCATTGGCATTACGCTTGAGCGATGGCCTGGTGCGCGATATCTAAGAAGGTCTCCTCAGCGTGTAGGTGTTGATTATACTCACGACTGACCTCAACTAACCACACTTACTAAGGACTTCTCCCCCTAATATTCTTATCAGCAATCTACCAAGCGTGCAAGTACTGATTAACGAACTCAAAGTAAAAAGGCTTGAGACTGGGTAGTGTGTCCTGATAAGAGTAGTATTTTACACAGATTAAATATCAATTTTAATAAATATGAATGTTGTACAACTTATTTGTGGACTACCTGGGTAGCAAGCTCTGCGTTTGCGTTGAATGGTAGCACAGCAAGGGAGAGAACCACGTGCGAATAGTAGCATTGGAAAATAAAAAGATGGCTTGGTGCCATAGTGAATGAATGCGTTAAAACAAAAATTCAAACGCTCAAGGTACAATACAAGTGTATGGTCAATCAGTCTTCATTTACCCCCCATATTTGCTGAGCAATGGGCTCTTGATTTCTTAGTTACCAGCCAGAATTTTTTGGTGCTAATTCTCTCCAGCCGGCCGGCCGGCTAGCCATATTATCTTCAGTGAAGAGCCAGCGAAGGTGGCAACTGTTGATAATTGTCTACAGCCTGCTAAAATACTCTTCGTGACACGCAATGCGAGTTTCTTACCCGTATGGAACTGCCCGACTTCGTTGTTTTACTGGAAATGTGAATCTTGTTCTTTATGCTGAGGTGGATTGCAGAAGAATTCCAAACTGGTTTCAGGTTGGTGTAGGCGTATCTTGCCTTTCCGATTCTCGCCCGCTTTGACATCTTCATCCGTTCCGCTTGTAGCTGAAACGATAATTCTTGGCTGGATAAGTGAAGGAAGTACCCTATGTAAATCTCACCTGTTAATAGGGTTTGGTGCTGGTTATTGTTGCTATTGCCGTTGGTTGGTTACCTTCATCACCTCCGTCTTCTCTGTTTCCACATGGAGTTCTGTCTTCTCCAGCCGCTTCTTAAGCCAGTTTGTTGGTTTTCGCCTGCAAGTCTTCGAGTTTGTGTGACATTAGACATATATCATCTGCGAAATCCACATCTAGATTTTTCTTATCGGCCGTCCAGAGTATTCCTGACTCCTCGCTCCCCACAGTCTGATGCATAATTCAGCTCACCACAATTAAGAATGTCATCGTGGGTGATAAATTGCAGGCAGCCTGTTTTTCTCCTGTATGCACATCAAACGCCTCGCTGAGGTTCCCCTTGTGGATCCCTTGACATGTGGCATTGTCATACGGCTGTCGAATGAGGTTGACAAAGACTTGGACACTACATACTGTAGTGTTGAGGTAGTTTCCAAATTACTTCTTGGTCTACGCTGCACTATTGAAGGCCTTTCCGAAGTTAATGAAGTTGAGGTAGAGGTTTGACCGCCATTCTATGCCTTGTTCGATGACGATGCGTAGAGTTGCAGCTTGATCAGCACATGATTTGCCGTTCCTGAATCTAGCTTGTCCCGGTTAGCGGAGTTCTGTATCCAGTGCATCCTTTATTCTCTCCAGGATGATGTGACTTAGTATTTTACTTGATCGGGACAGCAGCATTATTACACGCCAGTTCTTGCACAGGCCTGCATTACTCTTCTTTGGCAGCTTGACGAGGTTACCTTCCTTCCAATCCCTTGATACCTTTCCTCCCTTCGAAACCCTTTGCAATGACGGCCTGTGCACATCTGCCGCAGTCTCCAGGTCCCTTTTCAGTGCTTCGGGTAAATTCCACCTGGTTCTGCTGCCCTCCCAGACTTCAGCAACTTGATCGCATTCAGGATTTCTTCTTTCGTTGGGGAAGTAGTGTCCACTGGCATTTTCGCGTATGCTGTTGGTGGTATTTCTGGGCGAGTTACGGGTGATGGTCGATTCAAGAATCTTTCGAAGTGATCAGCCTATTGTTTTAATTGTTCCTCCTCCTTGGTGATCAGGTTCCCTTGAACATATTTTATTGGTTTCATCATCTGCGTTGATCTCTTCCCCGATAGAGACCCGTTATCTGATATGTCCTAAGGTCTTTTTCACCTTTGACCTGCCTGTCTGTTCTGCTTCAGTTGCCGACAAGTGTTTCATAGAATCGTCATTTGTCCCTCCTGAAACTCCTCTTCACTTCCTAATTCAGTGCAGTGTACATTAATGTAAGCCCAGCTTCTCCTTCTGTTGCGCATCTTTGTATTGAATCATCTTCTCTTTCACCATCCTCCTCTCCTCTTCTATTAGCTTCCAGGTATCCTTTGACAGCCATTCCTTGTATTATCTCTGCTTTCTTCCTAGAACATTTGTAGACATTTCCTTGAACATCACCTTCAGAGAGTTCCAATGATAATTAAATACAGTTTTCCTCAGTGACACCACGTAGAATCTCTGACTTTGCTCTGACATCTTATAGTTTTGCCCTTCAGCTTCTGAGTGCCGAAATTGAATTGTGGCCTCTTTCCAGGGGTTTTCAAAGATTTCAGCTTCACTTTGAAAATTCCTTAAACTAGATGATGGTCTGCGCCCACATAAGCACCCCCTCTCGACATTGTGTCCAGCAGGCTGCGTATCCATTTCCGTAAGATTGAGGTAAAATTTGTCTGTTTTGTGGTGTGTTCGTCAGGCAAAATCCATATTGCTTTGTGTTTATCTTTGCGCTGCCTCCGAACATCACATCATTGAAAGCTCAGGAGTCTGAGAATAGTTCTTTTTTCTCATACACTCCACCAAGCTAGAGCGTGTTGACCACATGAGGAGTTCTCCTCCTGAGTGGGTAGACATCTGGAGATTTTCTCAGTAACAGGACCCGAATCCAAATCCTTCATGCAATCCAGAGATATCAAGGTATTTTTATAGGTCATTAAATTACCCGCAAGTAGGATGAAATACTTGGGGTCATCTCTAAGCTGCCAACCATTAACTTCGGCCATGTCAAAAGCCCTCTTAGAAATCATGGATGGGCTTCCAAATCTTTGGCGTAATGCTCTCCTTCTCTCTGCATAACCCTGCTTGGGAGGCAAGAATTCACAGTACTGTATCGCACTGAAGAGGAGATAAAAACGTGTGGGCAAACTTGGAGCCAGGTGAAGACTCTAGCAGAGAACAGAACGCAATGGAGGCGCACGGCTGAAGCCCTATGTTCCTGTAGGAATTAAAGGATACAATAATAATAATCGTACTAGCAGCGGCACTTCTGTAATGCCTCAATGAAAACGTCAACTTTATTTCACCATTTGGTCTGTTATTACTGAAAACATATTATAGTCTCCCCAAGAAGCTAGGCTAGTCTCTTGGATTCCCATAAAGCGACCGCAGCTCAAACTTTGGCCACTTATGGACCATTCTCTCCTGAATCGAATCGCTCCTCAGCAAACAATTTAACATCACACTTAACATCCATGACATCAATAACATGGAGCATTTCGTTCCCAACACTTAACCTATTTTTTGCATCCAAAGTGCCTCTTCCACTCCTTGGTCTAGAAATTACCTCTCTTCACCAGAATGAGAACCAGAAGGCATATACCAAACAATGCTTATCCAAAGAAGTAGAATCTAGGGCCGCCAATGGAGCAACCAGGTTGCTGATTATTTCAAAGTTAATGAATCTAAAGGAATCAAAAGAAACTGCCAATAGTTTCTTACAAAACCCCGAAGAACGCTGAGAAGGAAAATCCAGAACAAAACAGACTGGTGAATACCAAAAGCTCTAACCAAACAGGAACTCGGCGACCGTAGAGCATAGGGTGAGCAGATCAAAAACTATCAACAACGGTACCAGGAAAATTTACTGAAACCAGAAGATTACCCCATGGAACTCAGAAAACCGTTTTATGTATATAGTAGCCAACTCGATTTCAACGCAAGCGGTATTATAAGACAGAAGGTAAGTCGAAGACTTATTGGTCCACCAAGTATAAACTATAATTACACATCAGTTTGATTATGTGATTCTTAGCTGTTTACTGTCTGTGCACTAAAAAGTCTACAAATAACGGAAGTGCAACATAAATCAATACTTCTGATGGTATCGCTCCAGTCTTCTGTCAACAAACCAAAGTCTGAGCCACGACACGTCTTGTTGCCTCCAACGAGCAGGAAACTGATTTGAATAAACTTGTTCACTGAACTTTCACAAAATTTTTACCATCATTAACAACCAGGTTTTCCGCTTCGCTTGCCCTATACAGTGCTTTCTATAATGAAGGTTGAAAAGGAATTAAATTCTACAGTAGTCGAAGTTGTCAGTCGATATTTTGTGTAATTATTTTAATGAAACAATGAACTTCCGAGCCTTCACTTCTTTGTAGTGTCGCATCAAATATACGCAGTGTCCTACCAGAGGCACCAATTGCGTAAGCAGTGTCTGAAAACTTGTAGTGACCCGTTTTATTACTCATCATCGCAGTATACTTTCACTATGTAATTGGACTTTGATTTCTTTATCACTCTAAAGATTGCGTGTTAACAATTGATACTTTTGTACTCGCTCGATTTTTGAATTTTGATTGCTGCAATAATACACTATCGTATTCCTTCGCAAGTGACTTTTGAATTACGTTGTGAATGTCGAGTAATCGCAACGTTAGGACACAACTATAAACGCGAAGAAGTACGAAGATATACGTGTACGCCAGTTAAGTCAAAATATAGCAGCACAACAATTGGTGAGCCCGACATAGCTGATCGATCGACTACACCATTTCGAAATATACACACAGTGGATTTAATTATCTTTGCTATCGTATTTACTTTTATAACTGCATTACATTTGGATATATATTTACTGATATTTTTTGCTTAAAGTACCTCCGGTAAGCAGACCATTTTTGGACATTTTTGAACTTACCTATATTCTGTTCTGTTTTTGCTCACTTTTTGTAATTTTGCTGTCACCTATATATATTCTTTTCTGCACTTTTATGATGTCACTTATTACTGATAACGACACTTTAAGTACAAGGTCTGTGGCTGCAGTTACCATATCCACACCATCTTTTAAACCTAACGACCCATGTTTGTGGTTCACTCGCCTGGAACACTACTTCCTAGCCGAACACGGCACTTCTCAGACTACAAAATTTGGCCTTACAAGCTCCATATTACTTGACGATGTAGCAGAGCAAGTACGAGAGACGCTCATACATCCAGATCCAGAAATTCCGTAAGATGTTTTAAAGCAGAAGGTTATTAAAGTTGCTCCATTATCAGCTATCGGTCAGCTACTCAGCAATGTTAGCCTGGGCGATAGAACACCTTCTCAACTCAAAAGCCATATGTGTAACATTTTAGGAGATCGGAAGATAGACGCCAGGTTTTTCTATCAATTGTGGCTAAGACGATTACCCCACAACATTCAGCAAGTATTAGCATTTGGAGATGAAGACGTAGATATTGATAAGTTGGCAGAAATCGCTGACGGAATGTATGAACGGATATCTCCACAAGTAACATCTGTAGTCGACAAAACGTCAAACGAACGCATAGAAGCCTTAGAACGTAAAATCGACGTGCTCACTGAGCAATCAATGACAATGAGGGTTAATAGACAACCTACCACAACGTACAGAAGACAGCGTAGCCGCTCACGCAATACGCGTAAATATAGCTTACAACAGACTATATGCTGATATCATCGCAAATTTGGGGTACACGCAAAACGGTGCACACAACCTTGTGCTTTCCAACAAACGGTGGCGTTGGGAAACGAAAAGGCCGGCGGTCGGTGACGACTGCGGTCGCTGGCCAACACACGTCCCACAGCCGTCTATTCAGGGTGACAGACAAAACAACGGGGGCACAATTCCTGGTAGATACCGGAGCAGAAATTAGTGTAGTTCCCCCAACAGCCAACGAACGCCTACAACCTAACCCAGCATTAGTTCTCAAGGCTGCGAACAATTCTACCATAAAAACGTTTGGAACTCGGAGATAAAAACTCTATTTTGGTTGCAGTACATCATTTGAGTGGGAGTTCGTAGTCGCTGACGTAACCTTTCCTATCATTGGAATGGATCTTCTTCAACACTACGAATTGCTAGTCGACTCTAGTCACCACAGATTGATAGATAGCAGTCGTAAACTATCGATTTCAGGCATCTCCACAGATGTCGAGAGTATTCGCTTGATGGTAGCCACAACAGATCAATTATCCAGGTACGATATTTTGCTGAAGAAATTTCCTGAACTGACACAGAGCGATTACTCCACAGCCTCTCTCAAACATAACGAAACACACCATATTGTAACTAAAGGTCCACCGGTCTCAGCAAAACCACGTCGTTTAGACCCAGCTAAAATGCAAATACCAAAAGCAGAATTCAACAGATTATTGGATCTAGGAATAATACGACCGTCAAACAGTCCATGGTCATCACCACTGCATATGGTACCAAAGAAAAACTCAACAGAGATACGACCATGTGGAGATTACCGAGCTTTAAATAAGCAGACGATAGCAGATAGATACCCAATTCCGCACATCCACGATTTTTTCCATAACATGGCAGGTGCTCAGATATTTTCCAAAATTGACCTCGTTCGTGCATACTACCATATACCGGTCGAGCCCAAGGACATCCCCAAAACGGCGGTAACCACTCCTTTTGGCTTATTCGAGTTCGCCCGCCTACCATTTGGCTTGACTAACGCAGCGCAAACATTTCAGAGATTCATTGACCAGGTATTGCACGGCCTCCTATTCACTTACGCTTATATCGATGATATACTGGTTGCAAGTAAATCCCCTGAGGAGCAGCAACATCACTTAGAAACACTCTTTAAACGTTTAGCCGAATATGGAATTGTCATTAAACCAAGTAAATGTGAATTCGGTAAGAAAACTATAAAATTTTTGGGACATCAGGTAGACAATCAAGGCATTCGACCAATAGCAGAACAGCTGCAAGTCATAAGAGAATACCCGATTCCAGATCCCTTCAAAACGTTACGCAGATTTCTTGGTCTCGTCAATTTTTATCGCCGTTTCATTCCTCACTGTGCACAGCTGGCCCAACCTCTGACAGATCTACTAAAAGGTCATGCAAAATCGCTGCACATGAGTACTTCAGCAATCGAGGCATTTGAAAAGCTGAAACAAACTCTAAGCTCAGAAACTTTACTAGTACGTCGCGACGTCAACGCTCCTATAGCGATTATGACAGATGCATCAGACGTCGCCGTCGGCGCAGTTCTTCAACAATTTTCTGATGGAAAATGGCAACCTCTCGCCTTTTTCTCCAAACGTCTAGACGCCACTCAATCAAGATATAGTGCATTCAGTAGAGAATTACTAGCAGTCTATCTTGCTGTTAAACATTTTCGTCATATGGTAGAAGGAATGCCGTTTACCATCTACACAGACCACAAACCACTAACCAAGGCCATCAATGCAAAGCACGACAAGTACTCGCCAAGAGAACTCCGATACCTCGAGTTAATTTCTCAGTTCACTTCAGATATTAGATTCATCAAAGGACATAAAAATGAGACCAGTTTGATCTTAAAAATATGGCTAGACTGCAAACTATGGACGAGGATCTGAAAAGAATAAAAAATAACATGAGTACTTCCTTACGTTTGCGAGATATTATGCTTGATGAAGGCCTAACTATTACGTGTGATGTTTCCAAAGGTAAACCGCGCCCTTTTGTCCCACTAGAAATGCGAAGATCAGTTTTTTTCAAAATACATGGCATTTCTCACCCTGGCATCCGAGCCACAGTTAAACTGATAAGTGACCGATATGTATGGCCGAATATGAATCGAGAGATTAAACAGTGGGCCAGATCATGTTTAGCCTGCCAAAAGTCAAAAGTACAACGACATACAGTTTCACTGAATGGCCAGTTTCCAGAACCTGATGGTAGGTTCCAACACATACACATTGACATCGTTGGACCGTTACCACCATCTAATGGCTTTACGTACATTTTAACGTGTATTGACAGATTTACGAGATGGCCAGTAGCTTGTCCCTTACCTGATATTTCTGCTGAAACTGTTGCAAAGAGCATCAAACATAATTGGATTTCCAACTTCGGAGTGCCCACCATTATTACTACAGACAGAGGTGCACAATTCGAAAGCCATTTATTCCAACAGCTCACAGAACTACTGGGAATCAAACGTATACGTACTACTGCACATCATCCCAGTTCAAACGGCTTAGTGGAGAGATTTCATCTTCAACTGAAAGCATGATAAGTGGAGCGATAAATTACCTCTTGTACTTCTTGGAATACGTTCGACAATAAAACAAGATATCAAATGTTGTCCAGCAGAATTAGTTTATGGAACTACTTTACGACTACCTGGAGAATATTTCAACCCAGCCACTGAAGTTCCAGCTGACGAAACTACTTTTGTGCAACAACTGAGACAACATATGAGCCTTTTAAGATATCATCCGCCGCGACATCAGCTCAACCAAGCATACATGCCTGAAAAACTAGAAAATTGCACGCATGTTTTCATACGACACGACGGTGTAAGGAAACCACTTCAGCCACCTTATGACGGACCATTCAAAGTAATAAGCAGAACAAGCAAAATCATCACTGTCGAACGCGGAGGAAAACACGAGATTGTAAGCATCGATCGCGTAAAACCAGCTTTCATGGAAATAGAGGTGACTGAATGTTTACCCAAATCAACATCATCTCAAGATTCAAAATCTGATGATATTCCGGCTAACAAAGCAGAAAGAATCACAAGATCAGGCAGACGAGTACACTGGCCACAAAGATTTGTACAGACAATTTATTTCTAATTCATTTCCATACTACCTTATTACTGTACTATTAACTGTATGTAAGATATAAATCTATTCTGTAACTCCTTACAATAACAACCTCATTATTATTCTAATAATTTTTCTGGATTTATTGTTACATTTTACACAACTTTCTAAACATTTTGGTGCGTTTCGAAGTTATTAACATTTTCGAATATATACAGTTATATTAGCAAACCTTAGAAAACTTACAATCCTCAATTCGGTTGTTATTCCAGAAACTATTACATATTTCTTCTGTCATTGTAATTTACAATATCATTCCGAATACAGGTAAACTTCATTTACCTGCATTCTACGGAGGGGCTATTGTAGTGACCCGTTTTATTACTCATCATCGCAGTATACTTTCACTATGTAATTGGACTTTGATTTCTTTATCACTCTAAAGATTGCGTGTTAACAATTGATACTTTTGTACTCGCTCGATTTTTGAATTTTGATTGCTGCAATAATACACTATCGTATTCCTTCGCAAGTGACTTTTGAATTACGTTGTGAATGTCGAGTAATCGCAACGTTAGGACACAACTATAAACGCGAAGAAGTACGAAGATATACGTGTACGCCAGTTAAGTCAAAATATAGCAGCACAACAAACTGGTTGGAGAGGTACATTTGTAGTCCAAAACCTTCAGTGCCCTTCCAAGCTTAGAAATGGTCCCTTTTCTACGATGCTGTGCTGGGTTGCATCAGTCATTGCACAACCAGTAGGCAGGTGGTTTGTAACAACTTGTCTATGCTGTAGGCGTTAAGTTGGTGCATATATTGTGAAACCAGAGGCTACATTTATCATACTGCCTGTCACCCCCGAAAGGAAAGTGACGCATTAGTCTTCCGTAAAAGGTGTTTCCCACAGCCGTATTTCTCAAGTCAAATTGGTAATTAAATAACCCAGGAAACAACAATTAGGTGATGGAAAATGAGAGCGATTGAATTCGACAAAACTGTGAATAAATGGAAAACCGAAGGTGACGAAGACACTTTCTAAAAGTAGATAAACAGAAAACTTGTAAAACAAAATAACTTCATTAAGAGTAATTCGAGTTAAAGTTTATGTATAGTCTTTTGTGGTTTATAGCACAACAAAATTTGAAATTAAACACGGCAGTGCAAAACTCACACCTTTTTAAAAGTTCACATACCTCGGTGTGGAAGTTTTTGCCGTATCCCACGTCATAAATTAGACGTACTTCTGATTTTGCACTCACCATATCGACTGATTTATGAGGTTTTCAGTTGCGGCGGGAACCGGATGAAAATCAGACGGAGCACAAGAGCCAACGGACGAACATCAACGGATCCATGTACTTACAGTACACTGGCGTAGAGAGATGACTTGCAGCCGTCACATCTATCGTAAGAGCTTTACCACTGGTGCCACCATTAACTTATTGCTTCTTGCTGGTTTCGTCTCAGGGTCCTTGAGACTTCACTAGGGGATGAGTGAGCTCCAGTAATAAATATTTTCCCAAATTATTAGTTTACATCTTACTTCATTCAATATAGGATGCTGTTCTCAACTATTTAAATCAACTTGTCAACTTGAAAACATGCGGTCAGACATCCGCACCATTTGTCACATTCTCATGTTACGTTTGGCCCCCTGTGCACGATCCCTAGCTGACTGAGAAAACATCATTGCACAACGATTCTCGTCGCTAAATTTATCTCCTAAATCGAGCAATCCTCCTGGTGTTTTAATTTTTCTTTGTTCTATGCATAACAAGCACTATGGGAGTTGGAAAATAAGAAATTAACTTTATATATAGCGTAACTTGCTTATTAGTCGAGATTCCAAAGTCTTGCTGATCTTTAGGCTTTAGAAGTTGCATACATTTAGTCATTCACTTCCATATTTTACTTATTTTTTGAAGGAAACATTTATGAACGTATGGTTAACGGTCGAAAAGCTTTAGGAATTTTCTTGACTACATTCTACTTCGCACTGCTTGCCAGTTCATTGCTGATAAGTTGTAGTTCTTGTTGTCCTATAAACACGATACAGGGTGATTTTTTACCTCATACTTTGTCACTGGGCATCTTGAAGTTTTAAATTTGGCTTCGTGCTTCAACACTGAATGTTGAGTTGATTGCTTATGTACTGAAACGATTACCTGCCACATGTTCCAACCATTCGACTGTTCTCGGTGAAATGAGCAAATTTTAACTGCAGTCCTCTAAAAATACACTGATAAAACTGATTGCAAAGTGATTGCTTCTCAGTTCACTGTTTTTCAAGGAAAAAAAGATGAATAAATGAAACGCAGAAACACATATCTTTCAAACTGACAGTGTTCGACAGTCTTCATCTTTTAGCCATCTTTCTCGTATGCTCACCAAGTCTTTGATTATATTTGGCAGTAATCATTTTCCAAACACTAGTGAACAACTTTACATCAAGTAATGGAAGACCAGAAGACGGGGGTTGGGTGGAGAAATCGTTACCACAGTAGATGAACTTGAGAAGAGGGTAAGATCTAAAGATGGACCTGAGTGCTGTATTTCTAACTGTTTTGTCAGACGCTGATACTATGCTTAGTACACTGTTTTTCATTTTTGTGTAAATCAGATAATTTTATTTTGGGTATAAGACTGATGAATAACTCTTGTTTGAATTCGCTTCCGCACCAACCGTCGTTCATATTTTTTCGCGCAGTACATTTTTTGTTTGGAATTGAAGGTTCGTTATATGGTTGCCCGATACGTTTCTTGAATCAAAAATTCTTTCTGTGTCTTCGACGCCATCGTTTCTAATATAACTGTCTTTGGAACAACAGGGTTCTTTGGTGTGATTGTTCCACTGAAGTGTGAGAGTTCATTTTCTTTTTTGCTAGTTATCGACCACAACAATGAGTGAAATAAACCAAGCGGTGAAGAAGGGTGTGCAGAGAAGTGCTAGAGCAAACTTTTCTACGTCACACTGGTAACGAAAGCAGGACAGGGTGCCGGTGAGACTACAAAACACCGTTTCAAATAGCCAGGTCCATTTCCCACAAGAGATCTGATTAGATAAAACCAATGAAAGATAGTAAAGAAAACCTAAGAATCGCCACACCAATGAACTAGAATGACTCTTGAATCTACCACTATGTACAACTCCTCCAGAAATACCACGAGCAAACATGGCACTGTCAGTGGACGTACACGATCAGGAGAAATCAGGAGTCTAGAAGTCCTTATACTTACTGAAAACAGGCTAAGCAGAGTGGCGGGATGAAATGCGCATGGAGGCATTGAGATTGGACCCAGGACCCTCAGCGGACACTGGGAAGGGTGTATAACAAATAGTGTGTACCTGCCGATTGGATGAAACCTTTCCTAGACTGGTTGCCAAAGAAAGACGTCTTAAGCCTTATCAAGAAGTCGTGTGGCAACATGTATCGGTTCACCCCAGATGGCAAGGGCTAGGCGAGTGAAAGTCTTGCCTCAGGAGTATCCTAGTGATCTGAGAAGCTTCGTGTCATATAATAGGAACACTTCAGCGTCAAAAGAAGATATGACGGGAACCTGAAGGCAGTACCTTGCAACGTTTGGTGTGCTCGCCATTAGCTAATAAGTCTATATTCGATAATCCGTGATTGGATGCCCCCTGTATTAAACCCCGGTTAGACAACCTACAGACTCAATTATGCTGGGTTTAAAAGAGTGTCATATCGCCTCCCAGGAAACCTCCTCCATTAGTGGTCGCTTTAGGCCCGAAGAAAATGGTGGAACAAAACACGTGATCAGCTGACAATCCGACATAAGGGTGGGACCAGATAGAACAGTATTCTTAGGTGAGGCATCTGACCAAGAAGAGGACTATGGCAAACACACAGGTACGGGCATACGCAGTATTCTGGCACTAGTCACCATTTAAGCTGGTTGGAGTAATCTCGGAGTGGGGTAACACCATAAACCAACCTCACAAGGTTTCGTAGAAGCAAGAAATAAGTCCTAAATCTAGTGGGATTGACCCAAAAAATTAATACTAGAAGGGCGTCTTCGCGTGTTTTTCACACGAAGAAATGGGTTAGGTACTGAAACGTCACCCATCAAAAGTAAATAAATGGTTATTTTCGTTGTTCCTGTCCTTAAGGTACTTTTCCGATTATTTCCTTAAATTTCATAGTGTATTTGTTGATTATTATAGTTAACGTCATAAGGCTCCACGGTTATTTTCTGCTGTATGATGAAAAACAGCGTTATTTACTATTAACGATTGCACGCCATTGAAATAAACTGACATACTTCCTTCTCTTGATTTGAGTAAGGATACGGCGGTCGATGTCATAGACTAACCTCTTGAAATCTAGAAAACTCCTAAAACATCAAGAGGAGAACTCCGATAAATCAACTTTATAGAACAGATACCACAAATAGGGTTGGCTGAATCGTCTTTGAGCAGTCAATCTAAATCGTCATCTGGAAAAACTGGCATTAATTGTATAAGAACGTTATTTGCGCCAAATATATGGTAAAATGAATTAACAGAAGGTTCAGATCTATTGTGTGGTTCATAAACATGTCACAGCCTCTCACAAGCAATGTAACTGTCATATAAAACCAGTTTCGCTACCCTCATTCATTTGGAAGGGCATTGGGAATTGGATATTTGTATCAGCGGTAATTTTGCACTTCACGTAACAGTTCAGCGTGATGGAGCATATGCCGTTATCAGAGTTGAGTTTCCAGCTTTCTCGGGATCCTTTGTCATATCGATCAGATGTAAGCTTAAATTTTTAATATTTTTGTAGTTTGAGGCCCAGCTGGAAAGCTATACCACACTAAGACAGTCTTTTGCATCTGCTCCCTCTCAACATATTAGCCGTCTTGAAGAGCTTTTATTATTTTTGTCTCAGGTTGTTCGCTTAAATAAAGTCTTATTTCCTAAAAGGTCGTAAAGCATTACCCAGATCATGTTGGGGAGTTTGCTTCCAGTGTAATTCAAACACTACTGTCACGCGCATTTGGTATGCATCCCGACATGCGTATGGTAATTTTTACAAACTAATTTATATCTGTATTCAGGCTTTCTTAAGAGCGTTTATACGCCTTCGAACCAAAAATCTGATACCGGCAGCACAAGCGGTTGATGTTGCTTTCAAATTACACAGATGTCATGATAAACAAGTCAGAAAAACTTTACGTCACTTTCTAGTAAGTGATATTAAAAGAATGAACAAAAGCCAAAAGCAAACTAAAGTTAACGCAGTAAGTTGTATGTTTTCTATTCGACAGGAGTTTCAGGTCATCCTTACATTCCTTTCAAAGATGATAAAGGATAACAGCTCGACTGTAGCACGTGAAGCCGTGTTAATATTATTGTGCCTGTTTAAAAAGAATGTGTGGAATGATGCACGAACTGCCAATACTATTGCAGACTCATGTTTGGTCAACAAGAAGAAAGTAATTTCACATTTTCCGCTTTAACGTTTGTAGGTATACGTCCCCGCTGTCCAGTTTTTCTTGGGGAAGATGAAGGCAATTGGTGAATTGGAAAGTAGCAGTGATTCCGAATCAGATGTTGTAAGTGGCTCCGTACTGATATTTGAGTTTTCTTTTCCAAGAATGAATGTTTGCTTGTTGGTTATTATGAGAGCTTTAGTTCACTAAACATCTAAGCAGCCTTTGCTGTTGTGTAAGATTTTTCGGATTTAGTCTTTGCATCGATCAGTTCAAATACAGCTTCATAAATGTGATGGCTTTTTTTATAAGGCATCCATCATCTCAGCTACTATTTTTTCCAAAGATGGTATATATATTCGATTATTCTTCGAAACGAGTATTACTATCGTCCCCCTGATAGTTATCTCTTTAACTACGAAAGTATAGTGTTTTCATAGATAAGCTGAACGTATAAATTCCTCTCAGGTCTTTGTTTTGTCATCTATTAAGCGACCATCATAAGTATACGTATTAATTCATGACTGGAAACACTTCCTAACTTAACATGTTTATAATGGGATAATTAATTGTTAAGTTGCTATATTTTACATGACATTGGACTTCGTAACGTATTCACTGAGTCCAACAATCTATTTATTATCCCACAAAGGAGTTTATTTTTATGCTTATCTTATTATAATTCCCGAAGGATTAAATTCACTTGACAGGACATTGAAAAGTTTATGTCTCTAAGATGTTGCATCGAGTATCTCCAAACGAGAAAAAACAAAACTTCCTGCCTCCTCATTTACACTGCTTCTTTCTAATTTTCCGTTGAGGAAATTCCAAAAGCAGCTCTGAAGGATGTTCATGTGTCAAAGGGAAATATTAAAATAAGACACTTTAAAAAATACCACATTACTCCTAATGTTAGTCAAACTCGTCGAGCATCTTACACATAAGAGTAACTTTTTGGGGGACATTGAGGATGTGTCAGTTGACACTATCTGTTGCACAGTGTAATTCAGTAGGGGCTTGTTTCTGTGTTGTGATAACGTTTGCCTGGCCGTCAAGCTTTAGAAGTAAACGTGAGTCGAACAAACTTAGGACACTTGGATCTTCTTGTCATTCCTTACTTAGCATTGCTTATTAGTACTACTTACGTCGTACCGTATATTTTAGAAAATACTTTCATTGGTCGTGTGCACCGCGATGGCGAGTCACCTGGTATGATGACCATATTGCAAACGACTGATATAGTTCAGTCCGCACCAACCCAAGAACTAGATGCATAACTTTGGTTACCACTTAATGACCAACCACAATACCCAATACAGTCTTGGAGAAGGTCAATCGTAACACCTGTGACTGTAGCACTGGGTGACGCGTTCGAGTCTCATAGGTGACATAAGTTGCTTTAAGGATGCAGATACGTCCTACTTAGCAGCGTCAACAAACACGAAACCTAGGTGCGGGACTTCCTATTGCTTGTCTTTAACATCAATACTGGAAAACAGTTTATCCTAAAAATCAAATTTGCAATTATCTAATTAGTTCGCAGTTCACATCGTTGGTGAGCTTGTATGTACCCTAATAAGCGAAATGTCCGTCCAGTGTTTAAACCACTTCGATTTGACTGGGAAGCAGTGCTGGTTCATATGAGTGGTATACAATTACTTATCTCAATCAACAGTGTGTAGTTTATGGTATTGTTAGATAAGCTAAATTATTCAATTTCCCTTTTTCATAGTTTGTGTGAATCGTCATAAAAAGGGTCTTTAGAAGTTGAAAAGGTCCATAAAATGGTACCCTATAAAATAAATAATATCATTCAGACTTGTATGTGTGATTTTGGCTTCTGAAATTTCCATAGAGGTAAATGGGCGTTTTTGTCTCATCATGACTTTCTGTTGATTTAATTACATATCCACTTCACAGGATGAAGAGACCAAGATTAAACAATTGCGCATGGGTCATCGTGTCGGTGCTAAGACAAAAGGACGTCAAAAGCGTCTTGAACGATCCATTAAAAATGTTAACAAAGAAAAGGAAAGGAAAGTGAAAAAGCGTGCTGAATTAACCAATTTCCATGCTTTAAATATGTTACACGATCCACAAACGTTTGCTGAAAAGCTTTTTCGAAAACTGGAGCGTTGTTCAGATCGTTTTGAGATTCGTTTGCTTATTCTCGATCTGATTAGTCGACTTATTGGATTGAATAAACTCATTTTACTGAATTTTTATCCCTTCATACAACGATTCTTACGTCCACAACAAAGAGGTTAGAGGTTATTTTTGTACAATTTTATGCTAGTTTGTAATTCATGCAGTTGTCTATATATATATATATATATATATATATATATGTATATATATATGTCATAATCAAATACTTGCTCTGGGATATTTCAGGAATGTTTCTTACATTATCATGGTATAATAGCATTTGTGTTTTATTGCTAGACCTTGTTTACCTGGGAGAGATTTATCATGACCCAAATGTGTTGTGAAAGCTTGCAATACTACTCATTTGCTCAAGCCGAAGTAATTGCAGTGTCACTTCAACCAGGAACCCATCCATTGAATGTTGAGCGCCCAAACCGTTGAGTCACATCTCCATCGTATGGAGTTTACTGTATACAGTATAAACAGTTTAGTAAATTTCGGTAAAATTAGTTCACGAGTGTTTTAGAAAGGTGCATGTTAATGGACTGTGCGTCGTTGGCACGTCGTAGGACGCTCGCTGACCACGCACATGGTTCGGGGTTCGATCCCCGGCCACTGACGCACTCCTTTACCTCGCTAAGCTAGAAATAAAACTGGTGAAGACAAAGGGTTGGGCATGAGGTTAACAACTCCATCCTGTGAAAATAAACACTACTACAGAAACTTCAAGCCTCTAGCTTCAAACCCTGTGTTCCACTGGGAACGTAAAGGAATGAAAAAAAGCAAAGGCAATCTGTCTCAAGTACTCCAACCAGGCAGTTTACTAGTAAGTGTTCCTCTTCATTTACAGGAAATTAATCGTGTAGTATCTGTTGAGAATAAGATTCCAAAATGTTTATGTAATTGTAACATGTCTTTAATGTCATCACAGTATTTCTAATCTACGCTGACGCATTTCTTCGTCTTTCTACTTCGTTTCCGTAGAAATTACTCACCTGTTACTGTACTCGGCGCAAGCTAGCCACGACCAAGTTCCACCAGATGTAAGTCTTCATTCATTCATTGTACACTTGCTTCTTGCTCTTACACAATATTTGATACTTCAGTAGAGTTATTTTTGACAACTGATTATGTTTTCATTATCTCACCGGTTAACTGTCTTTACGTATGTATTGTCCGTCGTTAACACTGAACGAATCAGAAGAAGTACTTTTATTATAGCATGCTTGGCAGCATTTTTGTAACAGCATAATTTCTCAGCAAACATACTATTGTATACGCGTTTACTTTGAAACCAATTGCAATAACACTTAAATTTAAACACTTTTAACTTCAAAATATGTCATCGCCTCGTTATACGGTCTCCATTTCGCCCTTGGATCAACACCAAACTTATCTCTTCCTATTCAGATTCTATTCGAGGCCCCGGCGCATGATACCACTCAAGTTTCCTCAGCATGTGTCCAATCCGTCTTCATCTCCTTCTGCATATTTTTGTCGGGTAAAGGGCTTTTGGTAGCTTCGTTGTCAGAGTTCCTTGTTGACAATCTTTTCTTTTGGTCATCTAACCTCTGGTATGGAGTGAAGGCGTTTGTTTATAAGGGTTTGAAGTCTGTTCGAAATGCTTTTCGTGACACGCCAAATCTTTCAACCTTATAGAAGAACGGGGCACCCGAATCTTTTCCTTTATGCTGAGTGCAAAAGATCCCCACAGTGACTTCACAACAGTGAATGTCTATCTTGCTTTTTGCATCCTGTCTGACCTTGGCATCTTCGTCGGTGTCACCTCTGCAGTTGAAACGATGCTGCCGAGATATTAAGTGAAAAATGTGACTTCTTTCAAGTTTCTCCTGTTGGTGGTGATTACTGCTCGCTGTCATTAGTTAGACATCTTCATTACCTTTTCCTTCTCAACATTCACGTGAAGTCCTATTGTCGCTGCTTCTACCGACAACATGTCGTTTGAGTTTGCTTCCCACTACACGAGAGCTTTCAATGCTATCAGTGACATCGTGGTAGCCACTCCATAAGTGTCTTCATGGTTGTCGTCTGGGTGACCAGAGTAGATTATTGAATCTCCAGTTAACAGTTTGGAGGGTATACTTTACAGATTCCTAGCAGTTTTACACCACATCTTCTTATTTCATTTGCAATCTGAGCAGCACTTTTGGCAAGTTTTAATCACTGTGCGAATATTCTATGTCGTCATCAAAGGAATACACATCAGCTGCTCTATGAAGTTTCCGTAGGGGTGAAACTGATTTTCTGGGGGTAGGGTCTCTAGTCTTCATGTTTTTTTCCCAGGTTCAGGTCTGACTAGTAAACACTTATTATGTGAACAGGTATTTTAACACGTCGAAATGGAACAATTTCGATTTTATAACCAACAGTTATAAAATAAGTCTTTAAAATTTCGTTTGGAAAGCTGATTAATACTGTCAAATTACATTAATAATCGGTATGTTCCTTGGTTTAATGGTGATGACGACGTGGTGGTCTCAGAATTAGCTTTCACTATAAGAGATTTTGGATGTTGAAACAGGTGTAAAGATAACCGTTCCACTATTTTCTTGCGTTTATCAAAAGCTGATGAGTCTTAGATTTTTGAAATCTTAATCCTTCGCGTTCCGAGTGGGACACAGGACTTCAGTCTTGAGCTTTGAAATTTCGGCAGCAGTAGTGTATATTTTTTTGCGGGGTGAGATTGCTAACCTTACACCCAACTTTCCCTCTCTAATGGGCTTATATTACCCGCTAAGCGAGGTTAAGAAGGACAATCAGCCAAGGGTCGAACCTAAGACCACCTGCTTGATCGGCGAATATTTTACCAGTAAACCACCGTCAGTGAGTATTAAGCTACGAGTTATTTATCACTGTCTTTTTCAAATATACCAGTTGCTTTTTTGTGTTTAAATGTATTATCCCCTAAATGTGATATCCGACTAAAACTGGTAGTGATTTTTAAGGCAACCGTCGCCATGTGTTGCTACTGTGGCATGTGCTTCTGACAAGATTTATCAGTAGTATAGAAAGAGACGTTCATCGACACAAAAATATCAAATAGCCGGGAGATAGATATGGCATCAAAGAGAGAAAATGAACCGGTGTTGCGGCAACATATAGGAGACAGGAACAGAAGACGAAGAAACACAATACGAGGGGCAGAAGTAGTACAACACGGAAGATCCGTGCAAATGATGACTTGCATATATGGTGTATATGATTTCCCCACACGGAGGAATCAAATTCCACATAAACATTCCGTTACCAAGTCTCTTACACTACATGCGTGTAAACGCAAAACATGTAGGTCTTTCAATGGTAACATTATGTAGTAGATAGTGTTATTTGGAATGACAACGTCGTATCTCAGCACACTTGTCTTAGTCTCAAGCGTATGTAGTCTTCCACAATCAAACTGTCCAACAGTGAATCTTTTTTTTACTTTTGCTTTGGCAATTTTAGGGTATTACTGGCATTCAAATGAGCTGTCGTCAAGATTTGACAGAATAGTTCTAAAATATTTGGGCGCCGAGTGAGAAGTAGACATTGTATTTGTAAAGTCTCAGTGAGATTGAAATGAGTAATTCCAACGTTTCCTGCGTTCGGCAATCTGGTCCGAACTTCTTCAGGGAAATTAATCGAAATTAACATAACAGAGGTTTATATATAAAAGGAACAACTCTTGTTTTTTAAACTTTGTCCAATCATGAGTCGTAAAACAAGTATCAACAAGTATAATAAACAAAATTGTATGAGCTGTCATCAAAATTTTGACCTCGGACTTACAAATATTGGTCTACCTTTGTTAAACACTTTAAACAGAGTGTGTATGTTTGTGTGGGTAAACAGTTGTAAAACATTTCTTAGCGTCTCCATAAAAAGTTATAGACAGTCGGGAATTTTGACCAAGTATTAATAATTAGTGATACATATCCATTTTTATTTATTAATAAGGATTTCCTATTCATCAGCTAACATCACGCCTTCATGTCCGTTCAAACTGTTTGTATCTAGAATTTTATGATTAGACGTATTTTCAAAATTATGGTGTTTAGGATTAGCGTTTAGTAGAAGCACCCTGTCGGACTTATTGCTTTGTCTTCTTTCTGAATATTGAGCTGCTTTATTCGACCTACTGGAGTTGTCAGTTGACTCGACAGCTACGGATTTAGGATATGCATTCTGTTGCAGACAATGGAGAGTGAAAACACCATGATTGTGCCAATTACATAGTTTCTTTGTTAATTTAATTCGATTGCAAAATAATTCAAATGAACTAAAGTAGTTGACCACAGCTCATAAAATTTTGTTTATTATACTTGTTGATACTTGTTTTACGACTCATGATTGGACAAAGTTTAAAAAACAAGAGTTGTTCCTTTTATACATAAACCTCTGTTATGTTAATTTCGATTAATTTCCCTGAAGAAGTTCGGACCAGATTGCCGAACGCAGGAAACGTTGGAATTACTCATTTCAATCTCGCTGAGATTTTACAAAATATAATTTATTACAAATATTACTGGCATTGTTGATATCTTGTTTCCCCAGTGAACCCGTTTTTCCTCTTTCCTAGGTGATAGAACCCTTAGTACGTGTGATTGCGGATAACTTTATTACTGAACGTGCTTCATCCGAAGCAATAGCTGTTGGCTTAAATTCAGTCCGTGAAATATGCGCTCGTTGTCCGTATGCAGTTACACAGGATTTATTGTCAGATTTAATTCAGTATAAATCATATCGAAATAAAAATGTTGTCGCTGCAGCACGATCGCTTATTCGACTTTATCGTCAAGTAAGTCGTCTTTGTTGTTTTTTGTTTTTTTGAAAAGAAAATGCGTCGTCCATCCTTAACACCAATGGTCTTGATTATGAGTTTTTTCATTTGAATTGTTGAAGAAGGAGCCATTTATGGGAGGAGTTGTGCAGTAATGTTTTTTCCCGCTGTCAACATTCCTTTATCCCCCTATATTGCTAACGGGTTCATTATGTTTTTTCCCCACATGCCCCTACCTTTTCTATGTTTGTACAAGATTAGTGCTTAAATATGTGTATGGTAGGCCATGTAATAGTAATAATAATAAGGCTTTATTTCAGACTGTATGTGAACACATACTACGGCAATTTTCAGCGTTCCAAGATTTACATGTAAAGTAATAATCTGAACTATATCACATGACATATTGAAGATCAAATGGCGAGAAAAAAATATCATCAAGAAACTCTGGAAAAAAACCAATCAAGAACCGATCGCTCAACAAACATTCAGAAGAAGATGAAGTGGATTGAGAATACTCTGAGAAGACCGTTGGGTGACATCGCGCGCCAGGCCATAGCTTGAGTGGAACCCGAATGGAAAGCGACGAGTTGGCTGTTCATTCGAGTGTGATATATAGAGGAGGTCGTGCCGGGAGGATATGAAAGACTTTAGACAATCGTGGACCCAGGTAAAGAGGACCACAGAGAATAGAATAAGGTGGAGACGTGTGCTGTTAAAGTTCTGTGTCCCACTCAGAACCCAAGGGGATAACAGTAAGGATGTCATGTGATGTCATAGTGTTGTTATACATATGAAGAGAGAACCAGTTCTGTACATTTTTCCTTCATTTCCTTTAAGAATTGCGCAGTGTTTCGTTGAAAGGTGATTAGATATGTGCACAAGTTCATGTAGTGATCATATGATATCATTGCATGATTAAAACAATAAGAACTGCTAAGCAGTTTAGGCATTTCAGTGCGTGCAGACTATGGTAGCTCAGTGATTTAAGTAAGCCTCTGTAGATAAGGAAAGGAAGAATAAATGTTTCCTACTCAAATTCATATACTCTTAGCAATAAACCATACTTATTTTATAGGAGCTCATGATACTAACTAGCTCCTGCAGCTTCTTCTTTAAAAAATACGCGGTTAAACCAGTAACCCAGTTGTTGAAAATCGAGTGCTTAACTGATAAATAACATCTTCAAAGGACAGGCCAGTAGGAAAAGATACCGATTCCATGTTGTGCAGTCTTACAGTACTGTGTAGATTCAGTTTATTCGATCTGAGATGCAATCACTGGGCTAAGTGATTCGGCATAACGGCGAATCATATGAAAATTTTAAAGGATAAAATCAATGAAAGATTTATTTCCTGATACGAATTTAAACAAGTAACACACATGGATAAAGCAGAATTCATTAGATCCTGCTTTCAGTGAAAAGATGACAGTGACACTATCTGTCTGTTCATACCTCTAGGAAGGTGAAAACGATTTCGAAACTTTGACTAATCAGTTAAATTGAAAATTAAGTAAGTTAATCGGATGGCGTAATAGTTGACTAGAAATCGGACGTCGGTCGAGTTAGCAACATTGTTAATGAGGGTAGAGATTACAAAAGGGTAGGGTAGAGAATAATACAAATGAAGATGTGAAATAATAAAATGCAAAAGACAAAATAATACAATTAGTAAGACTGAAATTAAGAAAGATTACGTCCATTGTAGATTTAATGAATGAACGAATTTCTTTTGTATGCAGAGTTCAGGATTTAGCAGATGAATTGCCATTGCTTCTGCGATGTGGAGAAGTTTGATCCGTACACTTTTAGCAAGATTGCCTTGTATTCTGTAGATAACTTTGAAGTTTATTTGTGGTTTGACTTGGTGTCCTGAATCGATCAAATGTTCAAGGATCGAGCTGCGGGGGTATCAGTTTTCTCCTTTATAAAACCATGAAGGTAAATGTTCGTTGACGCGTTTGGATAGCGAACGCTGAGTACGGCCGATATACCTGGCTCCACACGAGCAGGTGAATTGGTAGATGCACATAGATGAGGCCAACAGCAGTAGCTTATCCTTCACATTCATGCGAATCATTGGTCTCGTGGAGAACGTCAGTCGTAATTCAGCTGCAAAGAAGGTTTTCTTCAATGAGCGGGAGAGCCGATTTCTCAGTATTTCTGTAGATTGGTCTCCATTGAACTGTAGGTTCATATAGAGAAGTCTTTTTGGAGCACTGAGTGTGGGCGGCTTCTCTGGTTTGGGTTTCATTGATTTTGTGATAAATCTTTCTGGATAGCCATTTTCAAGGAGGATTTTCTTAAGAGTGTTCATTTCATCTTCTATGGCGTCCAGGCTGCAAATTCTACGTATTCTGTGGCTTAATGAACGGATTAGGTTTCGTTTAGTATATAGAGGCACCCAACTGTGGAAGTTAGTGAGCTGTCCGTTCCACGTTGGCTTTCTGTAGATGGATCTTTTTAATGTTCCGTCTTGTTGGCGTCTCGTTAGTTGAACATCAAGAAAAGATATCTTTGAGTTAGACTCTTTCTCTAGTGTGAACTGAATCGCAGGGTGGCAGTTGTTGAAGATATCTTCTAAATTCTCTTCGTTGTTGGAGATGATGAAGGTGTCGTCAACGTATCTCTTGTAGAGTTCAAAGTTGTCAATCATATTCTTTATTGTTATTATTATTATTTCCTTCAATTCCTAGAGGAACATACGGCTTCAGCCGTGCGTCTCCATTGCGTTCGGTTCTCTGCTAGAGTCTTCACCTGGCTCCAAGTCTGTCCACACGTTTTCATCTCCTCTTCACATGACCTCCTCCAAGTCACCCTTATACTGACGACCAACTCGCCGCTTCCCTTTCGGGTTCCACTCGAGTAATGGCTTGTCTAGTGATGTCACTTGATGGTTTCCTCAGAGTATGGCCAGCCAATTCATCTCCATTTCTTCCTGCCTATTTGTTTCACAATCGGTTCCTGCTGTGTTGGTTCGCTCCCAGAGATCCCTGTTGCTGATCTTTTCTGACCAGCCATCTGATCTTGAGTATTGAGCGAAGACAACTGTTAATGAAGGTCTGTAGTTTGTTTGAGATGCTCTTTATGACCCGCTGGCCAAGTCTCTGATCCGTATTGTAGCACTGACTTCACATTGGAGTTGAAAATCCGGATCTTATTTTCATTTCCATGCTGAGTGCTGTTGACCTCCACACAGACTTGAGAGTAGTGAAAGCTTGTCTTGCTTTTCCGATTCTTGCTTTGATATACTCGTCAGTTCCGTTCGCCTGTAGTTTGATTTTGATTTTTTATTACAGGTTGATTCCGCACCGTATTTTTTGGTACAGGTATGGAATTTTCAGCATGTGATATCGGTAGCCCAAATTTTGCAGGCCGACCATAGATATCAGGTGTGCGTCGGCAGAGGATCGAACCCCGGACCATGTGCATGATCGGCGAGAGTCATAACCGCTGTGGCACCGACGCATAAATGCATTATCCAGTAAACCACACCTCCAAATCCGAGAGCACTGAATAAATACGCAACTTACATACAAATTTGAAAAGTATTACTGTGAAAGCATAATTTTCACAGAAAAACCAAACTCACTTGAGCTCTTATGATGAATCTGCAGGTCAACATCAAGCATAATACAATAGCATTGGATGCTTCTCTTAACCCATCTCCTGCACACAAAACGCCAAACAAGTGGAGTAACATCAAGACAAGCAGTACAACATTGCTGACAACTTGTGCGATACCTGGACAAGATGCAAGTACAACACCACCGACAACTTCCATTGCTCCATAAACTCGCCTAATTACATGAGGACTAAGATTCCATCCAGTCAATGAACTAAGCGGAAATGTTTGAAACATTCTAATGGAACTTTTTCTCACACTACGATATAACTCATCAGAAAATAATGGGGCTAGTTTCAATGTCCCGAAGAATATGAAGAATACACCTATAGCTATAGAAATAGCTCTCAGAGCGACGTTAGACATTCGGGAAGACTATCTTTGAAATGCTAGATTATAAATGAAAGTAGCAGTAGACCTGCTGAAACGATGCTTCCCAGGTAGGTAAAAGAGGTTGTTTCTTTCAGGTTCCTCCCATTTATGCTGATCGTTGTCTGTTGTTGTTGTTCATGTCCAGAAATCTTCATTACCTCTGTTTTCTCTATGTTCACCTGCAGTCCTATCTTTGATGCTTCTTCTGCCAACTTGTTGCTTTTCACTGGCATGTCTTCCAGTTTGTGGGAAATCAGATATATGTCGTCATCGGCGAAGTCCAGATCCCCCAAGTTTTTTGTGTGAGTCCATTTTATGCCTGTTTCCTCATTGCTCACTGTTTGTCGCATTATCCAGTCTACTGCAATCAGGAAAATCATTGGCGATAGTAGGCAGCCAGCTTGTCTTACTCCTGTCCTCACTTCGAAGGATTCCGTAAGTTTCCCGTTGTGGATTACTTGGCATACAGCATTGTCGTACAGCTGCTGGATGAGATGTATAATTGTCGGTGGCACCCCATAGTAGCGAAGTAGTTGCCAAAGCACCTCTCGATCGACGCTGACGAATGCCTTTTCAAAGCCGATGAGGTTGAGATAGAGAGGTGACTGCCATTCCGAGCTTTGTTCAATGATGATCCGTAATGTGGCGATCTGATCAATACATGACTTGTTTCTCCTGAATCCAGCCTGTTCCGGTCGAAGTTTTTCATCCAGGGCTTGTTTGATTCTCTCCAGGATGATGCGGCTTAGTATTTTGCTTGGGATGGACAGGAGCATAATTCCGCGCCAGTTCTTGCATTGACTTAAGTCTCCTTTCTTTAGTAGTTTGAATAAGTATCCTTTCTTCCAATCCTCGGGTACTTTGCCTTCTTTCCACACCTTCTCCAGTAGTGGCGCCATCAAGTCCGCTGTTGTCTCTGGGTCTATTTTCAATGCTTCTGCTGGGATTCCATCTGGTCCTGCTGCTTTTCCAGCTTTTAGCATCTTGATTGCCTTCAGGACTTCTGATTTCGTCGGGGGGTTGGTGTTCACTGGTAGCTCTGTCTCCGTCGTTGGTATTGTTGGGTGCGTTGTAGGTGGTGGTCGATTTAGGAGTCTTTTGAAGTGTTCAGCCCAGTGTTTCCTTTGCTCCACTTCTTTGGTGAGTGACTTTCCATTGTCATCCTTCACCGGCTTAATTTGTGTCAAACTTTTGCCCGATAGGTACCTAGTTGTTTGGTAGTGTTGCGAGGTCTCCTTTGCCTGCAGCTTGTTCTGCTTCACTTGCCATGGCTTCATAATATTTTCTTTTGTCTTCCCTGGCACTCTTCTTTACTCTTTTGTTCAGTGTCTTGTAGCTTGCATTCAAATCCTGTTTTTGTTGCTCGTCGGTGCACTGGAGAATCTTTTGTTTCACCATCCTTCTCTCTTCTATCAGTCTCCAAGTGTCCGTAGTGAGCCACTGTTTGTCCTGTCTCTTCTTTCTGCCTAGAACTTCCATGCAGGTTTGACTCCACACTGTTTTCAAGTTGTTCCAGTGCTTTTCGACGCTGACCTCTTCGCTAGTGTTGATTTGTGTCTCGGCTTTGTCCTTTATGCTTGCAGTGAAGATGTCCTTTGTGTCCTGGTCCTTCAGTTTTTGAGTGTTGAACTTGGCTTGTGGTCTATCTGCAGCTCCTGTTTCTCTGAAAGCTTTCAATTCGATTTGGATTGTCCCTTGTACGAGGTAGTGGTCTGAGCCAACGTCTGCTCCTCTTACTTTCGTGTCCAGCAGGCTGCGCCTCCACTTCCTTGAGATTGAGATGAAGTCAATTTGGTTTTTGGTTCGCCCATCTGGTGACACCCATGTAGCCTTGTGGATATCCTTGTGTTTGTATACGCTGCCACCAATCACTAGTTCATTGAAGGCGCAGAAGTCGGCGAAGAGTTCTCCGTTTTCATTCATTTCTCCGAGAGCTTCTCTACCCATGATGAGTTCCCTTCCTGTGTTGTCTGATCCCAGTTTGGCGTTCATGTCTCCCATTAGTATTTTAATGTCGCCGACTGGAGTATTGTCCATTGTTGCCTGTAGTTATCTGTAGAATTCTTCTTTCTTTTCGAGATCTGCGTTGTTTGTGGGTGCATAGCATTGTATAACTGACACTTTCCTTCCTTTGGAGTTGAATCTGGCGGTCATTATCCTGGGCGAGATCGCCTCCCATTGCATCAGGGCCTTCGTTACCGTTGGTGACATCATGATAGCCACGCCCTCGGTGTGCATGTGGTTATCCTCTGGGTGACCGGAGAAGATCACTGACTCACCCGTTGACAATTTGGTGAGTCCATTCCCGTTCCATCTGCTTTCGCATATCCCCAGTACTTGAATTCCGTATCTTTTCATTTCGTTTGCGATCTGGGAAGCTTTCATATTCTCTAGGCAAGTGTTTTCGAGTTTCGAAATAAAGAAATCCGCAAGCAGAGGGCCTAGTGGTGAGCCCATAGAAACATTGACGTTTTCCATGCAGTTGACGAATTCAAATGAATCTCGCACTGAGTGACAGGAGACTTGTTTTCTAATTGGTTCAAGTAAGTCTGCTAGCCATTGGGTAGTGCGGTGGTAAGGTGAATTAGTCATGTCGAGGATCGGTCGAAGTGGAGTGCCCATCTTGTGTACTTTAGGAAATCCGTAGAGTCTTGGTATATTTGAACCAGATGGTCTCAGGGATTCAAACATTTCGTTAGTAATGAATGATTCGTTCTTTAGTTTACGGAGGATGTCTATTAGTTTTTGTTCAATCTGCTCCGTCATGTTTTTCTCGTTGGCCGGTTTGGTGAATTTAGATTCATCAGATAGAATGGTCAACATTTTACTGATATAATCCTTAAAGTTCATGATTAGGATTCCTCCACCTTTCTCAGGACGTATCAGCATAATCTCTTCACTGTTCATTAATTCTTTCAGCTTTTTGTAGTGTAGCTGAAAGAACTGATGAACAGTGAAGAGATTATGCTGATACGTCCTGATAAAGGTGGAGGAATCCTAATCATGAACTTTACGGATTATATCAGTAAAATGTTGACCATTCTATCTGATGAATCTAAATTCACCAAACCGGCCAACGAGAAAAACATGACGGAGCAGATTGAACAAAAACTAATAGACATCCTCCGTAAACTAAAGAACGAATCATTCATTACTAACGAAATGTTTGAATCCCTGAGACCATCTGGTTCAAATATACCAAGACTCTACGGATTTCCTAAAGTACACAAGATGGGCACTCCACTTCGACCGATCCTCGACATGACTAATTCACCTTACCACCGCACTACCCAATGGCTAGCAGACTTACTTGAACCAATTAGAAAACAAGTCTCCTGTCACTCAGTGCGAGATTCATTTGAATTCGTCAACTGCATGGAAAACGTCAATGTTTCTATGGGCTCACCACTAGGCCCTCTGCTTGCGGATTTCTTTATTTCGAAACTCGAAAACACTTGCCTAGAGAATATGAAAGCTTCCCAGATCGCAAACGAAATGAAAAGATACGGAATTCAAGTACTGGGGATATGCGAAAGCAGATGGAACGGGAATGGACTCACCAAATTGTCAACGGGTGAGTCAGTGATCTACTCCGGTCACCCAGAGGATAACCACATGCACACCGAGGGCGTGGCTATCATGATGTCACCAACGGTAACGAAGGCCCTGATGCAATGGGAGGCGATCTCGCCCAGGATAATGACCGCCAGATTCAACTCCAAAGGAAGGAAAGTGTCAGTTATACAATGCTATGCACCCACAAACAACGCAGATCTCGAAAAGAAAGAAGAATTCTACAGACAGCTACAGGCAACAATGGACAATACTCCAGTCGGCGACATTAAAATACTAATGGGAGACATGAACGCCAAACTGGGATCAGACAACACAGGAAGGGAACTCATCATGGGTAGAGAAGCTCTCGGAGAAATGAATGAAAACGGAGAACTCTTCGCCGACTTCTGCGCCTTCAATGAACTAGTGATTGGTGGCAGCGTATACAAACACAAGGATATCCACAAGGCTACATGGGTGTCACCAGATGGGCGAACCAAAAACCAAATTGACTTCATCTCAATCTCAAGGAAGTGGAGGCGCAGCCTGCTGGACACGAAAGTAAGAGGAGCAGACGTTGGCTCAGACCACTACCTCGTACAAGGGACAATCCAAATCAAATTGAAAGCTTTCAGAGAAACAGGAGCTGCAGATAGACCACAAGCCAAGTTCAACACTCAAAAACTGAAGGACCAGGACACAAAGGACATCTTCACTGCAAGCATAAAGGACAAAGCCGAGACACAAATCAACACTAGCGAAGAGGTCAGCGTCGAAAAGCACTGGAACAACTTGAAAACAGTGTGGAGTCAAACCTGCATGGAAGTTCTAGGCAGAAAGAAGAGACAGGACAAACAGTGGCTCACTACGGACACTTGGAGACTGATAGAAGAGAGAGGGATGGTGAAACAAAAGATTCTCCAGTGCACCGACGAGCAACAAAAACAGGATTTGAATGCAAGCTACAAGACACTGAACAAAAGAGTAAAGAAGAGTGCCAGGGAAGACAAAAGAAAATATTATGAAGCCATGGCAAGTGAAGCAGAACAAGCTGCAGGCAAAGGAGACCTCGCAACACTCTACCAAACAACTAGGTACCTATCGGGCAAAAGTTTGACACAAATTAAGCCGGTGAAGGATGACAATGGAAAGTCACTCACCAAAGAAGTGGAGCAAAGGAAACACTGGGCTGAACACTTCAAAAGACTCCTAAATCGACCACCACCTACAACGCACCCAACAATACCAACGACGGAGACAGAGCTACCAGTGAACACCAACCCCCCCGACGAAATCAGAAGTCCTGAAGGCAATCAAGATGCTAAAAGCTGGAAAAGCAGCAGGACCAGATGGAATCCCAGCAGAAGCATTGAAAATAGACCCAGAGACAACAGCGGACTTGATGGCGCCACTACTGGAGAAGGTGTGGAAAGAAGGCAAAGTACCCGAGGATTGGAAGAAAGGATACTTATTCAAACTACTAAAGAAAGGAGACTTAAGTCAATGCAAGAACTGGCGCGGAATTATGCTCCTGTCCATCCCAAGCAAAATACTAAGCCGCATCATCCTGGAGAGAATCAAACAAGCCGTGGATGAAAAACTTCGACCGGAACAGGCTGGATTCAGGAGAAACAAGTCATGTATTGATCAGATCGCCACATTACGGATCATCATTGAACAAAGCTCGGAATGGCAGTCACCTCTCTATCTCAACCTCATCGGCTTTGAAAAGGCATTCGTCAGCGTCGATCGAGAGGTGCTTTGGCAACTACTTCGCTACTATGGGGTGCCACCGACAATTATACATCTCATCCAGCAGCTGTACGACAATGCTGTATGCCCAGTAATCCACAACGGGAAACTTACGGAATCCTTCGAAGTGAGGACAGGAGTAAGACAAGCTGGCTGCCTACTATCGCCAATGATTTTCCTGATTGCAGTAGACTGGATAATGCGACAAACAGTGAGCAATGAGGAAACAGGCATAAAATGGACTCACACAAAAAACTTGGGGGATCTGGACTTCGCCGATGACGACATATATCTGATTTCCCACAAACTGGAAGACATGCCAGTGAAAAGCAACAAGTTGGCAGAAGAAGCATCAAAGATAGGACTGCAGGTGAACATAGAGGAAACAGAGGTAATGAAGATTTCTGGACATGAACAACAACAACAGACAACGATCAGCATAAATGGGAGGAACCTGAAAGAAACAACCTCTTTTACCTACCTGGGAAGCATCGTTTCAGCAGGTCTACTGCTACTTTCATTTATAATCTAGCATTTCAAAGATAGTCTTCCCGAATGTCTAACGTCGCTCTGAGAGCTATTTCTATAGCTATAGGTGTATTCTTCATATTCTTCGGGACATTGAAACTAGCCCCATTATTTTCTGATGAGTTATATCGTAGTGTGAGAAAAAGTTCCATTAGAATGTTTCAAACATTTCCGCTTAGTTCATTGACTGGATGGAATCTTAGTCCTCATGTAATTAGGCGAGTTTATGGAGCAATGGAAGTTGTCGGTGGTGTTGTACTTTCATCTTGTCCAGGTATCGCACAAGTTGTCAGCAATGTTGTACTGCTTGTCTTGATGTTACTCCACTTGTTTGGCGTTTTGTGTGCAGGAGATGGGTTAAGAGAAGCATCCAATGCTATTGTATTATGCTTGATGTTGACCTGCAGATTCATCATAAGAGCTCAAGTGAGTTTGTTTTTTCTGTGAAAATTATGCTTTCACAGTAATACTTTTCAAATTTGTATGTAAGTTGCGTATTTATTTAGTGCTTTCGGATTTGGAGGTGTGGTTTACTGGATAATGCATTTATGCGTCGGTGCCACAGCGGTTATGACTCTCGCCGATCATGCACATGGTCCGGGGTTCGATCCTCTGCCGACGCACACCTGATATCTATGGTCGGCCTGCAAAATTTGGGCTACCGATATCACATGCTGAAAATTCCATACCTGTACCAAAAAATACGGTGCGGAATCAACCTGTAATAAAAAATCAAAATCAAACTACAGGCGAACGGAACTGACGAGTATATCAAAGCAAGAATCGGAAAAGCAAGACAAGCTTTCACTACTCTCAAGTCTGTGTGGAGGTCAACAGCACTCAGCATGGAAATGAAAATAAGATCCGGATTTTTAACTCCAATGTGAAGTCAGTGCTACAATACGGATCAGAGACTTGGCCAGCGGGTCATAAAGAGCATCTCAAACAAACTACAGACCTTCATTAACAGTTGTCTTCGCTCAATACTCAAGATCAGATGGCTGGTCAGAAAAGATCAGCAACAGGGATCTCTGGGAGCGAACCAACACAGCGGGAACCGATTGTGAAACAAATAGGCAGGAAGAAATGGAGATGAATTGGCTGGCCATACTCTGAGGAAACCATCAAGTGACATCACTAGACAAGCCATTACTCGAGTGGAACCCGAAAGGGAAGCGGCGAGTTGGTCGTCAGTATAAGGGTGACTTGGAGGAGGTCATGTGAAGAGGAGATGAAAACGTGTGGACAGACTTGGAGCCAGGTGAAGACTCTAGCAGAGAACCGAACGCAATGGAGACGCACGGCTGAAGCCGTATGTTCCTCTAGGAATTGAAGGAAATAATAATAATAACAATAAAGAATATGATTGACAACTTTGGACTCTACAAGAGATACGTTGACGACACCTTCATCATCTCCAACAACGAAGAGAATCTAGAAGATATCTTCAACAACTGCCACCCTGCGATTCAGTTCACACTAGAGAAAGAGTCTAACTCAAAGATATCTTTTCTTGATGTTCAACTAACGAGACGCCAACAAGACGGAACATTAAAAAGATCCATCTACAGAAAGCCAACGTGGAACGGACAGCTCACTAACTTCCACAGTTGGGTGCCTCCGTTCATTAAGCCACAGAATACGTAGAATTTGCAGCCTGGGCGCCATAGAAGATGAAATGAACACTCTTAAGAAAATCCTTCCTTGAAAATGGCTATCCAGAAAGATTTATCACAAAATCAATGAAACCCAAACCAGAGAAGCCGCCCACACTCAGTGCTCCAAAAAGACTTCTCTATATGAACCTACAGTTCAATGGAGACCAATCTACAGAAATACTGAGAAATCGGCTCTCCCGCTCATTGAAGAAAACCTTCTTTGCAGCTGAATTACGACTGACGTTCTCCACGAGACCAATGATTCGCATGAATGTGAAGGATAAGCTACTGCTGTTGGCCTCATCTATGTGCATCTACCAATTCACCTGCTCGTGTGGAGCCAGGTATATCGGCCGTACTCAGCGTTCGCAATCCAAACGCGTCAACGAAACATTTACCTTCATGGTTTTATAAAGGAGAGAACGGATGCCCCCGCAGCTCGATCGTTGAACATTTGATCGATTCAGGACATCAAGTCAAACCACAAATAAACTTCAAAGTTATCTACAGAATGCAAGGCAATCTTGCTGAAAGTGTACGGATCAAACTTCTCCACATCGCAGAAGCAATGGCAATTCATCTGCTAAATCCTGAACTCTGCATACGAAAGAAATTCGTTCATTCATTAAATCTACAATGGACGTAATCTTTCTTAATTTCAATCTTACTAATTGTATTATTTAGTCTTTTGCATTTTATTATTTCACATCTTCATTTGTATTATTCTCTACCCTACCCTTTTGTAATCTCTACCCTCATTAACAATGTAGCTAACTCGACCCACGTCCAAATTCTAGTCAACTATTACGTCATCCGATTAACTTACCTAGTTTTCAACTGTATCATTCTCTACCGCTACGCTTATTTAATTTCAGCACCCGTCATTAATGAGTTCGGTTCTCTAATATTACTTAGCAGGGCCAAATTTTTATTAGTTTCTTTGTTCTGGGCATTACTAGTCGACTAATTTTCCATGGGAATTCGTGGACGTGTTAAAACAGTCTCATATGAAGATGGAGACAATACGAAGCCTTTAGATACTGTAATAAGATTAAGAAATCAACGAGTGAGTCCAAAATTAGGACGAAACGGCTGTCCGCTACTCTCAGCTGGTTTTTTAGTGGTTCTTTAAGTGATGTCAACTCATGATGAAATCCTCCAACTAATCCAACAAAATCCTTACACAAAACCAATACTTGAAAATTAAATATTAATAAATAGAATGCAGACACCTATCATCAAACGCAGATAGTCAGGCTCCTCATGTCTTCAACTTTCAGTGTCCACATCTCACTCACAGCCATAAAGGCGGACGGAGCAAACTATTAAGCAGTATACACGCGCTCTGGTCGATAGCCGGATATCTCATCTACGTCCCTGATGGCGTAAAGTGGTATATGCGAAACGAGGCTTCTGTATCCGTACTGAGATTTCGTCAGCGATCAACCCGTTGGTACTGGCGGATACAACGTCACAAATAAGTGAAGTGGTCAACACGCTCTACTACTCCATTTCCTATCTTCAAATTAGGAGTCAACGTAGTTTAATCCTGTTGCAATATCTTACATTTGCCGTGAGCGAATCGCTTGCTTTCATTGTTCTTTCAGACATCTTCACTGCAATATTTAATATGGAGTGAACTTATTTGACTTCTCCTTGAATGATGTAATTGCATCTCATGACAAGCTTTTATGACAGAGTGATACCGGGTTGTGAATTTGTTTAATTTGACTGGAATTGATCGTTTTTATCGGTTTCGAATGTGGCTCTTAACAAATGGCTTACTTCTTATTGGCTGATAAATTGGATCTATAATAATATGTCTGTTAATAGCTGATTAATAATCTGGCTATCAGGCTTTTAGGAATTCTCTGGCATTATTGTTGTTCCGATTGTTTAAAATGTCTACATTCCTCAATCAAATTAGTGTTCACAGTTGTCTGCATATATATTCATATGGAAGGAAATATGTTGTGTCTTTTGGAGGCTAGTTTATGTTCTTGGACTCGTAGTCGGAGGGGACAACCATTTTGACCAATATATTGTTTATCCATGGTTCATACAGTTTAGTTTGTAGGTGGTATTGATCGCATCTTCTTTTGTTATTAGCCTGATCTTTTGGTTTGCACAGTCGGTGGATGAAGTGATTGTGTTGTTTTCTGTTCTCTATTTACTCCGAATGGTTATAGTAGTCTAGTGGTTGTTTCTGAAACATTCTCTCTATATATGGTAGGATGAATTTTCTTGTGGTTTCTTGAGGATAGTTTCTCTCAGGTAGTTTGATGTGGTGAAATTGTGGGGTTATCCCATTTTCCTTGAAGTCAGTTAATAAGTACTTCTCTTTTCCATTCTTCACAGGACTGGAGTGAGCTACACTGTGTTTTAGGTCTTTTGAATAATGTTTGTGATGATCTTTTCTAAATTGAGAACTTTCCAATTTGACAACACTCTTTACCGTCAAATAGATGGTGTAGCTATGGGCAGTCCACTTAGCCCTGTTTTAGCAGATATATTCATGTCCAACCTTGAAAGAAAAAAGTTGAAGCGTGAAATCGACGAAACAACTTCCTGCTGTCGATATGTTGATGACACATTTATAGTGTGCAACAGTGAAAGTCATGCTTCACACTTACTCAGATTATTCAATGATGCACACACCTATATTGAGTTTACTATGGAACATGAAAGTGACGGAAAGTTTCACTTCCTCGATATTGTCATGGAACGCCTTGAAAAAAGGTTGTCTTCAAAAGTCAAATCGAAAGCCTACATGGAAAGGACAATACTTACATTTTAATAGCTTTTCTCCAAATAGCTTTAAACGCGGATTAGTAAAGACTCTGTACTATAGAGCGAGGAGAATATGCCCTATAGAAAAATTAGAGGAAGAATTTGAGTTTATTGAAAAGATATTGAAGAGCAATGGGTACCCTCAAAGGTTCATCAACAAGTATGGAAGATCTGAAGTCACAAATGTAAAACAAATCACAGTAAAAAAAGCCAACCTACTTTCAGCTTGATTATAAAGGTGAAAACATTTCAGCGATGATCAACAGAAGGCTGAGCACATCACTAGCCATAGCCTGTCCTGCAGCTAAGCTCGTTCCCGTCTATCGAACAAATTGCTCTCTGATGCAATCGAAAATCGATAGATATCCTTCTCATGTTAACTCCAACTGTATATACAAATTTACACATATATGTGGGAGCAGTTACATTGGAAGAACAGAAAGAAGGGTATATCTACAATTTTCTGAACATGTACTAAAAAGCTTACGTCTAAAGGGAACAAATGCTTTAAACAGTGCCATCGCCAGGCATCTCGACACGGGTCATGAGGTGGACGTCGAAAAGTCGTTCAAAATTATCAATAGGCAAAAAAGTTCAATTCTCCTTAAGTTTGCTGAAGCCATTTCCATCAAGCGCCTGAAACCTGATTTATGTGTCCAGAAAGAAGCGGTTATCAGTCTTTCTTTGCCAACCTGGTAACTGGATATTTTTTTATCTCTCTTTCATCTGAATGCGAAATGCTGAAAAGTTTCCATTGTGTATGATTATTATTGTTCGGAATAGTGTTTAATATTGCATATATATATGTATATATATATATCGATTGATTTTTGTTTAAAATGAACTCTGTGCAAGTATGTTAAAATTGTTTTTGTAGATATACTTAATAATGTCTTTGCCCTGTAAGCAGCTGACGAGAAGGTAACGAAATAAAAGATGGTACCACTTTATTCTGCAAAAACTGTAGTTCTTGCTTTGTTCAAATGATCTTTTGTTTGGAATTCTCATTTATATGCATGACATTCACTCTTTGAAGTATTAATATGCCAGTTATGTCTAACTATGTGTAGAAATATTACATCAGAAGATCAGAAAATTGGTAACGGACTTTTTTATTACTGAAAGGCACCTCATATTTATACATTTTTCACCACATTAAAAGTCATGCTGGGGCAATGGACAATAAATTGTTTTGATTGGTCGGTTATCGGCCCAAGGTTAAACAGTGAGATAAGAAGTTGTCCAATAAGATTATTTCATTTCCACAAAGTAAACTAGATCTACGTTTGAAGGGTAAACACTTCTACCTCTGTTGCAGCCGCTGACTTAAAATGTTAATTTCAATTTTGGCCACTTATCTTACCAGTGGCCCACGCTACAGAGCTATAGTAAGTAGTAGCACTGTAGTAGTGTGTGATGAACGATCTAATATGTGTGTGGTTAACCCTGAGTGGTTAAGTAAAGAACTAAAAAAATCTATTCACAGCGTTATTCTATCTCATCTTGTAGATACAGAACACAAGATTGATGTTAACCATGCTTTCAGGATTATTTACCGCATACCAACAACTCTCAATTTCACCTTAAGAGTTCGACTACTAATTATTGCTGAGGCTGGCTGTTGGGATCCATATTAAGAAGCCTAATTTATGCGTCCAAAAGAAGTTAGTTCAGACATTATCATTACCCGCTTGGCCATCTAGGTTTGAATGATCCCGAATTTTTGTGCAATTGTCCTAATTTTAGTTGATATTCTATTTGCTACTATATCTTTATTATTATAATAATTTAAGCATCTTTAATGAACTGTAATTCCATTGTGGTCTTACTTAACAAATCGATATTATTTAAAAAACACTAATATTGTAATTGAGTACTATTCTAGAATTTTCTATGTATATAAACATATGTGTACATATCATTGTAGAGCCAGAAGAGGAAATTATCGAAAAGGATATTCTTTCACCAATTATTTTGTTCAATGATCGCGCTTCTTATTGCTCCACTACCACCTTTTCGTAACCATGCAGGATAGTGTTCTTGCACCCTCTTGGACAAAACTCGTGTCGAACGACCGATATACCTAGCTCCACAAGAGCAGGTGAATTGATAAACACACATAGAGTTGGTCAACAGCGGGATTTTGTCCTTCAGGTTATTGAACAATAATGGTCGACTAGAAAAGGCTATTCTCAGGGATGCAGCAGGGAATGTTCTTTTCAGGGATTGTGATATCCTCCGTTTCATGATATCGGAAGCTAAGTCCCCTTTGAATTCCAAGCTCATGTAAAGTGTCTTCTTGGGTACGGTTGATAACTCACGTTTTTTAGGATTTGAATGAATATTCTTATCTATAAAACGTGGTGGAAATCCATTTTCTATTAGGACTTTCCTCAAGATGTATAGCTCATCTTCCACAGTATCAGGGCTACATATGCGCCGAATACGAGTGGCAAGCGACCGGATCAGGTTTCGTTTTCGACCAATGGGTACCCAACTGTAGAAATTTGTCAGTTGACCATTCCATGACAGCTTGCGATAAATCGATCTTTTCAGGGTTCCATCGGTCCTTCTTGATAAGTTCACATCGAGGAAATGCATGCTAGACTCGTTCTCCATTTCGAGTGTGAATTTTATCGCCGGATGGCAACCATTAAATACATCTAATATATTATTTAAGTTACAATCACTATTACAAATAATAAAGGTGTCATCTACGTACCTTTTATACATTTGAAAACTTTGGATTATAGGCTTCAGCTGATCATTTTCTAGACTGGACATAAAACAGTCTGCAAGGAGAGGACCCAAGGGAGAACCCATTGCAATACCATCCTTTTGTTATATAGATGTGTTATATAGATGTCTGAATGAATATTTTCCCTATATTAATATGTAATTGCCATATATATAATTGAAATTAATAAAGAAGTAAGAGGTGAGAAAATAGACTTAGGTCAAGTTTAAAGGACATATTCAAGGTCAAAGTAACAATGAAGACCACTAAACCAAATAACAGAGGTAATAGTACATCTGCTATGGTATCAAAACAAAATATATATAATTGGTTGAAGGATTTCATCATTAGATGACATCAGCTAGAGAACCATTGGAAACCCTTGGTGGATGCGTACTGGTGAAGAGTCCCAAACTAGGACGAAACAGCTGTCCAGTACTCCTTGCAGGTTTTCCAATGGTTCTCTAACTCACGTCAACCCATGGTGAAATCCTTCAACCCATCAAAGGGAAATCCCTACAAAACAAGTACTTGAAAATTGACCTGATGCTCATTAGCGACTGGCCCTATTCAGGCAGTGACCTGGGGTTCTAATGGGAAGCCGTGTCCAGTAGGGCGCAGCAGGTTGATGGTGAGGCAGTAACTCACCGAAGAAGACGTTGTGAAGTGGTGCCTCTATGTCATGAATTGGTAGAAGTTAGAAGTCATACAGTGGCCACTGGATCGGGTCCCAGTGGCTTAATGATCTACGAGCTCACTGGCCTTATAACCAGAAGATCCTGGGTTGGAGCCTTGTCGGTGGATGCGTACTGATGAAGAGTACCAAACTGGGACATAGGAAACAGCTGTCCAGTACTCCCAGTGCTGGTTTCCCAATGGTTGTCTAAATGATGTCAGCTGATGATGAAATGCTCCAACCAATCAAACAAAAATCCCAACAAAACCAATACTTGAAAAAAATCTTTTGCGATCTCCAAGATCTGTGAAAACTTCATGTTTCTCCGTGTAATTATTCCTTCTTCTGCACATTTTCTACCTTTGTGTGCTATGCGGATGTGTCGAACAGAATTGCTGAACTTTTGTATCTGTGTGTGTGTCGTCGAGTACTGTTGCATATCTATCGTGTCATGTATTGACAAAAGTATAAAAATAACATTTTTCTGAAAGAATTCGGTGCAAATGTATTTTTACATGACTTCTTTGTGTCACAATACTACTACTACTAGCACTAATAAGTAAGATTCTAATAATATCCTCATTTTTACTTCTACTGTTTCAGATAAACCCTCAACTGTTACCACGTAAAGAATGCGGACGTCTAACAGAATCACAAGTCGATGTCTTAACTCATGATTACCCCAATGATGTGGCAATTAGCTATGGACAGTATGTTACACCAGCTACAGTACCTGGAGCTGAAGTTATTGTCTTAGCTGCAGAAAAACTTGGCAAAAAGAAGAATCATCAATCTTCTGAAGAATCTAAATGTATTGAAAACTCAGAAGAATGTACTAAGGAAGGTATTATTATTATTTTATTATTATTTGAAGCTATCTGTTCTCCTTGTGAAATTTAATGTCCTTTGAGTGAGTATATAGCGCTTCTGTTTCAATATCCCAGAATAGGTTGAACTGAGGTGGTCGATTACGGTTTGAATTTCCTCGGGCAATTGTCTCATGTATATGCTTTTATATCACGTGGTTAGAGAAATGCTGTAATTATGTCAGATTTCCCAATTGTCTGGTTTTTAAAAGTATTTTATCGACTTCTGTACGCAGCTGGAATGTCCGTTGTAGCATTCGCTATACTATTCGCGAAAATATCTCGCTACAGCTTTTTATTCTCACCCACATCCTAGTGCTGTCTTTTTCAATAATATTTTTCAAGCTACTTATAAGTAGTGCACAACTGTTATTCAAAAATATTCTGGGTTAATTTCCTTGTTATCTTTTCCATCTATGATTAAGGTGATATGTCATGGGAATCGTGTTCAGATGATGATGACGATGAAGAAGACTCAGAAGATGGCGAATCATCTGGTGAATGGGTAGATTTATCGCATTCTTCAGAAGAAGAGAACGAGGAAGAAAACTCTGCTGATGCTGTGGTGGAAGGCAATGATGTTGAGGAAAGTCAATCGAAGAAGAAGAAGCCAAATATTGATCCTAGTGTTTTAAAAGCTGAAGCTTTAGAAATAGCCTCTTCAAGAGTATTTGCACAAGAAGAGTTTGAAGCAATGCGAAAATATCAACAGACAAAGCAGGTAGGTATATGGGTGAATAAATTAGACGCTGTTAAATATCAATAACTTATTTGCTTTATAGTTCGGTAATGAGGTGTCAGGGGTTCAGCAGGTAGAACGCTCACCAACTACGCCGCATGTGGCTCGAGGTTCGACTGCCGGCCGACGAATCCGTAGACCTCGGTTAACCGGTAGAAAGGCCGGTCGATAAATAGGGGAGGTTGTGTGTGAGGCTAGTCACTGCTACCGAAACTCCAAAGCTTTAGCTTGAAGCCCTATGTCCCACTCAGAACGTAAGATTACTTCAATAGAGCCATTAGTCAGTTATACAGTCCCGTCTAAGTACAAGACAAGAGCTGATAATCAAGTAGAATATTTTCAAATAGGTGGTGTCAAAAACTCTGTCCACAAGAATCACACAACGATGCTTCCCACAGTTGATCTGGTACACACAATTCTGTCGGTTGTTTTCTTCTATTTTATCCTTAACCTTCACCAGTGATGAGTGTAAGGTGTCTGTAGCACAAAAATATAATCTCTTATATCATAACTGTTAAGTATTCGCCTTATCTTATCCGATGTTTCTTTGCTGTAAGAAATCACCACTGTACTAACTCAAGTTTTAGCAACAGATTTCGATTAATCCTTATCTTCACATTTTAAATATCTTTTTATGAAAATTTCGGGATAATTATTTGATTCGATAGTGGATTGAACCAATTTTAGTTCCCTGCTGATCTATTCCACCCTAGTGACTAAACGTGTGGTTCTGTTAATCAGATTCTTGGCCACAGTTACTTTGGTGTTAAAGGGATGTGCTAAAAAGTAGTCTAGTCCGAATGTGTCGGCTTTCTGAAAGTGTTCATTTTGTGTTTACCATCTGGTTGTCTTTTTACTAAACAGTCCAGGAAGGCCAAATTATTTGGGTCGGATTCAACCTCCTTGGAAAACTTGATGGTTTCTGACTTATTTTATATTAAGGGAAAAAAGTTCATTTAACTTACTCCGTCTGATTATGACAAGGTATCATCCAAGTACCTTAACTACATTCTTGGAGGACTAGAGAGCACCAACCTCATTCAACAGCTGTATGACAATTGGCACGTGTCAAGTAATCCACAATAGAAAACTCAGTGAAGCATTTGAGCTGAAGACAGGAGTTAAACAAAGCTGTCTATAATCACCGATGATCTTCATAATTGTGGTGGACTGAATTATACATCAGACTCCGGATGGGGAGCCAGAAGACAAGGATACGCTGGTACGATAGGAGAACTCTAGAAGACTTGGATTTCGCGGATATCTTATGTCTAATGTCACACAAACTCGAAGAATTACAGGTGAATGACAGAAAAAGCAGCAAAGACAAGATTTCAAGTGATCAGCATAGAAAAGACGAAGGTGATAAAGGTATCCGATAACCAACCAACAAGAACAGCTACAACCACCAGTCACTATCAACAGAATGAATTTGAAAAAGGTAACTTCCTTCACTTCGTTTGGCAGAATCGTTTCAACTACATATAATGACACGGTTGAAGATGTTAAAGTCAGAATTAGAAAGGCAAGATACACATTTATCGATCTGAAATCAATTTGGAAATCTGCTGTACTCAACACAAGGAACAAAATTAGGATTTCCAACACCAGTGTTAAGTTAGTCAGCTCCTTTATATACATCAGAAACATGCACTGCACATCACGAAAAGTATTTCCAACTAGTTGCAGATTTCTATCAACAGTTGCTTTCCTTGGTTCCATTGTGAAGATTAGATAGCCAGTCAGAAAGAATTAGCAACAAGAAACTCTGGGGATGAACCGATCAATAACCTGTTGTTCAACAAATATTCTGAAGTAATGAGAGATGGGGTGATAGAGCTCTGCAAGCTTTAAGTGGGACCCAAATGGGGAACGATGAGTTGGGTATCAAAGTATGACATGTAAGTGATCGTGTGAGGAGGAGGAGTTGAGAGACTATGGGCAATTGTGGAGCCAGCTAAAGAGGATCACAGAGAGCAGGACAAAGTGGAGATGATGTGTTGTTGCAGCCCTATGTTGCAGTCTGAACCCAAGGGAAGAAGGTCGCCAAAAAACTTTCAATTTAATTAACGCCAAATTAATTAACCGAATTCCTGCAAACCAATACTTGAATATCAATGGAATGCTCACTGGCGACTGGCCCCATTCAAATTACCTGGGGTCCTGGTGGGAAATCGTGACCAGTAGGGTGCAGCAGGTCGGGTGTGAGGACAAATACTCGCTGAAGACATTGGCTAGCGGTTGCGCTATATCGTGAATTGGCAGAAGTTAGAATTCATGGACTGGAGATTGGATAGGGTCCCAGTGGCTTAGTGGTCTACAAGCTCGCCTTGTAACCAGAAGGTCCTGCATTGAAACTCTGGTGGTGGATGCGCACTGATGAAGAGTCCCAAACTAGGCTGACGAAACAGCTGTCCAGTACTCCCAGTGTTGGTCTTCGAATGGTTCTCTAACTGATGTCAGCTCATGATGATATCCTGTAACCAATCAACCAAATCCTTACAAACGAATATTTGAATAACGCCTTTTTATTTTACTTTGTTTCTTATTCACTTGTTCAAATCTTACAATACAGTTTAGTACTTGATCAGTATATCTGCACACATTTATCATCATTTGATTTAGTTCCCAGAAAAGTTTCCACAGTACTAGGATTAATTATAAGAGATTTACGTGTCACTTCTTGCATAATAACATCATCATCTTCTATCAATGCATTCATGGTATCTTTTATTTGGAACCTATCAAATTTCTGTTTCTATAGAAACGTTTTGCATCCTATGGTTCTGTACGCAATAAACAAACAGATTCATACTTTACCATCGATTCTGATGAAGATGAAAATGACAATGGTATCGGTGTACAAAATAAAGATGGCAGCCTTGGGAATCTAGTCAGTATGAGCGCAATTACTCGACTGGTGAAACGTCCACGTCAAACAAAAGCAGAACGTATGGAAACAATTGAAGAAGGTCGTATTGGACGTGAAAAATATGGTTTTAAGGTAATGAATGTTTGTTTTTGTTCTCTTTTTCTGTTGTTGTCGTTTATCATTTGAACATTGGTATTTACTTCTAAGTTCTATTTGTTTATGGAATGACTGACTGACCGACTGACTATGTCTCAAGGTAGAACTTTGCGTAGAAGTGTGGCAGTTCAAGTTTAGGCGTACAAAGGCAAAGGAGAGAAGAAAAATCATGAAAACTATTAATGAACAGAAATTTACGGGAAAACATCACGACTTTCTGCTTCTGAAACATTACAGTCAGTGAATACATCTGCATTATTGAGAATCATTTCGACAATAGTCTCAAAGCATTGGATCTGAGACTCCCGAGAACCTCAGCTAAGCGGTTTACGCCTCCCTATATGGCTGGTTCGTCGTAGACTTCATGGACTGAGGTTATGCTTTGATTTGACACTAACTAATCAAGTGAAACAAACACCCCTGCTGGTGATAATTAGACGTACGTGATGCCTTGGATAAAGACGATGCTCAGATTTCTATATGATGCTTCTGCAAATTTTGTTGCATGATTCCAAGTGTCTGTGTACCATAAGACTAAAAAGTTGCCTCAAAGGAGCATCATTCGCCACTCGCTATTCAACAAAGTCTTTTTTAAGTATTCCGGGGAAGAATAACGATGAGAAATAAAGGAGGAAGAGGCAGAATTTAAGAGTTAATGAACTCTAAAAGTTGAGACAGAGTAAAACGCGATTTTCTTAACTTCTCAATGTATAGAAGATTAGATGAAATATTTTTCTGAATAAAAACTACATACTACTAGGTGATTGAGGTGAGTAGTTGCATTCAACACTGACACGTCAACCAGTAGTAGTACATGATTTGAGAAGGCCAGAAAATGATCAGAAAAAAGGCACAATCCAAGTCACGGAATGTATACATTAGATCATAGGAAGTATTAAAATGACGGTCGCAGCAAAGAAAAGTTTCTTAGAATAAAGAAAGGATAATACTACCTCGTTTTGTTTCCTGGACTCTCTTCAACTGCGTACATCCTCATATGTTACAAAATGCTGTCTGGACATACTTTCTACAATGATTTCAAGTTATAGATAGAAAGCATAGGCAACATAATTTCAAAGATGATGTAAGTAGACAATTATTTCGTGTTAAAAGAGTAACTATTTATATAGTAATTAGAAAAAGCGGGGTGGAATTCAGATTCATCTTGGAAACAAGAATGGACTAAAGACAGCAGCAAAGTGTTCTCAAGCGCAATCACCAGACACCTAATTGATATAGGACATACAGTGGAAATCGGTTAGGCTTTTAAAATAATAACCAATACGATGATATTAGATGATTGGAGGCAATCGGCAGGAAGCCTTAGACCTAGGTTTCGTGCTAGTTGGCACTCAGCAGTCGGCAAGGCGTATCTGCAACCTTGAAGGAACTCATGTCCCTTCTGAGATTCGAACCCGCATCACCTAGTGCTGCAGTCAGAGACGTTACCACTGAGCTATTCGGGCTCGCGATTGACCTCCTGTAGAACTGTAGTGGATATTTTGACTGGATACTAGTAACTAGCGTGATGTGCCTAGTCCTTTCTTTGGTGTAGACTGAATTCTATCAGTCAGGTTTGTAATGTGGCCACCATTCTAGATAGCTCACCATCACGGTGCACATTGATTCGATGATATTAGATGGTTGGAGGCAATCGGCCACAGGAAGCCTTGTACCTAGGTTTCGTGGTTACTTCGGTTCGCAGAAGCCATTGCCATTAAAAGACTTTGACCCAACCTATGCATACAGAAAGAGAGTGTGACTAATCTCTTACTACCTTGGTGACCATAAATGTTTTCTTTGTATGCTTTTGTGTTTTGTTCTGTTGTATAGCATTCCACTCAATCTTGATTTTGATTTATCACTGAGTTGAACTCACTATTAAGGTTTCAAATTTACTAAATTAGATTATTTTATTTAGTTTTATAATTTTACTTCATTATTCATCCCCACTCTCCTGAGCTCTTTCTTCATGATGATATATATAAATTAACTCTGTTCTTCAATCTTGTATTTTTGTCTCTAGTCCATCCTTGTTTCCAAGAGAAATCTGAATTCCACCCTCCTTTGTTTAATCACTATATAAATAGTTACTCTTTTAACACTAAATAATTGTCTACTTACATCATCTTTGAAATTATGTTGCCTATACTTTCTATCTATAACTTGAAATCATTGTAAAACTTATGCTCAGACAGCATTTTGTAACACAGAAGGATGTACACAGTTGAAGAGAATCCAAGAAATAAAACTAGTTCGTATTATCCTGCAAAGATGTTTATTTTTTCTTCATTCATACTGATAATGGGGACCGGTCTCATGAAGAAAATTTTCTTTTCAACGAAGTCATCAACTAGGTTGTACATTGATATATTTATTGTGAATGTCTGAGAATGTTCCTGAAATATATAGGCTTTAAAATGTAATAATGCGTCGGTGGCACAGCGGTAAGGACGCTCGTCGACCATGCACATGGGCCGGGGTTCGATCCCGGCCGACGCATTCCTTTACCTCGCTAAGCCAGAAATAAAAGGTGGTGAAAAGGGAAGGTTGGGCATGAGGCTAGCAACCCCATCCTATAAAAATAAACACTACTACAGAAACTTCAAGCTTCTAGCTTGAAGCCCTATGTTCCATTGAGAACGTGAAGGAATAAAAAAATGTAATAATAACAAAATAAACAGGATTTCGGATAAAAAACAAACAAACATAGTAGTGCAAATAGCAATTTAGAAAATGTAGATATTAAGACAATTAAACAGGAAGGAAAGTGTAATAGGATAATCAGTATTAAGGGAATTGACTCTTTATGTAATGGTCACAGTAGAGACAGAGCTTAGACGCATTTCTTTTGGATACAGAGTCTGGGCTTGAACTTTTAAATTACTAGTGCCTTACAGATATTATCCACGACATTTAATATTCTACTTAGTTTCATGTTCAGTGCCTTCTATGATATAAGGAATCATTAGAACGAATCAATTCATGTAAATCACCTTTGCGACTGCAAGTGAAATTCACAATTTGACACTTCAGTGAGTCGTGAACTTAGACGACACAGCTATGAAGGGCTGCTTAGTTCTTCACAGTGATTTTCTTATTGTTATCTATTCATTTGCGCCGGTAGTGTAGCGGTATCATGCAACCTCTCATGGTGCTACCGGTCGATCCCTGCCGACGCACACCCGAAATCTATGGTCGGCCTGCAAAATTTGGGCTACCGATATTCATGCTGAAAATTCCATACTTGTACTGAAAATACGGTCTGGAATCAAGCTGTAATCAAAAATAAAAAAAAATAAATATAAATTCATAAAGCGTATATTTACGTCTTTATTTTTATGTGCCCCCCTCCTACTCCCGCTTTATTTTCTTTGCATCCTCAAGGTGAATCGTATGAATGCCCATGCAAGTACAACAAATCGTGAAAAATCAAAGAATAAAGCTTTCCAAATGATCAAACACAAAGTTCGTCGTAAAGTAAAACGTAGCTTTCAAGAGAAACAAGTTGCACTAAGAGAACATTTAAAACGACTGATGAAGCGTTCACGATGAAACACAACAAAACACAGACAACATGAGAACAATAATCAACTTGGTTTGTATCTTTTGTTATTGTTGTTGATTGGATTGGATTGATCGATTGATTGTTTTTTCGTTTTTTTTCTTTGCTATTTCAATGTATGTTTTGCATGGGTGTGTAATATTTATGCCTGCGTATGACCTGTAACCATCTTATGCTCTATTCACAATTGGTGCTTGCTTCTTGACTGAGTGAGTGTGTGACGTAATAAATCAATAAATTTATGAAAATTGGCTTTTTTTTTCAAAGCAACAGTTTTTGTATATAGAAAAAAGCACTATTTTGCTTTGTCATTGATAATTTAACGATATTTTTTCAAATTTCATGTGTGTGTGTGTGGATGTGAGGAAGAGTTTGCCTGATTTATCTTCCCCTCCTGTACACCTTTTCATTGCTTATATATGTAACATATATATAAATTTACTATTACATGCCGCCTAAGTATTTGTGTATAATATATCAGAGGGGCAAATGATTCTTTTACACGCACACATTAACTTATTATTACTATTAATATAAGTTGGCGAATTTTGACAAATATAACGCCTATCAATGGATAATTATGTCTTTTCCTATCACAATCTATTTCATCAACCTTTCGAGTATGTATTGGTATCATATATGGGGAGTTCACAGTCCTACACATTGTCTTCAGTTGGGAGGTGTTAGGACAGATGACCTTATTTATTAGTAGTGAAGTCATAATTTATGCATGCACTGGCATGATAATCTGATTGGACAGTTCTTGATTCTCAAGTATTGGTTTGGTAGGGATTTTGTTTAATTGAATGGAGGATTTCATCATGAGCTAACATCAGTTAGAGAACCACTGGAAAACCTGGGAGTACTGGACAGCTGTTTCGTCCTAGTTTGGGACTCTTCATCAGTACGCGCCCACCGGGATTTGAACCCAGGACCTTCTGGTTACAAGGCGAGCTCGTAGACCATTGAGCCACTGGGACCCGATCCAGTGGTCCTTGAATTCTAACTTCTGCCAATTCACGACATAGCGCGACCATTTCGCAATGTCTTCTTAGATGAGTTACTGCCTCATCTTCAACCTGCTGTACCCTACTGGTCACGAGCTCGCCTTGTAACCAGAAGGTCCTGGGTTCGAATCCCGGTGGGCGCGTACTGCTGAAGAGTTCTTGATTCGTTTATTTCTGGCTTAAATTCCTGAGGTTTCTTTTCCAAATATAAGATATCATATGTGATAAACGCTGTTGCTGTGTTGTTGTTGTTGTTGTAGTTGGTCGTCGTCTATCACAGTCTATCTCAGTGTGAGAGATGTTTTCAAGTGATCCTGGAGGCACGTTGTAAACACGTTAGATGACCCCACAAGTCTGTAGCACTATATCATAACATATTCCATTCAGTGGGAATAGTCCTAAATTCTAGTACAGTCAGGTATCGCTCCGTCTTAACAATTCGTTTTCTTGTAATAAGCAGAAGATATGTGCTATTATATTAGTATTGTTCCTTTGGGTTCCGAGTGGAACATAGGGCCTCAATAGCACATCTACATTTTGTCCTGTCCTCTGAGGTCCTCTTTAAGTGGGTTCATAATTGTCCATATTCTTTCATCTCCTCCTCGTACGGTCGCCTCCATGTCATCCTTGGACCTACATCTAACTCGTCGTTCCCCGTTCAGACTCAACGATCTTAGCGTGTGCCCGATCCATCCCCTCTTACTTTGATATATTTGTTGAGCAATAGCTTCTTGACTGGTTTGTCCCCAGAGTTCCTTATCGCTGATTCTTTCTGGCCGGCTATCTAATCTACACTATGCGGTCAGCAGAGGCAGATGTGTTGATAAAAGTCTGAAGCAGCCAGTTGCAAATGCTTATCGTGATGCTCAGTGCAAGTTTCTAACTCATATAGAATAATCGACTGACTTAAAATTTGTGTTGAAAATCCTACTTTTGTCTCTTGTGTTGTGTTAAGTAGATTTCTAAGCAGATATCAGAACGATGAAGTTCTGCCTCACCTTTCTGATTCTAGTTTTGATATCGTTATTTGGTAGATGGTGGAATTCAGGATGAGAATTTCGTTCTATTTGGGTCTCGTCAGCTGGGCATACCTGCATTTCCCAGTTAGTGATGATGTTCCCACCGACGCTCGAACCCAGTGTCCATAAAGGGAAATGCGCATCCCGGAATCCGCTGCTAGTCACCATCCACCAGTTAACTTCTGATTAGATGCCCAGACATCGTCAAAGCATCTGCACAAGAAGCCGACATGTTGACCTGAGACAAAGCACTTCGGTCCAATTAATCGACAACCGAAAAATCTAAAATTTAATTAAATTGCTATCGTTATCCTTGCTGTCGCCTGTATTTGAAACGATGCTGCCTAAATAAGTGAGAGAAGTGCCATCTTTCAAATTTCTTCCGTTGATAGTGTGATTGGTTGTTGTTGTTGCCAGTTGGCTATTTTTATCGTCTCTCATCTTCTCTGTCTTTGCTGTCAGTCTCTTCCAGTTTATCGGTTATCACCTGTAACTCTACGCTTTTTGTGACATTGGACATAAATCATCCATGCTCGAAATCCAGATCTCGCCTAGTTTAATGGCTCGCCAGCTTTCTAGCCAGTCCTAAGCCCCGAGAAAGAGGAAGGGTTGGACATTGAGCTAGTCACCCTACCCCGGAAAACCAATCCAATTAAACAAGAAAAAGATATGTACTACTGAAACGATAATCCGGGATATTGTAGTTAGTAGTTTTACTGTATGTTGTTGACTGGAGACTTATTTTCAGCAACATAGAGGAATGTTTTTTATGGAGTTCATTGGTGGTGATGATTGTAAGTCTGACAGTGTAGGAATTTTTAATTCATTTTCAAACAAACATGCCATCGAGTATCAAAATTATTATAATATTATTATTGTTTCCTTCAATTCCTAGAGGAACATAGGGCTTCAACCGTGCGTCCCCATTGCGTTCGGTTCTCTGCTAGAGTCTTCACCTGGTTCCACGTCTGCCCATATGCTTTCATTTCCTCTTCACATGACCTCCTCCAAGTCACCCTAGCACTAACGACCAACTCGCCGCTTCCCTTTCGGGTTCCACTCGAGCGATGGCTTGTCTAGTGATGTCACTTGATCGTTTCCTCAGAGTATGGCCAGCCAATCCACCTCCATTTCTTCCTGCCTATTTGTTTCACAATCGGTTCCTGCTGTGTTGGTTCGCTCCCAAAGATCCCTGTTGCTGATCTCTTCTGGCCATCTGATCTTGATTATTGAGCGAAGACAGCTATTGATGAAGGTGTGTAGTTTATTGAGGTGCTCTTCATGAAGCGCCAAGTCTCTGATCCGTATAGTAGCACTGACTGACTTCACACTGGAGTTGAAAATCTGGATCTTATTTTTGATGCTGAGTGCTGTTGACCTCCACACAGACTTGAGAGTAGTGAAAGCTTGTCTTGCTTTTCCGATTCTTGCTTTGATATCCTCGTCATTTCCGTCCGTCTGTAGTTGAAACGATGCTTCCCAGGTAGGTAAAAGAGGTTGTTTCTTTCAGGTTCCTCCCATTTATGCTGATCGTTGTCTGTTGTTGTTGTTCATGTCCAGAAATCTTCATTACCTCTGTTTTCTCTATGTTCACCTGCAGTCCTATCTTTGATGCTTCTTCTGCCAACTTGTTGCTTTTCACTGGCATATCTTCCTCTTTGTGGGAAATCAGACATATATCATCGGCGAAGTCCAGATCCTCCAAGTCTCTTTTTGTGTGAGTCCATTTTATGCCTGTTTCCTCATTGCCCGCTGTTTGTCGCATTATCCAGTCTACTGCAATCAGGAAAATCATTGGCGATAGTAGGCAGCTAGCCTTGTCTTACTCCTGTCCTCACTTCGAAGGATTCCGTAAGTTTCCCGTTGTGGATTACTAGCAATAAAAGTAAAGAACACCTGAGTCAGCAGAGATCTCTTGTTTCGTTACCTCACTGTACAATTAGTTACTTAGGGGGTTATCTACAAATAATATTAATCGACAACGGAGGTAAGTGTTTAATGTCAGTTAGCAAAGAAATAAATTAAAGTGTATGAGTAATGACAATGTTTAGAAAATCGTGGATAGTCCTACGTAATCGATGGGTGTGGTTGACAACTAATCAGTTAAGTGGTCCATTATCCCCATTTCTATTCAACTTCATCATAGATGTACTAATGGACTTAACCCTAGCTCACTTCAGAGACTCAGGGATTGACTTTTTGTCACCAGGGAAGAATCTCGTTGACTTAGAATATGCGGACGATATAGTCCTTCTAGGCGAGGACTCTGACAAAATGCAGAGTCTACTGAACACCTTGAGCTGCAATCTAAGAATGTTTGGCATGCGATTCGCCCCTATAAAATGTAAGATGATGCTGCAGGATTGGACTTCACCGACTCCTAGTTTAGAAATAGGGAGTGAAGTGGTAGAGCACGTTGACCACTTCACTTACTCGGGAAGTACCATCAGCCCCAACGGGTTGATCTCCGACGAAATTTCAGCACGAATACAGAGGGCTAGGTTCGCATACGCCAGTTTACGCCGTCTCTGGCGTAGACGCGATATCCGACTATCGACCAAAGGACGTGTGTACTCTTCGGCAGTCCGCTACGTCCTCCTTTATGGCTAGCTGTGAGACCTGGCCATTGAGAGCAGAAGACATGAAAAGATTAGCTGTCTTCGATCATAGGTGTCTGCGTTCTATCTCCCGTGTGAAGTGGTATAATAAGGTGAGCAATATTGAGGTTAGGCGTCGAGTGCTAGGTAAGGCGGGGAAATCAATCGATGAGACTGTGAAATTACATCGACTGAGATGGTTAGGACATGTGTTACGTATGCCTAGTCATCGCCTTCCTCGACCAACAGGCAATGTTAGCTGATATAGGGTCAGACTGGAAAAGAGCTAGCGGCGGTCAAACCAAAACATGGCACCAGTCAATGAAATCTACAACAGTTAGTCTAAGCCACGTAAGAAGGTGTAGACTTCCTGGTTGGGGTCCTCGGGACGTTAAAAACCAATGGTTGGAAACAATTGGTGACATGGCTCAAAATCGTTCTCAGTGGCGCAGATGCATCCACTCCTTGTGACTCATGATTCCCAATGAAACTGTTTTGTTCTTCGTTATTACTATACCTTTGTCTCACACCTCTGTTTACTGTCTATATTATGCACTTCTCCTACTTTCTTCTCTTCCTTTGTGTGCTGCAAGGAGGGAGTGTGGCGACTTGAACTGCCGACCATATGTGCAAAGTTCTATGTCGAAAACAGACAGACAGACAGTTAAGTGGCGACTAATCATTTGGAATTGACTGATAAGAAACAAGTGAACACAGAATTGAGAATAACTTGAAAATACCAATGGAACTGAAAAATGCAAAGGTCTACATAGAGTTTATTATACACCTATTCAGCATAACAAAATTGACAATAAGGCCATGGTAGTTAAAAGAGCTGGATAAAACGTCTTTGAATACAAAGTTCATGTGTTTCTTCGCGATTTGTTAAAGTTTCGGCTGCATGAAGAATATGAAGGCGAAATTCTTTTGAATGGCTTGATCCTGCTCTGGAAGAAGTCTGTGCTGATGCTGCATGATCCGAAGTAATGATGTTCTCCAGGATTCAGCCCTTGACCGTTTTGCTTTTTAACAACCATGCTGGTAAGCGTACATTGTATATATAACCCCTCCCCCTTAAGTAACTGTACAGCTTTGAATTGAAGTTACCAAGAAAAGAGATCTCTTTTCTGACTTACGTGTTCTTAATTCCCTAAAATGGGAATTTTTATACCTCAAATTAAAGAAAACTAGATGCTGTAGATAAGTGATAACCTAGGCGGCCTACTTAAAATGTAACGACAGAAGACAAAGGCCAAGCAACAGATCGTTTATTGAGAAAATCAACAGATATTTATAGATTTTTATGTACATTACTATTCGTTATTATTAGCAGAGAAACAGCATCTTCTGGTTGGTTGTTTTCTCGCTGAAAGTTATTCTGTCTTCTCTTTGTGGCCGTTTCTCTAAAGGTCAGACCACATATCTGTGAATCGTATCCGCCCACGCAAAGTTTGCAGTGATTGGTTGTTGAGTTTGTCAAGGTTAGGCTTTGCTATTGTTTTATCTCATGACCCCGATGCAGGACGTAAACATTGGCGTAAATTGGTGTCTACAATTTTGGCTAGCAAACAGATCTCACCACAAAACCACCAGAGAAACTGCATCTACTTTTTTCTCTTCCTTTTCGTTTTAATCTTTCAAATATGTTCTTTGGATCGCAACTTCATCTGACGCAAATTTTTAATTGGCTTCCAACCTACTTTTGTATACTTCATGAAGAAATTGAAAGAAAATGTCATATAGGTGTGAGTCTTGTTTCAGACAGAACGATGTTGCGTGATACGATATATTGTCGATGAATATTTACTAGAGGAGCCAGGTGAAAACGTTGGCAGAGAACCGAACTAAATGGAGACGTGCTGCTGAGGCTCTATGTTCCTCTAGGAACTAAAGGAAATAATAATAATTTACTAGAAGATTCTATATGAGGAGGCAATTTACAGGAAGCCTTAGACTTAGGTTTCGTGCTAGTTGTCACTCACCAGTCGGCAAGGCGTATCTTCAACCTGGAAGGAACTCATATCCCTTCTCAGAATCGAACCCGTGTCACTATGCTACAATCACAGACGTTACCACCGAGCTATTCATGTTCAGTTTCCAATCAAAGTATCCAATACAGTCCTACAGGAGGTTACTCGCGAGCACAAATAGCTCAGTGGTGACGTCTCTGACTGCAGCAGTCACTGGGTGACACGGGTTCGAACCTGAGAAGGGACATGAGTTCCTTCAGGGTTGAAGACACGTCTTGCTGACTGGTGAGTACCAACTAGCACGAAACCTAGGTCAAGCAAGGTTTCCTGCTTGTTACCTCCAACTACCTGATAATGACAATTCCGAGTGCATCTTGATGGTGATCTACGTAACACGGTGACTAAATTGCAAACTTGACTGATAGAATTCAATATAGCAAAAATATTCATTCAGACATCTATAAAACACAAAATAATCGAGCAAAGAATATGCTTTTCGATAAATTCCTATTCTGCATCTATAATAATATATACAACTTTATATACGTAGAATATTCTAGAATAGTAGTCTGACAGTATTAGGGTTTTTTAAGTAATATGGATTTGTAAAGTATGATCACAATGGAATTACAGTTCATTAAAGATGCTTAAATTATAATAATAACAAAGATATAGTAGCGAATAGAATATCAACTAAAATTAGGGAAATTTCCACAAAAATTGAGGATCATTCGAACCTAGATGGCCAAGGTAAGGACAATGTCTGAAACAACTAACTTCTTTTGGACGCATAAATTAGGCTTGTTAATATGGATCCCCACAGCCTCAGCAATATTTAGTAGTCGAACTCTTAAGGTGAAATTGAGAGTTGTTGGTATGCGGTAAATGACCCTGAAAGCATGGTTAACATCAATCTTGTGTTCTGTATCCACAAGATGAGATAGAATAACACTGCGAATAGATTTTGTTTGTCCTTTGCTTAACCAAACAGGGTGATTTTCGGAAATCTGATGAGAAACACGCCTAATTGTACGGCCTATGTAACTGGCTCCACAGGAGCAGTTAAATTGGTAGATACACATGGAAGAGGCGAAATTAGGCAGTTTGTCTTTTATTCCCGAACGCAGAAGAGGAGTGGTTTTAAAGATACAGCGTAATTCAGCAGCAGGGAATGCTTTTTTACCGCATTTCTAAGGCGCTGTGTTAGTATCTCACTGGTGTTGTCTCCTAGGAACTGCATCTGTAAGAATAAGGCCTTTTTTGGAACTGTTGGTAACTTGGGCTGCTTTGGTTTCAGATTCATATTCTTATCAATAAACTTTTCAGGATAACCATTCTCACTTAGCAACCGTTTAATATTGTTAAGTTCCTCGTCAAGACATTCGCCCGAAAAAATGTCTCTTGCTCTGTGGACCAAGCACTTTATTAGATTGCGTTTGTATTTCAAGGGCACAAAGCTGAGAAAATGTGTGTACTGACCCGTTGATGTAGGTTTTCTATATACACTTCTTATTGTGCCATCCTCTTTTCTGGTCATAAGGACGTCTAGAAATGAAATACTAGAGTCTTTATCTTTCTCAATAGTAAAATTTATTGCAGGATGAACCTCGTTAAATTTATCTAGGATGTTCTTTGCTTTCTTCTCGTTCTTCATAATCAAAAAAGTATCATCCATGTACCGACAATAGAATTCAAGTTCATTAATAACATCCTTCAAAGGCCCATTTTCTAGTTTCGCAAGGAAAATGTCGGCTAGAATGGGTCCTAGTGGTGACCCCATCGCCACACCGTCGATTTGTCTATATAGTTCCTTATTAAATAAAAAGTGGACATTCATTGTACATTTCAAGAGAAGCTCTTTCATAAAAGATATAGGAATGCCAACATCGATGTTTCGTCTTATGATTTCTTCGCTTTCAAAGTCCACTTTTTCCATGAGTGGTACATTGGTGAATAAGGAAGATACGTCAAATGATATCATGAATTTATTATCAACATTTAAATCTCTTATCCTTTCAACAAATCCAAAAGTATCCTTTACACTGTGTTTCACCAACTCGGTATGAAGGGCTATGAGAGTTCGACTAACCATTCGGCTACGGGATGGTATGGTGAATTTAGCAGTCTGCACTAAACAAAGGACTAGACACATTACGCTAGTTGTGAACTAGTTTCCAATCATAGTAAATATCTTTCAAGAAAATACATTGAGAATTCTGTATAATATGTAAACATAATTTCCAGTATAATGCTGATATTATGATTATTATTATTAATAATATTATTCGAACATCTCAGGTGTGAATCACTAAAGATTGTCTTTAATAAGGTGAGCATGTATTACCACTCTGTGTCGACGATGCATTTCACATTGTTGAACGTAAGGTGCATATAAATTAACTACCGGCGAAATTGTAGAACTCCCACACATACTCTCTTGCCTTATTTTCACTTGTGAAGGTAAATATGAAAACATACTATAATTTTTCAACCTTCTTCTGAATTGTTCCCAGAACAGACTTTTCATGGTTCATTCTATAAGTCACACTTATTGTGTAAGGAGACAGATGATACTACCCGGTTGGCCATTTACTGAAGTAGGTGTAGTGGGATTGAAACTCATATCCCATTGGCTGAAAACACCGAATGTTTAAGCCAGTCAACTACATCTTCGAGTAGTGAAGGATATGAATATACGAAGAACACATTCATGAAACGCTACATTCACTTCCTTAGTTATGTATCCACTCTCATGAAGTTAGAATGTGCTTGTGCTATTTTTGCAGTAGAGGCAGGCTTCTCAACTTTCTTCATAGTCATAAGGATATCCATGTTAAAAGCAAACTGGTTTTGGACAGTGGGAAACAGAAGTGTTGTCTTAGGGAGTTGTGTCTGTCCCTCGAGCTTGGGAATGATTAGAGTTCCATCCTTATGGAGGATTATTTGACTTAATGTAACCTTGAAATTGCTTGTGTTTTTTGTTATTCGTTAATAGTTGGTGAGACCTGTGTATTACTGAATCCGTCTTCAGGGTTCACGATGTCGTTCAAATGTAGGTTTGTGGCAAAATTTAGAACTTAGATAGATTTATTCCAGTATATCTGTATGGCATGGTAACATGCTTCACCCTGACGGCCAATTTCATCAACTAACACAAGATTAAATTTTATAGTGTCCAATATCCTATAAAGGACTCTTGTGAAATGTTGAAATCCCGTGATGTTCACTGGTAAATTCACGTTTTATGAACATAGGTTTCTTTGAAATTGTCACCCTAATGGATACTGATTCCCATACTGAAGGTTCTGAATGACATCAAGCTTCCTCCATACTTTTAAGAAAAGATATTGTTTCTAATCCATGTTCGAAATTTTCCATAAAATTACCTTTTAATTTGCCAGGTATGCAAATAAAAAGTTGGTGTACTTATTATTATCAGTCGATGTTGGCTGTGGTATTTACTATATCGTGCGTTGGCAGTACAGTGATCGATGTTTCGTCGACCACACATGCAGTCCACGTTTCGATTCCGTGTCGAAGCACTCCTCAGCCTCGTTTAGTCGGTAGTTAGCCCGGGCAGAACTGGGGCGGAATTATGCTCCTGTCCATCCCAAGCAAAATACTAAGCCGCATCATCCTGGAGAGAATCAAACAAGCCCTGGATGAAAAACTTCGACCGGAACAAGCTGGATTCAGGAGAAACAAGTCATGTATTGATCAGATCGCCACATTACGGATCATCATTGAACAAAGCTCGGAATGGCGCAGTCACCTCTCTATCTCAACCTCATCGGCTTTGAAAAGGCATTCGTCAGCGTCGATCGAGAGGTGCTTTGGCAACCACTTCGCTACTACGGGGTGCCGCCGACAATTATACATC
>OX235273.1:24469556-24493529 GCA_944472155.2 Trichobilharzia szidati
TAATCCCTATTTCCAATGCTATGTTCTTTTTATCCGAACTTTCTGTCTAGTTTGTTAATGCTGCATTTTGAAGTCGTCTTTGAACAAAAAAAAATCAATTTTCTCATTAATTATGGTCATACTGTTATTTATCCGATCTTCGTGTTTATTATTACATTTTAATTCCTTTCTGCAATTCTTTCAATCTAACTCTTGACCGGAAATAGATCTGGGACCTTCTCACACAATTTACTACAAATACAAGAATGTACACAGCCTAGATGATGAAGGAAATCGCCTTCGCTGCAATTGTTTTTTTAATATTTCCCATGATCTAATGTGTATATTCCGTAATCTTCAATAAAACTAAAGGACACAGATAGCTTAATACTGTTGCTACATGAGATGAAGAGAGACACAATGATATGAAATATTCCATAAGAAGGGTATTATTAGTGATTAAGAGACTTTAACTAAGACCGGACATGGACTACAACAACTGCTAAGAAACCTATCGCCTAACATATATGCATAAGGAAATGAAGATGGAATGGACATATGCTGAGACGATTGAGTGACCACCCGAATGGGGAACGCTGACTTGGGTGTGGAAGAAAGTGGAAGCTTATAGGCAGTCGTGGAGCCTGCAGAGAACATAGTGAAACGGATATATGTGCTACTAAAGCCCTATTTTACTCAGAACCAAAAAGATCACCGCAAGACCAGAAAGTTTCACGCTAAAAGAAACTGAAAGATTGAAGGTGGACTGAATAGAAACTGCCTGATTTTTGAGTCATTTAATACCTATCTATGCATTCTTGAAATTATAACTATCCTGCAGATCCAAAAGGGACACCAAAGAACAAGATCTCGCACCTGACCACTTCTATGTGTATATTTCAGTTCATCTGTTGCCGTGGAGCCAGGCACATCAGCTGTTTGACGCGCATCCAGTCAAAAAGGGTCAAAGAACACTATCCCAAAGCATGGCTACAGAAAGGAAGTAGTGGCCGTATAAGGAGTGCAATAATCGAACATCTCGTAACCATTGGTCATCCCATCTCAACAAACACCTCCTTCAAAGTAATCTATGAAGTGAAGAATAACCTGCCAAAGTCAACACGTTTCCGTCTTCTTTGCATTGCAGAAACCCCTAACCACATGTATACTTGCGAGTGTACAGCTGTGAAAATGAATTCACCGAAAAGAGACTCTTCACTGAACTACTGGTCTTCTCTCCCTCTATTAATGTTCGGATGGGGATCTTTCATGAATTACAAGGGATAAATCCTCACTTTAAAAAACAACCCAATTCCAAACTATCCATATGGATAACTTATAGAATCTTACTGATAATACGGTAAATATAGATAGAATGGGAAATGCCATGGAGTTACGACTGTGAATATTCATACATCTAAGGCTTGAAATAGTGGCCTAACTCAGAAAATGATGGATACTTGATGCGCAAACATTATCAAATGCTGAACAAACTGAAAAATCAACCAATACCGTCTTGACTGTTGGTTGAAATATTCGATTTCAATGTCCTGTTTCTCTTACCAAAAGTGGTTCACTAATCGATGATAATTACATTCAGGGCAACACCTTGAATGCTTCCATTAGTCTAGGTTAAAGAACATTGAATATCCCGTGCAACTTCTAGGTCACTTCGTTTCTCATATACGCTAGCGAAGTACACCGTCGTTAGACGGGTTCTTGTGGCGTCTATCCCAAAGCCTTAGTCTCTGTGTCTCTCTATAAAATCTCATAACCATGGAATTGTTGGGTGGTTGTTCCTACTGCTAATACAAAAAGTCGCATAAACAAGTAGGAGGAGCACTTAACCTCAACACTCAACAACAAGTAAAAACTCCACTCATTTTTATTTGAACTAAAGCGTAAATGAAGAGCCCATCTTTAGCCACAACTAATGCAAAATTGATAGATCAAAGTCTCCCAACCTAATCAAGCTACCATAGAAAACGTTTAGTAGAGGAAAAATTAAAATAAAATAAAGCAGTTACTGCTATTGTCGTGAAAACAGTTTACAGAGTATCGTGTATTAAAGAGTAAAGCTTTAAAGTCACCTAAATAGATAATGTTGTGACATTAATTAAGATGCCTTCCTCAAATAAAAGGACTCTCTAGTAAGACTTTCTTTTCAATCTTGATGCAAAAGAAGTCAAGCTTTCGGATAAAATCATACTAAGCAGGTGAATCGAACCTTAAAAATATGGAGAGTGAACTATGCAGAGAATGTTTCGAAAGTTTTAGTTACTCAATCATACAGTGAAAACTATCGTTTCCAGATTTTATGGAAGCTAAACGTTGCATTGTGCGTCGGTGGCAACGAAAGTAGAATGCTCGCCAACCAGAAATGTGGTCCGGGGTTCGATCCCCCGCCACCGACGCACTCCTTTACTTCGGCTAAGCCAGTAATACGAGTGGTGCAGGGGGAAGGTTGGGCATAAGGCTAGCAACCCCATCCTGTAAAAGTAAGCAACACTGCTACCGAAACTTCAAGCTTCTACCTTGAAGCCGTATGTTCCACTGCGAACGTAAGGGAATAAAAAAAGTTGCATGCCTTACTGAACTAATAAGTAATAACTTTTCAAGAGGTACGAAATAACAGTATACTTTACTGCTTGATATGAGTTGCATACCTGCTGATTATAAATGCAACACCTTACTAACTGACCAAGTTTCAATACAGAACTTTCCACAGAAATGCATCAGTGTTCAAGTTGCCCCACACCACATGTAGCACATTATTTATTTTTCTTATTTTATTCCTTTGAGTTCTGAGTGGAATTCTCAGTGGCAGTTATGTTCTTTTTTACGGGGTCTGGTTGCTAGCCTCACATCCAACCTCCCTACTTTGTCGGGTTTACAAACCGCTAGGGGAAGTGAACGTGTGAGCCAGCGGGGAATCGAACCCCGAACCACGTGCATGGTTGGCAAGTATTCACTCTACCGCCAAACCACCAACACTTATCAGGGAGATAATTGGTGATACGGCTAGAAATTGTTCTCAGATGCACTCACTTTTTGTGATTTCCCACATCTATTAAACCCTATTTGCTTAGCCATGTGACTATTCTTTCTCCCCCATGTTTCTGCGTATTATCGCTCTTCCGAATCTCTTTTTTCTTTATCTATGTTCGCGTGCTACATGGAGTTTGGCAACTTAAACTGGTGCACTCTGTGCAATGTTCTATGTTGAAACCAATCAATCAGGAGAGTACTGGTTGGCTGTTTCGTTTCTTGTTTGAAACTCTTCGAGATTACGGACTGACTGACTGGTTCCAACGTAGAACTTTGCACAGATATGCACCGGTTCAAGTTGCCACACTCCTTCCTTGTAGCACACAAACTAAGAGAAGAGAATAAGCAGAGATTCAAAAGAAAGAGAGATAATAAACAGAAATATGAGGCAAAAAGAATAGTAATATGGAACAACAATAGAATTTTACCGGATATTATAAATCACAAAGGGTGAATGCATCCACCCCAGCCATCAATGAGAACAATCCCGAGTCATATCACCAACTGTCTCCTGCCTTCATTGGTTTTCACCATCCCGAGGACCCCAACCAGACGGCACTCTAGACATCTTCACGTGGATTAAGCTAACTGTTATGGATTTCATTGATTGACGAAACTATGTTTTGGTCTGACCACCACTAGCTCTTTTTCAACCTGATCCTATGTCAGCGGCTAACATTGCCCGTTGAGGAAGGGATTACAGACCCAGAGCTTCACCGAGGATCAAACCTAGGACCTTCAGGTTACTTAGCGAACCCGTTGACCAAACAGACACTGGGGGACTTAACATAATTACTTTTTATTAAGACAGAACTTCTGACGTAATCAGCTCACAGCGTAGTTTATATAATGCTGCAAAGAAATGACTCAATGAACATACATCTTTGCTATCATTATTATGACATTACTACTATAGATGTTTTCATTCAAATAATTGCTTATTCTAGACCAAACATGCTGAGTAATGTCATGATTAGACGTAGTGGTAGGTAAAATCAGCTAGTTAGTTCATGAGGTTGTGACTCTCCATCAACTACTGAGGTGGCTGGAATATATATGTTGCGCTTACAAAACCACTCACTTTATCGATGAGCAAGGTCCACTGAGATAGGATTACACTCTCTTTTTTAAATAACAGGGCATCATATCAAGATATAGTAATAATTCATGAAGTCTATAAGTATTGGTGTAGGTTGCATGTCTGAAGTGGTCAGGACTGTTCATGGAATGGCTCAAAATTATTTATAATCATCCCTGTGTCCATTCCTGCCTTGTCCAACCGTGATAACTTGAAATGATGCAAGCCAAATGTAAGGTTCTACAGTGAGCCATTGTCCAGCCAATAACTTAGACTGGACACGATCTTTTGTCAAACACTCAAGACAAAAAGTAATACTAAAATTGAAGAACCATAATAAAGAATTTTAAAAAAAAACATAATTTCAAATTGCTTATAGGATTTCATCATGAGCTGAGAGAACCATTGGAAAACCTGCACAGCTGTTTCGTCCTGGTTTGGGACTCTTCAGTAGCACGCACCCGTCACCAGGGTTTGAACCCAGGACCAAGGCGAGCTCACCTTGTAATAAAAACCTATTAGGTATTGACTCCGCAAAACTACATTCCTTCTCCAAATTCTACACCTAAATGAAAGTGAATTATTCAGGATTACTATGATGAACAACCCCCTAGAATTGACTAGGCTAATTAAAATACTTACAAAAATGAAAGATACTTTTCTATAAAGAAAACTACACATTCACACACACACACAAACTCTTTATACATGTTAGTTAAAACATTATCACACTGTATCATAGTTATGAAGTAATATGACTAGAATATCTCTCTGCAAAAACAGACATCAATACAAACTAATGGGCATCATCAAAAAGGACACTTACTACGCGTTTATAGTTATAGTACACAGCAATTTCGAAATAGAAAATAATAAAAATAAAGATCAGAATAACCATTATTTATAATAATAACAATAATAATAATAGTCACAGTAATAGTAATAATAATGATGATGATGACAGTAGGAGAAAGAATATAGTTATACAAAGCTAATGACAGATACAGTAATAATAATAATAATAAAATGCCTAGCACCACCACATTATACCACATGATCTTCCGGAAGATCATTTCTACCTTACAGTGTTATTCAATCATTCATTCATTCATCCGTTTATTCATCCGTAAATATAATCATATTTTATATTGATGAAAAATAAACATTACAGAGGGATGGATAAGTTTCACTAGGCGAAAATTCCAAAAGGCACTACTCTCACTAGATAGTCCTATTATATTTTTTCAAGTGTTCTTTTTGCAAGAAATTAATCGATTTCATGATTGATCCACTAGCTGGCTTCAGTTAGAGAAGTCTTGAGAACTGTAGACTACTGAACAGCTTGTTTCATTCTTATTGCAGGCTAACTGCGGCTGTACACACACCCCACAACAAGAATTCAAGTCCAGGATCTTTAGGTTACAAGATGAGCTTGTTGACCATACACTGGGACGGAATCCAATGGTTACAGTCCATCACTTTTAACTTCGGCCAATTCACGATATATAGCGCAATCACCAGCCAGTGTGTCATCAGCGAGTATCTATCTGTGTCACTACCAGACATGATAATTCTGAGGGATTAGTGAGGTGCATGCATAACTTAAGGCAGTAAACTATTGATTAGGAGAAGTAATACCGACAGAAGACAATTTACAGCATAAACAAGTGACCACACGAGTGTCTGATGCCAGATTGTTACAATTAAGCTTCTTTTAAATTTCGATCAAACACTAAGGGGAAAGCTAGTTGACAGATAGATGAAAAATAACATCTCAATGTTAACATGAACACAGTGACCACTCCCCACAAACATATGCTTAACAAAGTCAAGTCGATTTTTGGACAAATTCAGACAGTCAACAGTACAATAAAATCACTATATTGGAGAACAAAATACTCTGTAATCACACAAAATAATTTGTTTAATATATTATCTAGCTATAGAAGGATGCTGATGGAAAAAGAGAGCACATAATTAGTCTGAATAGTGGAGTTGACTAGTTTAGCAATGGGTCGATTGAAATGTTGAGCCAGGTTTTTGAAAAAACCAGAGGGGGAATGACTTTCCCACGTAGAGCATACAACTTATTTATATACTTATTTAAACGCAGAAAAAACTTGGTACAATATGACACCAAGAAAGATGCGCCACACAATAATAATAAAACAACATAGATTAAAAGTAAAAATATAAGTAGAAAACGGATAAAGAACTTCATCTGGAAGGAAAACAGTCATGTTTAACAAGTTCAAACAGTATTCGTTAACTATCATCAGGAAGGGAAGAAAGAAGGAAATTGCAACACGTTCGCCATTGATTACGATTCTCGGCCATATCCGATAACGTTTCGAGCCATCGATTCGAGCTATCTCGCGGACCCTAACCAGGGAGTCGTGATGCACCAATCGATGCTAATCTAGCACAAATATCCTTCATCCCACAACGCCACGTCATGGACTGACCACCCCTCCGCCTTTTCCATCCTGTCCCAGGGCTAGCGAACAGAGACCTGTACGGAAGCCTCTGGGATGACATTCGCAACACATGTCCAAGCCACCGAAGCCGGTGTTTCCAGATGACGACACTCAACGAATGGTGATCTCCACTGTGTTCAAACACACGCCGCCGAACCTCAGAATTACTCACGCGATGATGCCATCGAACGCAAGCAATCCTGCGGAGACAGCGATGATCGAACACGCAGAGCTGCCGCACATCCTCAGTACGGACAGGCCAGGTTTCACAGGCGTAGAGCAAGACAGCCCACACCGAAGCACTGTGTACCCGACTTTTGACAGCGAGGCTAACGTCGCGACGGCGCCAGAGGTGGCTCAAGTTGATGTATGCCACCCTAGCCTTCTTTATACGGTTGGAAATCTCATCCGTCACCCCTCCGCCAGCACTCACACAGCTACCCAGATACACAAACTTATCAACAACTTCAAGCGGTTCACCCGCAAGAGTGAGTGCAGGTACAGACTCCTGCCAATCTTGTAACAGTACTTTGCACTTAGACGGTGCAAAGCACATACCATACTTACAGACACTGATCGCCAACTGATTAAGTACGATTTGGGCAGCCTGCATGCTATCGCACAGTAAGACGATATCGTCTGCATACTCGAGGTCGAAAAGTCTATCTCCAGGGAGCAGATCTACACCACCTTCACGCACATCCTTCAGAGCTGACTCCAGAATGTCATCGATGGCAAAGTTAAAGAGAAATGGAGAGATTGGGCGACGCTGTCTAACCCCACTGTTGGTTGGGAACAGTGATGATAGTTGGTTGTATGCCCTCACTCCACCCGAGGTGTTTCTGTATAGGACTTTCAAGATGTTAACAAATTTCTCAGGTACACCTCTCTCTAACAGACAGTTCCAGAGCACAGTTCTGTCCAACGAATCGAAGGCAGCCGTAATATCAAGAAACACAACGATCGTTGGCCTGCAATACGTGTGGCGGTGTTCCAACAACTGACGAAGGGTGAACACATGATCAATGCATCCACGACCTGAACGAAACCCAGCCTGCTATTCGCGAATCAATCCCTCACGTATTTTGCACAGCCTGCGAAGCAAGACAGCAGCCAATATTTTAGACGCGACTGGTAGCAGACTGATATCCCTATGATTGTCACACGAATTACGTCGACCCTTTTTAAAGATGGGGACGATAATGGCTTCGTTCCACATTGATGGTACACTCTCAGTTTCCCATACCTTCCTGAACAACCCAGTTAGAGCCATTGTGAGAGTCTCGCCACCGTCTGGGCCGGGTGCCTTATGGCGTTTTAACACTTGGAGTTCCTTACGGACCTCCGCTTCGGTGGGTGGGTCGGTATTAACCGACCAAGGAGCACTGGGGCTAATGACAGCAGACATCGAAGCTGGTGGCCAGCTAAGCTGTTTCCCGAAGTGCTCTGCCCAGCGTTCCAGGCGTCTTTTCAAGCTGGTAATTGGCTTGCCCTCTGCCTCACAGACCGTCTCGCTGACACCTTGTTTCTTGCAGCCGGTGGCTCGGATGAGTTGGAACAGCTTCCGACTGTTGCCAGATTCAGCAGCTGACTCCATCTCACCCGCACGTTCTGACCACCAGACTTCGCGGTCCTTACGTAAACACTGTCTTATCTTGCGCGTCAGCGCCTTTCGCTTATTGCTGTATTCGCTTCCAGCCGGAATGGACCGGCATTCATCCAGGAGTTGCAAGGAACTCGCAGAAACCCAGTGGTTTTTGGCGGAGCATTCTTTCAAGCCGCAAGCGGCTACACTCGCCCTTTGCATGGCACCTTGCAGATGAAGCCAATGTTCATCTATACTACTTAGGGGGGTTGCTGACAAGCATTGACTGTAACTCATTCTGATATTTCAAACAAGTAGCAGGTGCTACTAGTTTGCTTACATCAACGTTTAGACGACGTCTTTTATGAACCCCACCAAAACGCAAGACGAACTTGGCACGCACTAACGCATGATCGGAGTCTAGGCATGTGCTCCAGAAGGAGCGACAGTCTTGTATGCATCCTCGCCACCGGAAACTGACAGCAATGTGATCGATCTGAGTGCAAGCTTGATTCGCAGAGGGAGGACGCCAGGTAGCGCTACGGCGATGGTTGTGCCGGAAGTTGGTGCTGGCTAGAAATAGGTTGTGATCCGCGCAAAGCTGCAGAAGACGGTCCCCATTATCTGGCCTGCGACCATGTAGGCCCCATTGACCACCTAGACGATTCTCCTCTGAGCTTAGACACCCGACCTGTGCATTCAAGTCCCCAGCCAGCACTACGATATCCCTCCGACCAGCCGTCTCAAGAGATCGCTAAGTTGGTGGTAGAACTCATCCTTTATTGCATCCTGGCTGCAATCCGTTGGTGCATAGGCAGAAACAACAAATAGACACCGCCTATCTGGCCTACTAGTCCTTACTTTCGTAAAACCGTCCAGCCTCACAGCATATAAACGACTGTTAGTGGGAATCCAGTCGAGTAATGCAGCTTCGGCTCTAGCGCTTAGTGCGACACAGACACCAGCTACGCCGGATGCCGACACCACAGGGTCCCCGGACAGGTGCAGGTGGTACATACTACTAGAACTTCCAGATGGAGAGGATAATCGAAGCACTTCACTGGGATCTTGAATGCAGGTCTCCGAAATGCAGCAGACATCGATAGCGAGGCTTTCCAATGTTCTTACCAACCCTGCCTGTTGTCCGATTTGCATTAGCGTCCAAACATTGTAGGTGACCAGCTTGAACGCGACACGCGGTTTCAGGATATCTGTGTTAGATGTGCGTCGGTGGCACAGTGGTTAGGACTCTCGCCGACCATGCACATGGTCCGGGGTTCGATCCCCTGCCGGCGCACACCCGATATCTATGGTCGGCCTGAATTTGGGCTACCGATATCCATGCTGAAAATTCCACACTTGTACTGAAAATACGGTGTGGAATCAAGCCGTAAATCAAAATAAATAAAAAATACATGTCACATTGGGGACAACCATTTTGAGGGTTACTCACTAACATCTCGAAACGACACAGATAGGCTAGGAATCCAGACAAAGGCGAAAGGCTGTCGAAGGTTAAGAAGTCAAGGTGAGCAAAGGTAAAATACAGGAATCTAAATATAAAAATAAAAGTAAGGTTGGAAGGACATAAGTTGCTTGAGGTATCATTATTTCTTGAAATCATTTTTACGAGCGCACGGTGAGTTTCAATAATAGTTTGTTGTTTTCATTTGTTCATTTGTTGTGTGAGGGATGAGATACTGTCCGGGCGCCCAGACCGAAGCAGGTGGTTTTCTTAAGGGACCACCCGCCAAGCCTTTGACTTGGAGTCTAATCCGCAAGGCAGCGAAGCAGCGTCAGGGGCTGCGTTCCAATGGTTGCCGGTGACCCATATGGGTTCATACGCCATTTGATCCGATTGGATTCTGGAGCCCATGTACCCCATGGTAACGGCTTTTAGTCTAACCGCTATCCAAACAACCTTCCTGACATGGTAGGACCTGCAGGGACATGAGTCCCAGACAGTTTAGCTTGTTGGGTCACTGCGGTATTCAAGCCCGACCACCACGGCAAGGTAACAGTTGTCGGCCGAGGCATACAACTTAAGCTCGAGGCTCATATCTAGTCAACTATTAACATACACTGCAGTCAACGTGTCAGGTGATCCACAACGGAAAACTAAGCAAAACCTTCGAAGTGAAGACAGGAGTGAGACAAGGCTGGCTACCTAGTATAACCGATGATATTCTTAATTATGGTGGACTGGATTATGCGTCAGACTGTGTATGGGGAGCGAGAAGACAGAAATACGTTGGACCGATAAGGAGACTCTACAAGACCTGGATTTCGCGGATGCTTTATGTCTATTGCCACGCAAACTCGAAGACTTAAAGGAGAAAACCAAAAGACTGGCAGAGGTGATGAAGATAACCAACCAACCAACAATAAACACCAATCAATATCAAAGGGAGAAATTTGAAAGAGGTTAATCCCTTCACTTATCTAGGAAGCATTGCTTCAACCACAGGCGGAACGAATGAAGATGTCAAAACCAGCTAGAATCGGAAAGGCAAGAGGCTTACACAGGAAGTGGAAGTGACAGTCGGAGCCCATGGTAAATTACTTATTTGGAGACTATCGATGGTGACTTTTTGGCTTCCATCGTTATCAGTGGCTCAATAGTATACGAGCTCGCTAGCCTTGTAACCAAATTACTTATTTACATTTATAGAACTCAATTAACCAGTATCGGACTAAGAACCACGTTTATCGTGTGGCGGCTAATGACATTACTCAGTTGACCAAGCTGAAGTCAGTGGAGCAGGACTCGAACCCGGGTCCTATCGACTGAAAATCAAGTGTTTAAGTCAATATACTACATTTTCACAAGCCCCTGATATACCTAAAACATAAAACTTGTCAAAATTATATTTCCTAGGCAGCAGAAAAAGGTCTAAAAGCATCTTTGATGAAATAACTATTTTTACAAAATTGTTTAATTCCAAATGGATGTTCAGAGTGAACAAAGGTATTTCACTACTAATCTACTGAAGAAAAAAACATTAATAAAATGGCTGGAAACTACCGAAATAGTTTGATCACGGATTGGTATCAGTTAGAGAAGCATTAAAAACCAACAGGGGGTACTAGACAACTGTTTCGTCCTAGTCTGGAACTCATCACAGTAAGCACCCACCGGGTTTCAAACCCAGGACCTTCCGGTTACAAGGCAAGCTCGTAGACCATTTCAGCCACTGGGACCCGACTCAATAGCCTATGAATTGCGACCTCTACCAGTTCGTGGTTTTAGCACGACTGGCATTAGCCAATATCGTCGACGAGTGTTTGTCTTTACCCCCGAAATAGGAAGTAGAGTTCTACATGATTATACAGTTAATAGAGAAACATCTGTAAAGTACTAAGAAATATTATTATACTAAGAAAAAAACATGAAGTAATTGATGTGTCTAGAGACTTCTGACATTGTATGAGTTACACACTTAAGCAGTTTAAGAAGCTCAATGAAAATAAAAAGAGACTCAAGTATTGATACTTACTATGCCAAACAGCATCTTCTGATGTTGTTGATATTCATTATTACTAGGGAAAGAACCTGTCCTAGATACATATTTTCCAGGGATGAAAATATTCGGGTTTGGCGCTGCTGAACTAGAACACATAGATGAATCTACAACTTCATTTTGTGTACATCCTAAAGGCATACTGACTCTAGCTGACCAATCATTAGGAGGATGTGTATTTGTTTCTGAATAACTAGAGGATTGACAATAAAGCTGATTAATTAGTTGACTAAGATCGAACATAGATGCTGAAGATTTTGCTGCAGATTTATCATACATACTGGTTGCACCATTACTTGTTACACCGGGAGCATTGAACACAGCAGTAAATACGTTGTTCATAAACTGACTAGAGTTCTGTGGAATTGATTCACCCTTTACCTGGTTGTTAACATCAGGTACAGGTGGAGGAATTGGTGAGTAGAAGGTGTCTGGATACATTGCACTTATATGATCAGATATTCGTTTAGCTTCGAGCCAATTCTCTAAAGACATAGAGTTTGCTGTATATTTTCCACTACTAGAGTCTGTTGAAGGTAGATTTCTTGAAAATGCAGTAGATTGTAGTAAAGACCCAGTTGTATTATGTATATTGTTATTGTTACATCCAAAATTTTCAGGGCATGAATAATTTGGCTCTGGATAGGCTGGACTTAAAGGATCAGGTGCAGAAGATGACAAAAACTGATTGTTAGAAGAAGCCTGATCATAAGCTTTTACAGCTTCCTCAAAACCAGGAGGTGGATAATGGCTAGTAAAATTATTGTAACTCACATTGGATACTTTATCTGCATCATTGTTACTTCTGTTGTATGACATTAAATTAGGATACCATGGATGTATTCCTGTAGGTTGAGAAGGATCGCAACCTACTGTTGTCTGAGGAACTCTGGTGTCTATGTGAGAAGACTGTGATTTCACTGGATCACCACCACCACCAGTTGAACAGTAAGGAGTTTTATTCACTGAAGACCCATTAGCATAACATACACGATGATTGGATAGAGAATCAGATACTTCAAGGCGTGCAACTTCAGCAGCTAACAATTCAGCTAAACCCTGTTGTGATTCACGAAATGGATCAAAATCAATATCTGCAGGTTCATCTCCTAATAGTGGTTGCATATTAGATGAATTCACTGAAGTCGGACGACACCAGGTACGATGACAACTATTACTATTTGTGCAAACTGGCTCTGCAGCAGTGGATACTTGATTAGATGGAGCGGACTGAGACACTGCAATTCGATTTTGTACGGAATGATTATGTCGTACATTAACACTTTTACCACCTACACCGTAAGACTTGTCTGCGTCTGTTGTTTCAGGCGTATTCTTAAAATGAAAATTTCCAAACGAATTTTTCGCAGGTTTCCTATATGAATAATCTGATGAAGATGATGAATGATTCCAGTTGTTGGACTTATTGGAATTACCGTAACTTAATTTGGATTTATCATTGACAGAAGCATCAGAAACTGAATTTCCACTCATATGGTCTTTATCTGTATGTCTTAATTTACGCGTATCTCTAGTCGATACATTCCTTCCTGAATCCGATGTTTGTTCTGACTGTGATGTAGATCTATCCAACATTTGAAAATTTGAGTTTTCACTTGACATGGAAGAAGTACCATCATATCTCACCCGACTTCGACCATTTGAATGACTGCTTGATTCAACAGGATGGGATATAGTAGCATCGTTTGTATTTGACCCGGAAGAATCTACTGGACCTAAGATAGTGGTTTCCTCTTTTTGTGAATCCAAAGTACACGATGATTTAGATTGACAAAATTCTTGTAACAGCTTATTCATATATTCAGTATGCTTTCCAGCTTGCATTTCTTCCTTAGTAAAACTTGCAGCTGAATCGCCCAATTCATGCAAATACATACACTCCTTGATATAAAAGACAAGAAAAGATATTCATCGATAATCAAAGCAGTTTAAAACAAAGCGTCAATGTGACTGATTAATTCCAAATGAAACATTGAAGCGAAATTCATCAAATTTCCAAAAAAGCAACCCGTAAATATCAATGTAAAAATGCAACAACACTGTACAGTCATCATCGGCGACCATACCACGTTGAAAGCACCGGTTCTCGTCCGATCACCGAAGTTAAGCAACGTTGGGCCCGGTTAGTACTTGCATGGGTGACCGGCTGGGAATACCGGGTGTTGCCGGCTTTTTTGTGCGTCGGTGACAGCGGTTAGGACGCTCGCCGACCATGCACATGGTCTGGGGTTCGATCACCTGCCAATGCACTCCTTTACCTCGCTAAGACAGAAATAATGCTGGTGAAGAGGAAAGGTTGGGCATGAGGCTAGCAACCCCATCCTGTCAAAATAAACGCTACTACAGAAACTTCAAGCCACTAGCTTGAAGCCCTATGTTCCACTAGGGAACGTGAACAAAAAAAAATTAACGTTACACTTTGTGCAAAGTACTGTTTTAAGAAACCACACAACCACATCGTTTAAATCATTGACCAAGAGAATATACACGAATGAACAACAATCAAATATGTAAGTGGTTCCATGTACTACAAAGACATATTCAGCTGATAAATAGGTGAAGCACAATTATACATCTGTTTGTTTAAGCAAAAAACATTTTTTTATAAAAGAATCTGTTTGACGACATTTGTCAATGGTAGTGTTTAATCGTCTTACAAGCAATACACGAATATATTAAATTATTTAATGTCAATAATTGATAAAAAAATACCACTTAACATCAATAGATGATGCCTGTTTACCTGTGAAAAAAGAAATAAAGACTAAATGAATTTAACCCCTCATTTTAGCTCATTGAATCTATAAAGGATTGTAGAAATGATCCCCTTAGTCAGCACAAACACAGGAGTTAGATTTCATTCGATGGATCTTAGCTAGATCTCTAACTAAATCACGACTGTCACTGATGTTTGTTGAGTATAGAAACTATCTACCACCACATTGCTTGTGTGAACCACCTTTTTGTCAGAGTCTGATAAGCTGTTACTAAACTTTCAAATCAGTTTTATGACTCAACGAAGAGCAGCTAGTAGTTTTCGTACACTCATAACCATTTCTTGTGCTCAGAGTTGTTGACTTACCTCCAAAGCCTGAGGATGGTCGGGGGGGGTGCCTTGCGCTGCGGGTTGGCCACCCCTCCGCACACCTCTTGAAATGCTCCCACATGACCGGGCGTCTTACATAGCCTCTCCTGAGGAAGTCCTACTCACTGCCTTCACGTGGCGGAGGTGTTTTTCACCAAAGTGAGAGGGCGAAAGCGGATGCCCGGCGCTCTTCACCGGGTTGACTGTCCATTGGATGACAGTCTAGGGGAGATGGCTAAACCCTGATTCCAAACCTCCAACGACTGGAGTATGAAGCTCACTGGAGCTCACCGGCAGACGTATAGACACAGGGCTTTTTGGATGTCCTGGATGTCTGGCCCCATTCAAAAAGGCGTATGAACCGAACTCCGGTCACCGGCTGCCAATGGATAGTGGACTCCCTACTCCACTCCTACTGCCTTGTAGGTCACACTTGGTTGTGTAAAGGCTAGAGCTGCACTCTCAAACAAAAGGCTGAGCGATTCTGGGGACATCACTCGTACCAAATTCCCATGAAACTTTATGAACTCTCTTACAAACGACGCAAAATCTTGCATCAGATCGCCGCGCCTGGGCAGCGATGATTCGAGATGTTCATGAAGCCGGCTCATCCTCCCGTAGGAGATAGCCGAAGTAAAGTAAAGTAAGTACTTACCTCAGTCAGTTGAAATAATTAAAGGGGGTTAGATTTCAAAATCTATAAATTTACTGGTTAAGACAAGAAACGGCCTTATTTACCAAAATGATTCCACAATACATCATCAGAAGACCAGAGGGTATTGCTTTCAAAACACACTAGCGACTTGATATCTCAACAGAGCACAAACATGCATCAATGATAGAGTATTATATATAGATATAAGCTGCCGAACTTTGAAAGTGTATTTTTGCTTTGTTGTTATACACCATAAAAGCTTACAGATAAAGCTTAACTCAAGTTGTTATTGTTAAAGTTAGTTCTTTATAAGTTACTTATTTGTAGATGGCGTGACTTTTTAACAGCTTGGGTTACCTTGCAAAAGGCGAGACAAAACCACTGCGCAATACGTATCGGCCTTGAAAAATAGAGAGAGATACTATCGCTTCAAAACGAAATAGCCAACTGCAGCAAACTTAATCTCTCTGACAGATAGATTATTTCCTATTAAATGAAAGAATAAGAGGTTTGGGACCTCGAGGCCAGGTTCGAACATGATCTTAGTCTACTCAAATCAATTTTAGACAACCTAGTCTTCCCTGCAACATTAGCAGGCATAAGCCATCCATAGTTTCTACAGAATGGGCGAAAAGGCTGACTCTACATTAAGGCAATCAGTACACCTTTTCAAAGTCACATTAAATATAGAAGAATGCAATCCTCAGCAATAATACTGTCAAGCGGTCGAGCGGTCTGCGAACTGGATTTGGACGAAACACGCCGCAAGTGTGCGAAAAACCTCGTTATCAAGGGTTTTGGGTAGTAAAAGTTCGAAGTTTGGTAATTCCAGATTTTCTGCAGGATCAAACAAACCATAAAGGGAGTGGAGTAGTTATCTAGTACCGGAGGTGCCTAGTTTTGAGTAGCACAGAAGCTCTCGCACAGGAAAATGGATCATGCAAATTTCTACGCTACAGATTAAAACACAAAGGACAAAACATCAACCCTATCGCTACATATTGCGGTCCAGATGAAATTGAGAAAATTACGTTCAAGCACATCCAAGTCTCTGGGCATTAAAGTCGGTGATGTTAACGACCCTTCAGTCCATTAGATAAATCGTATAACACCCACCTCAAACAATAACTTCGACGACCAACTGATAAAATCTCCTGATTCATTGGTTCTAGTATAGCAGATTACGACACATACACATTATGATTCTCAGCATTCCTATTCAAACTTAGAGATAGCTTTCTCCCACGGTAGGACGTAGACCCCAAGCAATACCCCCTCTATTCCTAGAAAGTGACCAAACTGTGTTCACAGCTGTAGTGATAACCTGGACCAAAACTCCACCTGAACCAAACATTTGGAAAACTGATGATAAATGTTGTCATTTCTGAAGACTCATCCTAAGATTGAGACGTAAGTCCGCAATCTCATGGGGAAACTGCATGTAATCAATTCAAGCGACTTCATGCTTGAGTAAACCAACTCTTCATTTCATGGTCAGTTACACAGGGTTGAAAACACTTCCCCTTACATAATATAAGGAGATTCATGAAGCACAAGTGCTGGAGTTTGTTTATCATGCTTGGGACTTCAGAGACCAGGAAGTTGTACAGTTCAGTTAGAAATAAAGCTATTGCAGGAATTCGTCAATCAGGGATGACGTTGGAAGTAAGTCCTAGTAATATGTTAGATTGTTCCGAAAAATGGATGCCACTATTCAACGTAGCGAAATGCGCAGCCATGTGCTTCGTGCACGCAAGTGTTAGCGCGCATGATAGAGGCGATACCATTCTTGTCAGTTTAGATGCACACTGGTCACGGTAAATCATGACCTAAAAACCACGTATACTGACGTAGTGGCAGCTTGCAGTTTCAGATCTTTATGAGCAATGGGCAGTATTTAGCAGGATCACGAGTGAAATGCTCACCAGTAAATATATTTTTACACATTGGTAAGGTTCAAACTAAAAATATGTATCCATCAGCCAGCCCTTGTCCCAAGGGGGACTCATTCTAAAGAGATTTCAGACGAAGGTTACATGTATGGTTCCAAGTAAGAGTAATTTATCATGCACGGAAACACTAAACAGTTTCTATGTATTTTTATCATGTTGTATGCAGCGAGATGTAATTAGTGTTCGAAATCCTAAAAATGATCGTGGACCTGATGTCACTGTTTCTTTTCATCGGTTGGGGTCATACCAGAGGACATAGCAGCAGTTCAAAATCCAAGGAGGAACTATATCGTTATGGAATACTGATCCCCGCACAGAAATGTAAACTTTTGAAATCAAATACCGGAATTTGTGAGCGTCTTCAATCGACTCTTTCATGGAGGGATTAGACAGACATATTCCAAACCAGAAATTTGATAAACAAATATATACATATATATGATTGAAATTTGGAGTAAGGAATGTGGTAACGTCAGCTCATCCAACTGGTAATATACTAAACCGAATTTTACACTCCTGAAAGTTAGACTGTTTTAAATCTCATATAATACAGCATACAAAACAGCTATTTTAACAGCTGACACACTAAACTTTAAAACACTTTAACAAGGAACCTTGACTTACATGCTTGGTACACTTAGTGCCTCTTAGGAACTGACTACAGTACTTTGTCGTACCAAGAGAAACACGAATAGGTCTTCCATGTAACGTGCTTTGATTAAGATCTCTAATTGAGCGCATAGCATCTTCAGCTCGATAATACGTTATGTATGCACTGAAACTGGGTTGACCCTAAGAGTACAAACAGAAAATATAGAGTAAACACGCAAGCCCAAGACACAGCAAGTTCAACAGAAACACTAATGAAAGCCCACCTGTGGTCCACCGAAAGTTTGGTTCTGGTTAACCTCAACTTTGAATATTTTTCCGTAGCGCCCAAAATAATCCTGACCCTTCAAAATATCTTTGTCTTTGGAAATCCACGTGGGCAACCCGACCACAAATATAAGGTTCGGCTGCACAACTCTAACAAATAACCTTCCTACGCAACCTTTAACATACCTTAATTCCGGTAATATTTTCAGCATCTCAGGGTTTAATTTTGTTTTCTTCATATATTCCTTACGTCTCCTGCTTGATCTACATCGAGATTCTCTGGAAAACAGTTTGTCGGGATGAAAAAAACTTACTCAGATTCTGAAATAGGTTTATATGAAGCTGGTTTCTCCGAATTATATTCCTAAACGATACTAGGCATTATGTTGAATCCTACCTTTCGACATGCTGGACACAGGCCATTTTCTTCATTGATGATTTTAGCCCAACAGAAGCGGCATACCTACTCCGATTACAACGAAATATTTTACGTTTACTTGCCTGGTACCGACAGTCGCATGGATAGAAAGCAAGGTCATCTGCTTCCATTGGTTCCATGCACAGGGGGCACTTAAGAGAAAATGAAAATGCCAAAAAGTATTACCATTTCTTTCTCTTCCGTACTCATTAGTAAAAAACTCAGTAAGTTACACTATGCGGGTTAAAAAGGTGCCTGAATTACTTCCATATGAAGCGCCTTGAATGTACAATTGTCAATGAGGCGACAGTGGGATATTATAAAAATAGATCCTACAATCCAGTATCTCCTTCTTTGACTACTGTAAACTAAAATGATCTCGTTGAGATCGATTGCTAATTTTGATATAATAATAATATTTATTAGTGAAGTGCATGTGAATGTCCCATCATTTCACAAATCGAAAAACACTCCTGTTACCGTTTTTATTTATCTTTCCATAATGAGTACTAATGGCATAATATTCAATCAAGGGTATATTCCTTGCGCTATCAAAGATGGCCTTAGAGGATCATTCTTTTGCTCCGGGGTTATAGCATATCTGATTACCAAGCTAGAGCTTAGACTGTATTTCTCGACCATAAAAAGATTACTGACATGAGTCTACTAATATTCAGATAAGTATCCTGTGTCTTCCAGACGGTCCTGCACAAGCTTTTCGACTCCGTAGAATTCTCTTCCTGCTGTTTCGGAATAATTCTAGATCTTTGACTGCCACTAATATAGAAAGCTCCTCTTGATTTGTAATTCACACTAATGTTGAGTGGTATACTGGAACCATGAATGATGAAGAAACAGTCGAAACACAAGATTAGAACTACACGTACTACTTGTTATTTCAGTGTTGTGATGTCCGTCGAGGACCGACAATTCCATCCCACAACCCAGAAAATAGACATTTTTAAAGCCACCTAATACCACTGACTCGTGTACGTTGGCCACTGTTCTGCGTAGGCTTACCTGGGCTGATAATAATAATTTATATTTCGTATAAACGGGTAATGTCAATATAGTTGAAGAATGAGCGATCTATTCATGGTTGTTTACTCAAACCCAACTCCATATTTTGGCCGGAGTCACCGATACTACAGTCATCGATCCATCGATAGCTGTTCGTTAGAAGACGGAGAAATACTATCAGAAGTAATATTGTGATAAATTTTTGTGACATTATCCTTAGAATTCGTGTATAATAACCTTATTTTTGGTTCCATATTGACGCAAGAATAAAAGATTTTCGAGTCGCCAATCTGTGCTTTGTTTTTTCGCGTTGGTTGATGCACATAGTCGCTGAAGGTCTTCTAAGGACAGCGCTTAATCCAGTGTAGTTAGACCTGGACATTGACAGGTAAGTTCACGAGAAATGCATGCCATCTTTACTGGCACGATCAGTTCTGCTATAAGTTACAATCCTGAAGTATCATACATCACCACTTTTCCAAAAGCATAAATTGTTGGATTATAGTACAAACAATTGGAACAGGTTCGTATTAGTGTAAATTGTAGACCCTTCACTAAGGTCACCATCAAGGTTCAGCGTCAACCCAAATTTCGTCTGTTTGCCTGCTGGTAGTTATGGTCAACCAGTGGACAGACTATACTTGGGTAGCTGCTATGTTCCCACGTGCTTAAAAGCTATTCCAGGAGGAGGAGAACGTCCTGGGAAGCTGCAAAATGGTATGAAATACAATTATGGATAATACATCACTGAAAGTACATTTACAATATATATACAAGAAGGAGGTGGAGACTCCTTGGAATGATAGCATACATTTGCAACGCTTAATGCCAACTATATTTTATTTCCATGGAAGCTATGGCGCCTTCGATGAAAACATAGATTTCTCCGGTCATTGCTATTGTTGTTCTTTGTCTCCATCAGAGCGGCCAGACTTTAAGCGAGCAACGAATACGAAAAAAAGGGCAGTTTTTGGCAAAATTCAAGGAGTGGGTAGTTAAGGCGAAATGGAGTATAATAGTGCGTGGGCAAAAGGATTACTTGTGTTTTGCCTCCACTTCATGTCCTCTATGCCGCTTTGCAACTATCCCTTTTTTCTTCATTACCCGTGCCCTTGCTATTCAAGATTCTTGAAGGCGTTACCAGTATGCAGATTAGAACACCTCAGCAGCACATGAAAAATGAACATAGCCTGTTTCGTACAGCGATGTGGGGAGGAAGCCATATAGTTTCTTTGTTTTCGACACTTTCGGTGAAAGAAAGTTGGCCGAATGCTACAGGTCAGTCAAGTGTGGTATATATGGTTCTCAAATAACCAAGGGAGACTTTATCGAGTCATCCAGCTGAATAGTATATGTAAGCTTAATACCCGAATGACTAAGATAAATTGGTGAGGAGGTAAGTGCATAGTGTTTCCAACACGACTGTAAGTAAGGCAGACACCGTATTATTTCCAGGCTTGTCATCAGAAAAGACAAGGAAAACAGTCACGAAGTTAATCCGAAACACGGTGGTTAATCCTTGAAATCCACTCCCTGGCTGGTAGTGAATATACAGTTTTTAACCAGGCCACTTTTGCACAGGCAGAAATGATTCGTTGAATTAAGTGGTTAAGCTTCATTGCTGGTCGAACAGCGTGGAGCCCACTGGGTCTCAGGCTAAATGCTTGTAGGGAATAAAATTCCATATACCAGTAGGCCTATGTTAAGCTAAGTTGGTTTTTGTTTGACGAATTGCAGAAGGCATGCTAGAAGAGTAAAAGATTACATCCTACGGGGATAAAATAGATCAGTTAAAACTCATGTATAATGGCGAACACGTACCACCGATGGTCACTGCTTAGCCTGTCTGACCTAGAAGGGAGAAGCATTCGCTTCAAATGGAAGCCATGAGCTAGTTACCTTCTCGGACTGTTGCGCTACAGGTGTTCTTTTTCTGAATGAATCATCTTTCCATATTCTTTTGAAAATTAGCAGCGTTTCTCACAATATCCACATATTCATAGTTAAAAAGGATTGTATTCCGTCACCTGAAAATACATATAGTATTCACCTGTGTAATCCACAACCCAGGATCTTCTCATACCCTTTCTGACCACCTGGAACTAAGGATTTTATCCCCAGAAAGTACTATTAAAGGAAGGCTTGAGTTCTTCATTTTCCAAAATTTTGCTGTTTGTCGTTGTTTTCGATAATTCCATAATACAACACTCTTTTTTATATCCTCGAGACTGCTTTCGGAAATTGTGAAAATTCTTGTCTTCGTAAGTCTGGCAAACGTGTAAGCACCGTTAAGAGACTGAGATCTAATACTCGTCAACCATCTGAAGGCCTCAGCTCCGTTGACGATTCTACACTTTTGACACCAGACACACCCAGTGCTATGGTATCTGAAATCATGGAGGAACTGACAGAGAACGCGGCTTGTAGCAAAAATGATTTACTGACACTTCAGAAGTCAATAGCAGACCTACAAAGCAAGTCTGACAGCATTATGCTCCTCACGCAATTGTGTGACCCATCACAAAACATCTGTCGTGAATCACTTATCGAATCCGAGTGCATAATTGATTATTCGGCTGAAGAAGCTGTTAAGAGGATTATGTCTTCACATAACGTCTTGGCCTATAACATTCCAGACAGAGAGGCTATTGCCAAACTTAAGACCGTGTCTAAAAGCTTGTAATATGTCGTTGACAGAATATCAGGTTTTGCGTCTCCGTAAGAAATCTGCGGACCACTCATGCCCGATGCTTTCCAAGTTCAAGTCTATTAAAGAATCTAGGAATTTTCTATTATCTGATAAGATAATAGGCTCTTCAGCAACCTGCACTACCATCAAGTTTGCACCTGATTTAACATCATGCCAAAAACGATACTGCTCAGGAACACTGAATGTTGATAACTCTAATGGGGCAACTATGGGTGATGTTCCATGCGTTATTCCGTCAAAGGATATACCTGGTGACCGCATGCATCAGATATCTTCGCAGGCACTGACAAATATTAGTCAAGTATTATATAAAGACACTGATGCTGACACTGAAATGGTGGACATAGATGAGTCAACAGAACATGATGTTGAAATACATCTTTTGTACACTGACACAGACGTCAAGAGCCGAAAAACATCAAAACCCATCCCGCTTATATTCCACCCATCTCCTGTTAAGTCGGTTACTCCTCAATCTGACAATCCATCCACTGTGAAGTACCAGTCCAGTGTAGCCACCTAAGTTAGCAAGTTCTCTAGGGGTTATGACAAACGTCCGGTATCCATTAAGAAAACCAAAGCGCCGGAGGTGTCCAAGCAACAGAAACCCTACATTACATGTGCTGACTGCCCTGTCAGTCATCATCAACCAATTAATCATAAGAAAGGGGGAAGCGAAGTAAATAAATCAAATACTGAATCCAGAGCACCAAAGCCCTTTTATAGGATAGAGACGCAAGCACCTCTAAGCCATCTTTCTAAGAACAACTCAAATACGATAGACCAAGCTCCTAAAGGTAAGCCTAATTGGTCTCAAGTGAAAAACCAACCATATCCAAACACTATTTCCAGACAAACAACACAGCGAGGTAATCTGTATTATTCTACCCATGCACTACTCAAACCTATTGTTAACCAGCCCCCTATGAATGTTCTGTCAAATGAATGTTGTAGAAAATCCCCTAAACATTGGCTACAGACTACATTCAGTAAGCCGAATAAGCCCACAGAGCCCATCCATGCACCCTTTGTATTTAGTCGAAAGCGTTTGCCGATGTTTGCGCAAAACGCGTTATGATCTAGTGACTGCCACAAACAGATACCAAGACTTCACTCCTATTCCGGCAACAAATTACCGAATACTCATATCGACCATGACTTTCATACTTACACAGCTGACTGAGAAGTTTCAACATAGAACTTTGCACCAACGTGCAGCAGTTCGAGTCGCCACACTTCCTCATCGTAGCACGCAAAGCAAGAGGAGAAAGTACGGAAAAATGCAAAATAAAGACAGTAAACACAGATATGAGGCAAAAAAGTGTTAATATCGAAGAACCGTACAGTTTTATAGGGTATTATCAGCCGCAAAAAGTGGATACACCTGCACCATTCAGAACGATTTTGAGCCACGCCACCAGTTGTCTCCAGCCATTGGTTTGTACTTTAGAGGACGAAGGTATCGACGTTCGCGAGTTGTACGGATTATACTAACGCAAGATCTTATACCAACAACCACTATAGTGTTCGTTCTTCGAGTACCAAATG